>OZ018324.1:121946213-122346213 GCA_963969495.1 Ceratothoa steindachneri
TTCCATTGAAATCAATCGAATGATTCAAGTCTCTAACATGGCAAAATATTCCACTGCTTTGGCTGCCCACTCTAATATCTCTTTTGTGTTCGTACAATCTCTTGTCTAGATTTCTCCCTGTTTTCCCTATATAAACTTTATGGTAATCGTTGCATGGTATTGCATATACTCCTATGTTATGATGTTCTTTGGGTTTCCTGGCAATCATCAATTGGTTTAAGGAATTATTATATTTAAAGGCTAGATTAATACCCGCTTTTTCAAATATGTCCTTTAAACTATTTAATTTATTATTAAATGGCAATGTTATACATTTGTTGAAGTCATTAGTGCGGGAAGGCTTATTACCATAGAATGTTTTCCTAGTTGCAAAATGTGCAGACGATATAAACCAATCGGGGTAATACAAATCAGAAAAAATGGTCCTGATAATGACAATTTCCTCATCTAAATAGGAAGGATGACATATTTTATATGCTCTAAGGAAAAGGTTAGAAATTACCGATTTTTTAACAGTATTATCGTGAAACGAAAAATAATGTATATAGGCATTCAAGTGGGTTGATTCCTATAAACGTCAAGTTTTAATTCATGGTGATCTTTATTAATAAAGATCACCATGAATTAAAACTTGACGTTTATAGGAAACCAACCCACTCGAATGCCTATATACATCATTTTTTCTAATTTGTATTAACCCGATTGGTTCATATCGTCTGCACATTTTGCAGCTAGGAAAACATTCTATGGTAATAAGCCTTCCCGCACTAATGACTTCAACATATGTATAACATTGCCATTTAATAATAAATTAAATAGTTAAAAGGACAATTGTCATTATCAGGACCATTTTTTCTCAATTGTATTACCCCGATTGGTTCATTTCGTCTGCACATTTTGCAGCTAGGAAAACATTCTATGGTAATAAGCCTTCCCGCACTAATGACTTCAACAAATGTATAACATTGTCATTTAATAATAAATTAAATAGTTTAAAGGACATATTTGGAAAAGCCGGTATTAATCTAGCCTTTAATAAGTTTATATAGGGAAAACGGGGAGAAATCTAGACAAGAGATTGTATGAACACAAAAGAGATATTAGAGTGGGCAGCCAGAGCAGTGGAATATTTTGCCATGTTAGAGACTTGAATCATACGATCGATTTCAATGGAAGTAAAATAGTATTTAAATCATCTAACTATGTTAAGAGAAGAATCGTAGAATCGAGCTTGATATCGTCAGTTCCTAATTTAAATCTATCTGAGGGTCAATTTTCTTTTAATCCTGTAATAAAAAAAGCAAATAAATAAAATAGTAAAATGTCAGCCCTTCAATATGTTTAGGCCTAACCCCCCTCCCCAGATTAGCCACAAGTAGGGGATTGGGGATAAAAGAGGGGATATTTCACGACCTATTATGCTTGTATGCATTTTTTTCTTATATTTTCTATCCAGTGTCAGTTGAAAAAGGGTGTGAGATACACCAAAACTGTTCTGAATTAAATTGTCTTCGGAGAATGTGGTTTAATTCCTCATATATATATATATATATATATATATATATATATATATATATATATATATATATATATATTATCCAAAGAGGTACAGTAACGTACATGTAAATGTAGGAAATAAACCATAGTATTTTGGACTCATTTATTGCGAAACCAGGTTTCAACGGAGACATTCTTCATCTGCAGTCGCTGACAAATTAATGTTTACAACAAGATGCTTAACCTAAAGACACAATTTTACAAGTCAGAATTTAATCAGCGGCTGCTCTGTGAACACATTTTTGAGCAAAATTCGGATGAGTCTTCTGCTTATAAAGGGCTTAGTATTGAAATGACCATCGAATGAATTGAAGTTGGGAATTTCCTTTATGAGAGCTGATTGTATTAGGCGTCTATGCGTATCATTATGGAAATTCTAAATTATTTTAGCATTATAAATGTTAATACATTTTCTGTACAATCATATGTAAAAAGAGGCTAGAAGATAGACTTCAACGGCGCATGTCGCATTTGTGTTCCTTCATTCTCTTGGAATATCTACTGATTTCGTCAATGTATATTTAATCGCAAATTTTGCCTTGGATATAATAATAAACGTCATGGATCTATGTTTGGACAGAATATTTCCTATTGTATTTACCTGTTAAAAGGCACCATTAATGTTGTTGACCCCTGCCACCTTTTTAAAATTAATTAATGGGCAAATATGGAAATATTATATAATTATTATTACGAGCTTTCTCTTAGGATTAGATGGGAATAAAAGTTGGTTCTTGCTATATAATGACATTTTTCTGTGAACATTAGAGGATACTGCAGTTCAAGTTCGTATTTGTATTTTGAAAACAACTTGATGAAAAATAACTTTATTTCGAACCTGAGGTTTGATAAGATGAATGGCTGAAGCTTGTGAATCCTATCTACCGAGGTGGATGTATCACAATGACGAAGACGAAATGATTTGATCGACTGTGTGAATCATGTGAATAATAAGAATGTTTAAAATGTATTTAATGTCCGATTTTTGATATGTGTAAAGAAAGTGGGCGTGACCAATGGGGTTTCTAGGGAGGAGCTTTGTGTGAAGTGAGTGGTTGTTGATGTGTGTTTGAGAGAGAGAGAGAGAGAGAGAGAGAGAGAGAGAGAGAGAGAGAGAGAGAGAGAGAGAGAGAGAGAGAGAGAGAGAGAGAGAGAGAGAGAGAGAGCATAGATTACACAGGCCTGCGTTTGAAAAAAAAATCTGTTCCTCAGGATTTCTTTGTGGTTTCTTAATGAATCAAACCTCCTGAGCTCAAAAATGAATGTATTTTTTTTCAATCAGGTCAGATTTTCTCAGTACACCATACACCATTTTCATTGAGATTACCTCATTTTTTCCCTAAAAAGAAAAATTCAAAAACCTTTCTCTATCTAATAATGCATTATCATTGTTATATCATAGAAACAGGAATAAACGCATGTAAACTATAATCCTTTTAATAAAACAAAAAATTAAAGAATGCAACATAATAAAGAAAATAATTCTAATTTCCAAGAAAAGACGCCCTTGACGATTTTCGTTTGTGCCTCTCATCTGGAGCATCACGCTTCAAACACCAACAGTAGTCAGCAAGCATGTTTACGTCCCATTTACCCTGGTCCCCGGATTCCATTGTTTTTATGTCCTGGTGGAATCTTTCCCCCTGTTCTTCACTGTAATCCCCGCTGTTGTCGGGAAAATAATCCAGATGGGACTGTAAATAGTGTATCTTTATAGACATTCGAGCTCCCAAATGTTTGGAACTTGTTAGGAGCTAATAAACCAGGGCAATCAACATATTCTGGGCTTCTTTTATTGCCTATAAAATTGTTAACTAGAGCTTTGAAAGCTTTCCAGGCATCTTTTTCTATGTCCTTCATTGATGCATCAAATTGCTGATCAAGTTCCTGATTTGAAGTCCATCAAAAATTCCCCCATGGAGCTTAGCGTCACTGATTTGTGGAAATTTTTGAAGAAGAAATTTAAAAGCTTGGCCTACTTTATTAAGGGTTTTGACATAATTTTTCATTATGCCAAGCTTTATATGCAGTAGAGGGAGGAGTACTTTGTGAGGGGGCACTAAAGGTTCAGCTATCACATTGTTTGATCCAATTCTAAATGCTTCTCGTGGAGGCCAAAGCTTCTTCTCATAATGCATACTATCTGCACGACTGTCCCATAAACATAGGAAACAGGGATGCTTCGTGTCGTCTGTTTGCATCCCAAGTATACGAGTGAGAGACACTACCTGAAAAGAAATTTAACAGCGCATGTAAATTCAAAGTGTAATATTTCTAAAAACAAATTTAAAATAATATTTCTTAAAACAATAAGAATATGAATATGTACTGAAAAGTCCTGTATGCTGATGCATTAAATCATTGTATTGGAACTAATTGGATATATGTAAATCTTATTTTGAGTTCATTGAGTTATCTTGTATATCTTCTCAATTAGGATAAGTTCCCCATTAACCCAAACGGATGCATTAACCTATAGGGACACACTTGAACAAAAAAATATAACTAAAATATGACTCATGATTTCCAGATTTGCATTCTTGTAAAATTTAAGTTGACCAAAAGGTGTATACAAGTATTAACAATTAAAAAAGAAAATCTCAATATCAAAAAGCTTAGAAATGCCAAGTGTAAAATGATCTTACCTTTAAGTCACTACATATCCTCCAATTGTCAGTAGAGTAATTTTGATTGCATCAAGCATTTTTATTCATATTTTTATAACTTTCAGTAAGTTAGATTGAATGACCTATAGGAACGGAAGCTTTCTTGTTACCAATATTCAGTAACACAGCTTTTAAACTTCTACTGGAAGAATTTATGAAAAGTCTCCATTCTAATGGGTTGTAGGGAATTCCAAGGGACTCAACAAGTACTTTAATATTAGCATAGTATACTAAAGAGCTGGAATAATGCTGTAAAAAAATAGCTTCGAAACTCTTGTTCTCTATTTCTGTACCAAAGAAATGTTGTTTCTTTAGCGAGAAGATTACTTTCACGAAGTCGGGAGCCAAGAAGTTGTGCATTCCCCTTTGAAAGCCTCAGATCCATGGCCAGGTCATTTACTGAACTTGAGTGAACAGTCTTGCGACCATATCATGTGTGGAAACCTGATAAGACTCAGATGTGTCATAATCTTGATCAACTTCCATATTAATCTCTTCATGGTCCTCTATATGTTCAACGGGAGAAGGTATAGGAATTCCTGGACCATGGGGCTAGGGTTTAATGGCAGTAGGAACATCCGGATATGCCACACTATGTTTATTCTTCTTATTTATACCTGTGGAAAATATAATTGGACATTACATAAAGGAATTGATTTGGAGTTGTAGATAGTACATAAATGTTTAGTAAAAGATATGTTCATGCTGAAGTGAACTATGTTAGTTTTTAATTTTATGCTAATTCTATGCATAATAATGACATTTTCAGGAGCCAGTATAATACAGAAAACTTAAATAATTGATACAATGCTCACCTTTAAGATTTGTCATGCAAAAATAGCAGTCCATAGTGTGGTCCTTGCCCTCTCTCCACACCATGGGAACACCAAAAGAGAGAGACTTCTGTTCGCCATGATTCCAGCGTCTTAAACTTATGTAGCATCCCTTGCAGCAGATATGTGGTGCAAAACCATTATCTTGATCTCCTAGCCTGACTCCAAAATATGCATGATACAAAGATTTAATTAGAGGAAAGATTGTACATTGCTGCTCGGAAAAAGTCACTTTGCCGCAAACATAGCAAAATCTGTCGGAGTGATTCTTACATTTTCTGTTCATTTTTAACTCAACCGCTATTATTATTATTATTATTATTATTATTATTATTATTATTATTCTTATTATTATAATGCTAAGCAATTTCTAACCTGCAAAAATAAAAACTTATTAACATAATTACTTAAAATGTACACAAAATTTACTGCGAATACAGTAGTGCAAAACCTATTGAAATTTTAATCTAATATAGGACATGTATAAACTATAAAATTATTATCAACCCCTGTATCGCAAAAACTGGAACTGATAAAGAAAAACGGATGCAAAATTAGGATTTAGGAGGTCAATTTTATTAAGAAACACTAGAGAAAACCTAAGGTACATTTTAGACGCAGACCAGTGTTATCTATCAAAGGAATTTTATAGAAAAATGGTGACAAAATTAATTTTATAGGATTCAGTCTAGCAAGTTGGCACTTTAAAAAAAAAGAACGAAATGGTTAGGTGACATTTCTGCGTGAACGGAGTTGGAGTTTGATGTAACATTCAAAGAACAAAACTGGATTGGACCATTATGTGAAGTCCCAGTCAGTTGTGTGAGTCAGTTGGTATCTTGGCTTTTGAGTGCAAATAGGATGTGTTCTGTTATTTATTGACAATCATTTTTTCATTATTGTGTTTCAGATAGTTTATTAGTTATTTTAATAGTTTGATTTTGTGCGTTTCAGGTAGTTTTTTTATCTAAAAATGAATTAAACCCAAAGGGGTAAACAGACTGTGTGGTGATCGGTTTATGTAATAGGTAGGCTACTGGCACCAAGTCGCAGGATTCAATAGGCCCAGCAAGAAACTCGACAACATGGATGCGCGCTGGCCTCATTAAATTTTAACCCGCGGGGAATAAAAAAAGGGCGAACGCGAGGAAAGGGATAAAAGGTCAAGATACCTAAGTCAACAAGAGGAAACGAAAAAACAAACAATTCACGTCTTGGGATAAAATGATCAGAAGACGAAAGTCTATGGAACACCTGAGTAAACACAAAGTCTAACCAAAGGGAATTATAACACATTTCTGTAAAATGGTATCATAGAATAGCTAGATTAGCTGGATGATGTAAGCAAATTGTGATGCACAGCCGTACAAAACTCCGCCCTTAGGGAGTGGAAATAATGAGCCCTGACGACAGATTTGTCCCGGAGTTGAATCTAGGCCACGCCCCCCTGGAAATGAAACTGTATATAGGGAAGCAATGAGAGGAATAGAGAGTTAAGAATTAAGCATTATAATCGTCTTTAGGTATTGCCATAACCGTATTAGCGTTTACAGAACCCCTTTTAAATTCACCAAGTCTTGTCGCTCCAGAATTTAATACTTCGCGTTGAGTATATATAGACTGCTAGTCGCCCGCAAAGTAACTTCGTGACGTGCCGCTTGCCCCCTTAATAGGCTAATATTAGAATGAAATATATAATTTTGCAACGTCCTTCTTTACCTCGATTACTCCTAATCTTCGGTAAGCACAGCCAAAATAAGAACATTGTGAAGAATTCATCTTTGGAGTCAGATAATTCATCATTGGAGATCATTTATTTAATTCACCTTCACTATAAATTGGTTACTCCCATAAACTTTACCCCATAACTGGTGATCGCTTCATTTCAACCCACAAACTGATGATTTTACCTCTTCAACTGATTTGAGTCCTCGAAAAAGTGGACAAGTAAACGTTTTACTAAAAGAAACTACATCAAAACAGAAAGAAATAACAAAGAAACTAGGTGTTTCAACTCAAACAGTCAGTGTTATTAAGAAAAAAATTAGTAACTGAGATTTAAACTCAAAAAGGGTTGGAAAATGTGGTCGCAAACGAAAAATAACTCGAAGAACAGATAAAAAATTAATACAACAGGCTTTTAAGAACAGAGGGACATCTTGCAAGAAGATTTCTACTGAGCTGGTAGCAGAGTGTGTAAGCCTTGTCAGAAGAATAAAATAATGAATGACAGGCTTTTGGATGCTGGATTGAAATCATATCGCCCGAGGAAGAAGCCTCGACTCACGGAAATAATGATGAAGGGACGAGATTCCTGGGCAAAATATCACCTTGAGTAGACTTCAGAATAATGGAGAGAGGTAAGAATGACACATCTACCGAACCAGTTACCTGTAATTCATAAAAAAAGAATTAATACCTACTAACTTTAACAGTGTCGCATTTTTGTAATGGCTCCAATCTTTTCAAACCATAAAGTTTATTTGATGATTCTTTACTTCAATGGCTCTTCTCATACTTCTATTTCTGTTCACTACTTATGTTGTATTTTCTACTATTGCAGATTGTTTTCTCTGACAAACGACTACGTGCTGAGTTTAAGAAGGCGTCCTGGAAAAGAATTTATGGCTGAATGTCCGAGGAAAACAGTAAAATTTCCAACGAAAATCATGGTATGGGGAGCCATTTCGTTGCATGGAACAAGTCGTTTGCACATTCTTGAGAAAAATATGAACCAAGAAAAGCATATAGAAGATCTTAAAGGTTGTTTACTGCCTCAAATAATATAATGGTATGGCGACAGACCTTGGATATTCCAACAAGACTTGGCCCCATGTCCTACAGCAAAATCAGTGAAGGCATGGTGTGCACATAATGGAGTTCAGCTGCTTCTATGGCCCGGAAATTCCCTAGATATGAATCCGATTCAGAGTTTATGGTTGTGTGTTGAAAGATAAAATACACACAAAACCCATTACGACCAAACAGCAACTCATATGCTGTCTCGTTGAAGTTTGGTTCAGATCTAAGCGAATCCAAGAAATGTGGAAAACATTGATCAATGCTATGCTAAGACGTATTAAAGCACTCATGGATGCTTAGGGTGGCCAAACTGCTTACTACTAAATGTATAATGTGCCAATGTGTCAAAATAATTCTATTTGCAATCAATAAAATTGTTTTTATTAGCATTTTTAGAAATCTTTCAATTTTTTTAAAGAAATCTAGAATAATTCCGCCACTATTGTATATATAAGTCATACAACAAAGAAACAGAAGATAAAAGGAATAATTTTCTTCGAAAAAGTTTATTTCCTAATTTGGAAAAAATCCGTGCTATGAGTGGGATCGAACCAAGCAGACTGAGGCAGAAAAGATCTTTTTGATCTCAGATAAAGCAACGACTTGACTACTCAGTTGACCATTCGAACAAAAATTCAAACAGATAGACAGGCTTTTAAGACGTACTTTGCTAGGTTGATCGGAAGAACTATGAAAGAGAGAGAAAGTAATTGGGAATTCAAAGGACAAACAAGAAATAAAGTTAAATGCGCGTCAATTATACAATATATATCTCTCATGAACGCGAGAGAATGACGAAATAGAATGTCATTCCGCAAAGAAACAGAAGATAAACGGAATTATTTTTCTTAAAAAATGTTCTTTCCTAATTGCCAAAAATTCCGTGCTAGAGGTGTGATCGAAATAAGCGCACTGATGCAACGAGCATCACTTTGATCTCAGTTAAAGCAAAGACTTAGACCACTCAGCTACGCGTGAGAACAAAGATTTTCATCAATAGACAGGCTTTTAACAACTGCTTCGCTAGTTTCAAGCACGAAAAGAGTCGGCCTGACGCGTTATATATAGACGAAAAAGAGAAAGAGAAAATCTACCAAATCAGGAAAAGTTTTGAAGATTAAAAGAACTTAAATCTAGTTATGTGTGTATTTTGATATTTTTATTTACATTACCCTTATAGCAAATAATAGCCGTCTGCGTTTTAATATCTCTCTTCTTTCTCATATTATGGACAACATGAGAATGACTGAAGTCAAAGGTGCAAAGTTTGAAAGCAACAAAGAATTTTGGAATTATCAAGCCGCGATTTTTCAGAGTATTGAGGAAAAACCACTTTCCCGAACTTTTCCGAATCGGAGCGAAACAATTCCCTCAGTTTAAATTTCGATATGCTGACACATGCCGTTTCCTTAATTGTGTTGCCAAGCGACTCGAAGCAGACCACATACTCCAGACTCACACGCCAGTGATGAATGAATCTTGAAAATTTAAATAGATCGAATTGCTTGGGTAACAATTTCAGGCCAGGTAGTTTTGGTTCACATCCATGTTCGTACTTTCCCCTGACCTTTTGAATGTTAAAGTAGGCCCATATTGGATTACCTTCGGAAAGGAAACTTTTGTGAACAAATAGTATCGAGTTTGGTTGGTTTTGAGAAGTGAATGGCAGAGTAGAAAGCTCAGTTCTCTTCTTCGGTGCCTCTTTCTCATTTTCAGTAGGAAATACATTACTCAAGGTGTAGGTTTGAGTCTCGGCGTGGTACATCATAGCTGTTTCCTGAGTTAAGTGCTCAAAAAGCGGAAAAGGGTCCTCTTCCCTCCATTTTCCCCTGTATGACTAAGGAGGCTAAGGTTTCCTTGGGAAAACAAACGAACTCGGCCGCTAAAAAGCGCTCTGGCTCACATTTCATCGTATGAAACAGTTTATTCCCCAAATTTGATCATTCAAATCGAATTAACGGTAGAATACCCTATCTGCAAAAAGACTACATCAGCCCTTATGGCACGTTAGCACCTTGGTTTGTTTTGATTAAAAATTTAGCCGCTATTTTTACAAACCCAGAGAAATGAATGACCTCTCTATTCCCACTGTGTTTGTTCTGAGAGCCGATGGAAGTTTTGCTTGTGTGGGGGTAGCATTCCATTGATTGACTGATTGATGGAATAAGTTATGAAGTGTGTAGTAAATTAAATAGAGGCAAAAAATAAGTTTAGTTTTGCCCTGGTGAAGAGGGCATCTCTTGCATTCTTCTTTTTTCTTTCCTTTCAGCGCAACTCTTGTTATCCGCTGGTGGCTCGATTGGTCGTTCTCTTCGTTTTTTTCTTTTTCATAAGTATATATATATATATATATATATATATATATATATATATATATATATATATATATATTATATAAAATGAATAACTCACAAAATATCATGTGAAGTAGGTTCACAATGAATGCAATGTCCGGCCACAAAAATGAAAAGTGCTTCCAAGTACTTTCGAACTTTATTCAGTTTATTCTCAAGGATAACTACAAGAGAAAATAATATAATAAGGGTATAAATAAGCTAGTAAAATATAAAGGAGAGAAGCAAAGAGAGAGGAAGAAAAATAAAATAATGTTAATGCATAATCAATGCAATAATTAAATTGACAAATCGAGTGCCCATAAAATGAAAATTGCAAAATATTAGGAACTTAAGTCAAAACTAATTTCTTTAAGAATGAGTTTTTTCATAACAACATCAATTTTTAAAATGCCAGAGGAAATGTTAAAGTTATTTAATTGGCTTATACCTGAATATTCAACAAGGTTTCTTCTAATTGAGTCATTTAAGCGAAAAATAAATTTTGCTGAATTCCAATTAATTAAGTGGTTATTTTCGAACATGCACAGAATACGCACTATTGTTTACGGCTCTCCTAACATTGTATTTATGCTGATTAATGCGGACAGATAACACAGGGGAACAATTTTAATCACATTTCTGGTAACTTACATTTATTTGCCAATTATAATTCGTTTTTTCATGCTGATTTCAAATATATAATCTATTTTACCTATATCCTATAGTTATTCTGTAATTTTTATTTTCTCGTTTTCCCGAAAACTGCTCTCCGGACGGACAGATAAGGTGCTTGTAGAAAGCAAATACTTCACAGTACATAGTAGTAAGATAGTAATAAGTGTTTTTGTGCAAAATATTCACATTATTGTTTCTTTTTCAGGTCTCATGTTAGAGTGATGGCATCGTCAAGAGGAAATTGCCTTAGTGATCCAAACACCTTCTGCTACATATGTGGCTGTTACATGCTAGTTCGTCAAAGGCGCAATTTATCAAACTTTGTGATCCGCACTTATAAGGCATATTTTGATGTTCCACTTGGCGATCAAGATAAGAAGTGGGCCCCACATGCTGGTTGCCATAGTTGTGTGGGAAATCTTCGTGAGTGGACGAAAGGAAAGAGAAATGGTCTTCCTTTTGGAATCCCCATGGTGTGGCGAGAGCCAGAGGATCATGTATCGGACTGTTATTTCTGTCTGGTAAATACTAAAGGGATTGGCAAGAAAAATCGACACAAGAATGACTACCCCAACATTCCCTCAGCGATCCGGCCAATACTTCATTCTGAGTCTTTACCAGTTCCGATTTTCAGTGGATATGCTTCCTCCGAGGATGAAAATGATGTACCTGATATGGACATCCACGGAATGGATTCAGAATCTGCAGATTCATCATCAGATGGTGAATAGTCATTAACTCCTCACTGTTTCAATCAAGAGGATTTGAATGACTTGATCCGTGATTTGGTGCTCTCCAAGAAAGCTGCAGAACTTTTAGCCTCCAGGTTGAGTGAAAGACATATGCTTGGCAGGTCGGCACGGGTATTATATTAGCGAACAAGGGAGAGTACATTTGTTAAATATTTCTCTGAGGACAAACAATTTGTATACTACCACTATGTCCCGAAGGCAGGGCCTGCAGCTAGTAAATTGAGGAAACTCGATTTGAAAAGAGCAGACTTTGCAAGTCTTCGTGCTGGACTGACGGACGCGAGGCTAGAAGTGTGCGATGTTGTTGAAGACTCGTGGAACAGTTTAAAAAATAATTTCATGAGTCTTCAATCAAGTTTCATCACTCTGAAATGTCTCCGTCGGACTTCTGTTCAACCAAAGTGGTTTAATCGAGAAATCGGCCAACTTCTCAGGGAGAAGAGAACTGTGTATCGGCAATCAAAGATCTCGGGCGACTTTGACGAATACCGGAGGCTAGCCAGGAGAGTGAAGTCCAGCATAAGGGCGGCTAAGCGGTCTGAGGAATTCCGAGTGGCGAGACTCTGTAAAGAGAATCCCAAGGAGTTTTTCGGAGGATATGTGAACAGCCGTAAACCAATCCGTCGAACGATTGGCCCTTTGAGAAATGAGCAGGGGGGCATTAAATCATTCAGTTGCAGAAAATGCTAACCTCCTCAACGACTACTTCTCTTCAGTGTTTACTGAAGAGTGTGGTCCCATCCCCCAGCCACTGGATTCCTACTCGGGGGAAAAAGCTGGAGGATATGGACTTCACCGAAGGAGAAATAGAAAAGAAGATCACTGATCTAATGACGAATAAGTCACGTGGCCGAGATGGGTTTCTACCTAAAGTGTTTAAAGAAGTGAACGATCAAGTGTCACGACACCTGAGCGCAATCTTTAACATGTCAATCCGGACCGAATGCGTTCCTCGAGACTGGCGTGAAGCGGAAGTGACTCCTATCTTCAAGAAAGGAGACCGTAGCAAATTGTCAAACTACCGACCTATCAGTCTGACTTTGATAGTAGGTAAACTCATGGAAAGCATGATGGTGGACAAAATGACGTCGTATTTAGAGTCAAACCTGCTACAGAAGAGTTCCCAGCAAGGCTTCCGAAGGCAACGGTCATGCCTGACGAACTTGTGGAACTCTTCCACTTCATCTTCAGTGAGCACGATCGGGACAAGGCGGTGGATGTGGTGTACTTAGACTTTCAGAAAGCCTTTGATAAGGTACCACACCGCCGCCTTCTCCGGAAAGTGCGAGCGCTGGGCATAGACGAAAAAGTAGCCAGCTGGATCGAGAACTAGCTAAGTGGCAGACGGCAACGGGTGGTGGTGAATGGACATGCTTCTGAGTGGGTGCCCGTTACTAGCGGGGTGCCTTAAGGTTCTGTCCTTGCACCACTACTATTCATCATCTACGTCAACGACATGGGCGGTGACATGGTTGCCAAGATTTCTAAATTTGCCGACGATACCAAGCTTGGTAAGAACGCTGCAAAGGATGGAAATACTGCCCGCCTGCAGGAAGATCTTGTGAAGATTGGGGAGTGGTCGGAAACGTGGCAAATGCCTTTTAGCGTGAACAAATGCAAAGTAATGCATATCGGCCACAGAAACCCCCAATCTCAGTATATTCTTAAGAGCACTGCTCTTGAATCGAGTGGCACTGAGAAGGACTTGGGTGTTACTATCACTAGCAACCTCAAGTTCTCAAAACAGTGCATCGAGGCAGAAAAGAAAGCCCAAAGGATGTTAGGCTACATAAAGCGCCAGTTTAGATAACGTAACAAGGAGATAGTACTTTGTCTGTACAACTCCCTGGTTCGGCCGCAACTTGAGTATGCCGTACAATTTTGAAGTCCTTCGTTTCGAAAGGATATCGCTAGGTTGGAACGCGTACAAGCCAGGGCAACCAAGCTGATCCCCTCTATCCGACATAAAAGTTATGAGGATAGACTAAGGGAATTAAATCTGTTCTCGCTGGAAACCCGTAGACTGCGTGGTCAGCTCATCGAAGTTTTCAAAATACTTCGAGGGTTCGACAATGTTGACTAGCGGGATATTTTCACACTGAGTGAGAACAGAACGCGCAATCACGGCTTCAAACTTGAACTAAAGCGTTACAACCGCAATCTGTGTGGAAATTTTTTC
The DNA here is from genome assembly GCA_963969495.1 of Ceratothoa steindachneri. Lineage (NCBI taxonomy): Eukaryota > Metazoa > Arthropoda > Malacostraca > Isopoda > Cymothoidae > Ceratothoa > Ceratothoa steindachneri. The sequence continues at coordinate 121,960,014 of OZ018324.1, forward strand.
ACTTACAGTATCTGCGGTGAGTGGAACGCACTTCCAGTGGAAGTTGTCAACAGGGAATCTGTTGACCAGTTCAAGTCAAGACTAGACAAAGTCTTGAAAAGTGGTCGTTTAGGGACACAAAACAATTAAGCAGCCATGTGCCCGCTCGATTGCTAGTCCAAAGGTATCCTCTTTGAATGGACCGTAAGGTCTCCTAGGGTACTTCCTTTCCTTGTTACTCCTTGTCTGTTTACCGAGTTGGGACTTGGCACCTATAGCCCTGCTGAGTGGAGACTGTTTTTGGATTACTCCAAGCGTAGCCTCAAGTGTGTCCTTTTGCACAATGGCAATGACTTTGGTGCAGTTCCTCTCAGTCACTCTGTCCATCTGAGAGAAACTTACGATGACATAAGAATGGTCATAGATTTACCTAAGTACCATGAACACAATTGGATCATATGTGTAGACCTTAAGATGGTCAACTTCCTCCTTGGCCAGCAAAAGGATATACAAAGTTTTCATGCTATATATGTATGTGGGACAGTCGAGCCTGTGACAAGCTTTGGTCCCAAAAAGATTGGCCAGTTCGGGAAACTTTGGAAGCAGGAATGCCGAAACATTGTTAATAAGCCAATCGTAAGTCGAGGAAGATCGTTTTCCCTCCACTTCATCTCAAACTGGGGTTGATGAAGCAGTATGTCAAGGTGTTGAGCACTGACAATGATTGTTTTCAGTACATAGTAAGGGCGTTTCCTGCTTTGTCATACGAAAAAATAAAAGCAGGAGTATTTGATGGTCCCCAAATACGAAGACTTCTGAGTGATTCTAGATTCGTGAACACTATGAATGAAAAAAAAGCATAACTACGAGGATCTAGTTACTAATATGCCTTTAGCATATCGTGATCTGGGATGCAACATGAGTGTGAAGCTGCATTTCATAAATAGTCACCTCGACCGATTCCCAGAGAATCTGGGAACCATGAGCGGTGAACAAGGGGAACGCTTTAATCAAGATTTGATGACGATGGAAGAGCGCTACCAAGATCACTGGGATAGACACATGATGGCGGACTACTGCTGGACGATTAGAAGAGATCAGCCAGAGAAGACTTACAAACGCAAATTTTTGCCCGAATGAAATCAAGAAAAGGTCTTCCAGCCTGATGTACGGTCATTAATAAATTAGCATATATTTGATTACAATGTAATCCTAATGTGTAATTCAAGTTTCTTTTCCTATGCAATAAAATGTTTGTGCAAAAAAACCTGCTTTACTATAAATATTACTTCAGGGCATGATGATAGGCGTGATGAAATGAAAATTATTGTATAATATTATTTATTGATATTACGAAAAATCTGTAGCATTTAGAAAGAATCTGATTTCAGATTTGAATTCAGTATGCTCGAATTAGGTAGGAAAATGTACTTTTGTCAATTGACCAAATACATTGTTCCCCAGTGTAATTGCTTTCCTGTCTGTCCAAAATATTTACTTGGACAAACAGAACATTCGACCGAAAAGACTCCCTCAATATTATTACAATTATTTTGAACTAGAATATCTTTTTTAGTCGACTCGTATTTGAAAGCAACATAAATGTGTTAAAGTTTTTTTTAAAGACAGGGTAAGTCAATGAAACAAACAGAGAAGGGTAAAACCAAAATGTTTTTAACATTCTCCAATATCTTTGAAATTGGCCATAAATTATGTTACCCTTACCTTTTTCTTCTAAATTGTCTTTCCTCTCCCAAAAAGACGTTCCATAATACAGTTCATAAATCCTATCAAATTGTAAGCTATATTCTTTGTAACAGAATCAATACTGAAATATTCAAAACATCTAGCTAAGGTTTCTTGTAATGTGATTACACATGCAAGCCACATTTATGCTCCAGCTATGAAAGAAATAGAAAATTAATTGGGAATTCCCAATTAATTTTCTATTTCTTTCATATTCTCCGTTCGAGCTTGCGGAAGTGTTCCTTAAAAGCTATTCTATTCAGAGAATTTCTTGGTTCTCTGCGTAGCGTAGTGTACTAACGGCATACTTTTAACTGTGATCAAAGCGGTGCTCGCTGCCTCAGTGTGCCTGGTTCTAATCTCTTCCCTGCGCGGATTTTTTTCGGAAAAAGGTAATAGAAATATTACTGCAAAGGAAAATTATTCCGTTTTCTCTTTCAATGTGGTTTAATGGATATATATATATATATATATATATATATATATATATATATATATATATATATATATATATATATAATGAATTCTAGTGTCAGGTTTATTGGGTTAATTGAGGACCCCTTTCGTTTCAAGTCTCTCAATTGAATTAATATAAAATTTACCAAGTTGGGTCATGTTTAATTAAAGATAGGAAAATATTTTTTTTTTCATTTTTTCTATTTTATTCTAGTAATCAGTCTTTTGTGGTGCCCATGAGGCCATATTTAGTAACAAGCTATTTCTTTGTGTGTGTTTTGGGAGAAAATCTTTCAAACTCCCCTCCTTGTAATCCCCGTGCCGGATTAAGAGGTCTTATATCAGGTACACATATATGAATTAGTATATTTATTATAATTCATTGCTTTTGTCCGTGTGCGTGATCACAAGAGTAAGATTTCATTTATAACTTTGGGGAACTATTGCGAGAGCCCCATTTTCTTTGCCGTAAGATTCTTGAAGGCGTCGAGTGGCTAAGGGTCGCATAAGGAAACAAGATGACGTTCTTCGAAAGATTTAAGCAACAGAGAGATATGCTTGGTCTCTCCGGTAAAGAGCTAGTCGCCTATATTCAGGAAGAAAAGAGAAAGGAAAGAGCAGAGAAGAAAGAACTAAGAGAAGTAAAAGCTATTCGACCCTTAAGTCCCAACTCTTGGCTGCGATCAACATGAATCCGGACTTCTACAGGACAAAGTTTCGTCAGGCAAGGTTGTTACTTGGCCAGACTTACCGCCAGTTTGGATTTACCCTTAGAGAGGTCTGCAGTTTTGGTTGGACTCCGCCTAGGTAAACTGCGACTATGAGTCTCTGTTCGACTTCATTTTGCGGGATCAATTGGTGGCTACGCTGCCCTCTGAAATCCGTGCATTCGTGAAGGACCGAAGAGTTGCTTCCTTCAAAGAATGCATCGAAGAAGCGGATTTACACGTGGACAATCATAATCTCTACCCCAAAGATCCCAAGAAGAGTCATCCTCCATCGCCCGGAGAACGCTCCCAAATTCGTAAAGGTCCCAGGTCCCGCCAAACCGAAATATCATCCCCCGCCTGAACCTAGGAATGTTAAGCCACCCGTATTTTATCCCCCTGCGTCGGATTATCCCAGACGACCCATCGTCTATTTTTCTTGCGGAACCCCCGGGCATGTGAGGACTAGCTGTCCCCCAAATTCTCAATTCCGTTCTGCTCCCAGCAACCAAGTCCACCAAGTAAGCGCCTCTCTTTCTCCTCCGTCTGCTCGCCCCGAAACACCTGCTATCCCCACTAGCGAATACTTCCCCCCCCGGGACCTCAAGTTATTTTTTTATTCAGCAAGAGCTTCCCCGGTGGGCTCGAATTTGAAGCCTGATCGGTTAATGGTTGCCGGGTTTCAACCCTGGTCAGAGATACGGGATGCACGTGCATCGTCGTATCGAAAAAGTTGCTGCCCCCAGGTAGCCCCGACCACGATAAATTTGAAGTAGTCCAGGACTACTTGGGACGAGCCACCCGCTTCCGAGTGGTCCGTTGTTTCATCGAATGCCAATATTCCACTGGTTAGACTGACGCCGTAGCAGCCCCTATTAAATTCTGTGCCATATTAGTCGGCCAGAGCCCGCAGCTCTCTCCTAGGGCCGTTGCTCAGCCCGCCATCACGAGGGCCCAGCCATAAAGAATGCCCGCCTGTTTCTTTAGAACCCCCTTTTCCCCCGAGTACGAGACACTGAACAACGAGTCTTTTGTAAGGGCCCAAAATGAGTCTTCTTTCCTACAGCCATTGTGGGAAAAGTCGAGGACCAACGAGCGCGAATCCGTTCATTGTCACAAAGAGGTTTCCTACCTCATTGAGGGTGAACTGTTGTTCCGTTCCCCCTCCGTTCCTAACCACTTCCCTACGCGCTCTCTACGTATCCCCCGCTCCTATGACAGGACCCATTTTTACATTAAGTCAAAAAGAAAGACGGTTCAAGCCCGGTGACGAGGTCCTGCTTCTCTTGCCCACGGAGACAGATAAACTTCTTTCCCAATGGAAAGGCCCCTATTTAGTAGTCGAAGCCCGTGTCCCCGTGGACTACTTCCTCCAAACGTCCTCCGGTAACAAATTGTTTCACGTCAACATGCTCAAACGTTACTACCGCCGCGTTTGCATCAACAATATTGGTGCCCTGGACGAAGAGGCCTTGACGGAAGCCTCTTATTCCCCCGAACCTCTCAACCTTGTCCGAGCAGTTTGCGCAGAAGCTGATAATGACTACTCACTCCCGTTGCTCCCCGGAACGCATAAAGACTCCCCCCCAGAAAATCGATCTAAATCCGCACCTGGAGCCTGCTCAGAAAGCCCAATTACTCCCGTTGTTAAAGGCCTACCCGGACGTCATTTCCGAGAAGCCTGATTGCTCGAACCCATTCTAGCATGACTTAGTGTTAACCACGGCGAACCGAATCGATTCAATGTGTGTGGACTTTCGAAAACTTAACGCCGTGACGGATTTCGATGCTGAACCGATGCCGTTGATAGACCAGAGCCTACATTTGTTCTTAGATGGTCTGAACAATGTGTCATTCTATTTTGATAATATATTCGTTGCTACACGCACATGGGATGAACATCTAATCTCTCTTCGTTCCCTCTGTAATAGGCTCCGAGAGCATGGTCTGACCATGGGTCCTTTCAAGTGTCATTTTGCTAACGACACTATCAAGTACCTTAGGATTCACATTGGGGGAAATTAAATAACGCCCCAGCAAGAAAAGGTCAGGGCCATTTCAGATATGCCCCTCCCCCGTACTAAGAAGCAGTTACGTTCCTTCTTGGGTTCAACCTCCTTCTACCGGCGTTTCGTCCCCAACTTTGCCACCTTAGCGTCCCCCTGAACTCTCTCCTTAAGAAAAACTCCTCAGATTCCCTAGTTTGGAGCCCCAAGGCAATTTCCCACTTCCAGCAGATGAAGGATAGGCTAATATCTGCCCCCATATTGCGGCTCCCGAGCCTGAACAAATTGTTTTGAATCGTACGGATGCCAGCAACGATGGCATCGGTTGTGTGTTGCTGCAATGCGAAGAAGATGGGAATAGCTATCCTATCAGTTATGCAAGCCGGAAGCTGTTGCCGTGCGAGAGAAACTATGCATTTATAGAACTTGAGGCTCTGGTAATAGTTTTTGGTGTCCGGAAGTTTAAACGAGGGACTGACTTCGCTCGCGCACAGAGCGTTTTGGACTCTGCTGAACTGACTCTCTCACGCTCTCGACCAACTCAGCTATACGCTTCCTAGTTCGTCTGGAATGGCTTGGACGGTTGTCACTGGCTGCAATGAGGTTCTCTACTGCCCCGTAGTTCTCGAAGTGGTCCACTTAGTCCTGAATTCTGCTCTTGGAGGGGTCTTTTTCACATTCGAACTAATGCACGAAAGTGTCCTGCACTTTCTTGAACAAGCCTGTCTTGTAGTAATGTTTGACGCTCTTTGCTAGAACTCCCATTGAGATCTAGTTCTGTTTACAGGCGTTGCTTCTGTCATATCCTCTGCAAAGTAAGGGTGATTAGGGAATGAATAAGGATATATCACAAAAAGTGTGTGCAGACCCGTTTTGAGGGGTCACCCTGTATACAGTACGCAGATGACTTGACTCAGCTGATGGAAATCCCGTACAGAAACAAGTCTATGCCAACAGAAATGATGGCAAAACTAATTAGGTTAATGAATGAGTATGAACAAAATGGGAGATCCAAACAAACAAACAAATTTAAGATGGTACCGTTAGGACAACGTTTACTATCAGGTGTTGAAGTAGAAGGAATCAGATAGCCTTCCTCAACCGAATGCACTGTCCTAAAATAAAAATTGCTATCAACTTATACAAGACACACTTAAAGAAAGAGTAGATAAAATATACCAGTTCTAAAATTGATGCATAGTTTTAAATAACTAAACATGAAAATTGAAAATTAAATATACACTTCAATACTGTAGTCAGTATTGTTAAATCCAGCTGTAGCATTGTACTGCATATCAAAAAATCAGAAGACAATGCTGCAGAAGGTATGAAACAAAGCAGTTTACCTTTTAACAAACACACGGAAAAAACAAAAGTACCTACATAAAAATATTAAAATGCAAGGAGTAAACAAGATATTAAATAAAAGAGATCAAAATGAATAAATAAGTTCGATAGACTAGGAATAAAAATCGTTAATATATTTTTAAGATAACAATAGGAGGAAACTGAGCCAAAGTTATCCAAGCCTAATGGACAAACTGGATCTAGGAAAAGAAAAAAAAAAACGTTATCCATCAAAATCTTAATCAAAAAGTGAAAAGTTACAGATAAAATATGGAAAAGTTAAGGTAAACTGAAAGAATACCAATATTACAACCTAACCAGGAGGCTTTGTCTACAACTACGATTATGGCCCAAATACCGGATATGAAACAATAACTAACCGAATTGACGAAATAGGTGTGGAACAAAGGATACAGTTTGTAACTATAAAACCAACCCATGCCAGCCCCCTACTTGCGTTAGACAACAACGGTTTGAACGCCTTTAAATCTAAGGAATTAAATATATATAACCAGATAGAATTAATTAATGCGAGAGATTAGCTTGTTCGCCAAGTTGGTATTCGATAGGAGCAAACCATTTGACACAAAAAGAATTAAAAACAAAATGAATAGAGATCAGACGTAACCCCCTTCCTCTTTTTTTATTGAGAACGATCGACTAAATATTAAACAAGGAAGAAGAATATATAAAGATAACAAGATGAGCCCGTGGTTTGGCTTATACATTAATCAGCGTTTATCCCAGTCAGTAAAACTCTTCCTAAAAAAAGGCTTGGTTGGCAGAAAGCACTCGATTCTTCTTCGTCTAGCATTCTGAGGCAGACCAACTATAGAACGATTTATTCATCTCTCCGAGGGCACTTGGCCTCCTAGAAGTAGGGGTGTACGATGTGAGAAGGGGTCGGCCCACCCTATCACATCCGTTGTTCTTCCCACTGAATGAGTTCCTCTTTTACTATTCAAAAAAAGAACACACGTTCCCTGAAGAAGCTGGTCCACGGCGAAAGGTTGAAGTAAACATTCCTTGAAATTAGGGACTTTTCATGTTCCATTCCTCATCAAATATATATATATATATATATATATATATATATATATATATATATATATATATATATATATATATATATATATATATATATATATATATATATATATTATATTATATATTCATCGTAACAATTTTTGTTGAAAGCGACGGCTAATTTCGCGTTCGTGATTTTCTTTCCACATCTTTCGATTTGCCTTATATTTGCTTTTATGTCTTGGTTCAGCTCGTGGATAAGTATTCCGAAATACATTAAAAGTCGGTTTTTAAACTTAGAAAGAAAATAAGAAAAGATTCCTTTAGTAAAACACTATTTATCCTACGCGTTTCGCTACACTTGTACCATCTTCAGAGATTAAAATAAAAATGCAAGTAAAAAGAGAAAGCAGTGGTTTATATATCAATGAATTATAACAAATGTACAAACAAACGGGGAGATCTGCTAGTGTAAACATATGACGAACTTATGAGCATGTTAACAGGAACGGGAGGGTTAGGATGAGACATGCAGGTCAAATTTTTAGTCACATTTAAGGCGATGAAGGGTCTTAATAGGGAAGGGGGGGGATTAGGAATTCCTCGTGGTTTGGCTCCTAATTTTGCCGCTTGGTAGTATTCCGTTTGAATTGAATTGAATGTTGAGGTTGGGTTGTTTTTCTTGTATGTAAAGGATTCTAGAAAAAAGTAGTTGCCGGCGATCTGGTGCATGGTCAATAATTTTGGTGCTCTCTTCTAACATTTTTCTGTTGAAAATAGTTCTATGGTTTTGAGGGCCGCCTTTGCTTAGGTGGTAGGTCAATCTTCTCGATAGTTTAGTTTCCGTCATTCCGATATATGAGTGGGGGAGTAGCTGACATTCTCCTAGGTTGTATTTTTACTCATATATTAGGTGGGTCCTTTGTTTAGGTTCAGGTATGGGCTTCTGATTATTTTTCATCATGAGGATGGCGGTGCGTCTAGTATGATAATATATAGTTAATGTTATTTTCTTTTCTGTATTTGTAGGCTTTATGGATCGGTTAATAATTTCTTTGATTACCCTTTCATCGATTCGGTACTCCGTGTTCATCGTATTCTTGTAGAAAAGTTTTATGTTATTTTCAATGTTGTTGTTTCCTTTATTGTGTTGTTCTTTGCAAAATCCATTGTTGAAGAGTACTTGGATGGCTCTCTCAATCTCATTGTGTGTATCTATCCAAGTATGGCAGTGGGTGAAGGCATGATTGATATAAGCGTTAATTACGCTTTTCTTGTATCGTTCTGGACATTCACTTTCTGCATTCATGCAGAGGCCGAGATTGGTGGTTTTAACGTATATTTTCGTGGTAATCTTGTCATTGTTCATAGTAGTTAAGGTATCGAGAAATGGAAGTAATTGTCTTGGCTTCTCTCAACTGTATAATTGAGGGAAGTACATTCTTTAAATGCTTGTAGGAGTGTTTGTATTTCTCCTTCCGATGGTATATTTATGTAAATATCGTCTATGTATCGGCAGTCGATATGGGGTCTGGGTAATTTGGCGAAAACTCTTTCTTCTACTGCGCCCATATAAATATTTGCAAATAGGACTCCGAGAGGAGAACCCATAGCAACTCCGTCTACTTGACGGTACATATGTCCGTTGAAACCATAGAACGGGGCTTCCGAGGTGCAGGCGTGTGGGAGTTGTCTTAGAGCTGCTCTGGGTAGGCCAATAGAACGTGTTTGGTCAAAAACACGTTCTAATATTATTTCTTGGAACTTTGCACATATATATATATATATATATATATATATATATATATATATATATATATATATATACGTTGTTGAATTCTACATCAATGGCAGTATTATTAACTTTAACTTGCATTTTATTTATCCTTCTAACAAGTGTTTTGACTGGATGTGTGAAGCGAGAAAGAATAATCACAAAAGACGTATTTTATTCCGAGACGTCTTTCGACCATGGCAGGTCATGTTCAGGAAATGAGCAGATTTACGGGATGCTACACTAAATCTGTTCATTCCCTGGTGTCGATGACATGCTACGGTCAAAATACGTCTTTTGTGAGTATTCTTTCTCGCCTCACAGATATAAACTAAGTATGGCTATAACTTGTACATGTAAGTACATTGCGCATGTTAGGATGGACTAAAGTGCAAGTTACCTACGAAAGAGCATTTTTATTCCAAATTTATGGTGGTCTAAATTATTCGAACAACGTATTACTATTACTTCTATCTTTGAAACAACCAACTAATTTAGGCTAGTACCTTACTTCCATTAATTCATAGCACTTTCAATCCTTACCTTGTCTAGTTCCAATCAGATCAGAAAACATCAATAGGATCATCTCTCCATCAAAACCATAACTGAAAGGGTTAAACGCCCCAATAGTGTCGTACATAGTATAATATCCCATAAAGATACCACAGGCTCATGCATCAGTCATATTTCTACTGGTAGGGCTAAGAAAACTTCAAAAAAAGGTTTCCCAGCCTACGTCCCTATTTCAAAAAAGGACCGATACAAGACAGCAGCCACAATAATCTACGAAAGAAAGAAAAGAGCGTGATAGCTCTCTATCGAGTTGATGCACCACTGTGTCGTAATGCCATCCATCCATGCCCTGGCTCTCTGTATTAAACAAACGCCAGCTTTAAAACTTCTTCACCGCCTGACCATTGAGTCAGGGCAGTATCTTAGTAACTCGTCCTCAAGTTCTACTCTTACATATTTACTATGCTGATATCAGCGATTTAAAGTGAAGTCACTGGTTCTCTTGACATCCTTACCGAAGAACCTCACATCGCTAATCTGCCCGGCATCATTTGCTGATGTAAATTTACACTCTGATCTAAAACATCCTCAGACCTAGTGTGTTTGGATGCTTCACCGTGGACTCAACACAGGAGTTTTTAAAGCACTGACCTTTTCGCTTCCTAACGAAGGATATTTCAGAATCTACAACCGAGCGGAATGAAGCTTTATTAGTCTTCAAAAGCCTATTCTTTATATTTCCTAAAATAAAATAGAGCCAATCCATAAGATTCTTCTTGGTAAAATGAGGAATCTTCGCAGACCTTCTATAATTCAGATTTTTCTCAAAACGTCTCCGGTTCACTGTACGCGCTGAAGCGTTCATACCTGCCTCTTTCCAATCGTGAGCAAGCTTAGCACTGGAGACAACCCGATCTTTGATATGCGACCTTAGCGGGAAGCGCTCTATTCGTTCCTTTGAAACTCTTGGGGGTTCAGAAGACTTCTTCACAGGAATGTAACCAGTCTTTTAATGTCATCAATAATCCTAAAGATGGTGCTCCTTGATGGAATACCCTTAGCAACTATCTCCTTATATTTCAGGCCATTTTGGTGGAGAACAACAATGGTTGCACGCATTTCATTAGAAGGAACCATTTCTAGAATTGCAAAAAAAGATTCAAACATTTATTTATATCCAAAAAATTACGAAATACGTTATAAGTATACATCATTCATTTAACCTATATTTGTCATTATTTTAACCCTTCGATCGAAAATCAAAGTTCCAAGGACTGAAGCTACAGTCCCTGGAAGAACAGATCGCTATTTTGGATGCAGTGAAGGAATACACTGTTTTTTTCTTATTATATTTGAAATGCTGACTTTTAATAAACTTGCAATGATTTAAATATTAAAATAATTATTTTATTCCTATCACGTAAGTTTTAAAAATATCTAAAAAATAAAATAAAACTTTTGGCCTTGACTATATAAGCTTTTTTTTCTTTTTACCTGCGGCAAAGCGCCAGGTCCAAGCGTCTCTTTTTTTTCAAGAGGAGTAAAGTTTAATTTTCAAAAAAAGTAAAGTTAGATTGTACCCATTTAGATCCATGAAATGACCCATATGACCATGGGACAAAGGGTTATTCACCCTGGAGATTTCAAATTTGCCATCGGTTTTGGCGCTGGGTGGTGCCATCTAGTTGCAGAAGCCTCATTTAGCCACTCAAAGGTACTTGAATGGCTAAATGACATCATGCAATCGCGGAATGTAGTTTCAAACAACAAAAGATTGCACACTGTATTCTTGTTATTTTCAAGTGTTTCACCATTTCTTTTTCCTGTCCATTTATTTGGTTTGCTATTTTCACCTGTCCCACCGCTGACATCTTGGTTTGCCTTAAATGAAATCGTATCACAATAATATAAACTGAAATGTGTTCGGTGATTGTTGCTGATTAGTAGAGCATTTAGTAGACACGTTCATACTGCATTGGGCACACTTGAGCGACACTCCTCATCCACACCAAGCAATTGACTGTATCCAATAGACTAGTCTAACAGCATTATAAAGAACTGTAGCAATTAGGTATTTAAACCTTCCTTTTTGTCTTAGCAGTACACGATATCGTGGTTGAGAAGCGTCCCACAGGCGGACCGATAAAGTATGGAGGTGGCGATTCATTGCACTACTAATTGCATACCATTATTGCGTATAGTGTAGTTTGCTTTACTATTGTAAGATCTAGCGTGCCCCCACGGGTGGGGGAAAACGATCTCGTGTACTGGGACGGCAAAGATGAAGCTTAAAATACCTAATTGATTAAATTCTTTCGGCGACCCAAAGGACGTCATCCTCGATCGCCGTGGATAATTAGAGGACTAATCGCAAATCTTATCACGAGAAGGCGGTTTTGTATCTGTATCTCTGTCGTTTTGTCTACGAGATTTTACGATAATTATTTACTTTTTAAGGTTGAAAAATCAATTCTCAATATTAAATCTCATTTTTTTTGTTTACTAGAAGTTGTGAACTTGCAAAAATAATGCAATTGATTTCTTTCACCGGTTTGTGGCTTCACAAATTTTCATAATGTAATTAGCCTATATTCAGCGCTAATTGAAGTATCACAACTTTTTTTTTATTATTTATTTATTTATTTACTCGATTGATCCTTTTACTACAGAACTTTGGAAAAGAGATTCATATTTGCTCGTGTTCGATTATTCAAGAAATCTCCCTTAATTAAGGTTACAATTACAAATAATACAGGGTGAGAGCAACTATTTTCATTATCTCTAAGCGACTTCCTCCTTTTAGTATGGAAATTCCACATCTTGTTTATGTTTCTCGCTGACGGACGACCTGAGTATGTTTTATCCACAAGAACTTGGAGCGGTAAACTCTCTTGAGGGATCATCTTACTTAGGAACGACATTGTAAAGAATATGGCTTAATTTGCATTGGGGAAAGCACATAATGATAAGTCATCTATAACTGATTCTGAAACCAGCTGGAGTTCGGCTGACGTCTGCTATGATGGTGAACGAGAAACGTATATTTAGTATCCAAGCAAAAGTTCTACGAAGTCTCAATTTTCCAATGAGTAATATGGCCTTACTGAAGAAGGAAAGATGAAAGGTGTTGAATTTTCTCATGCTGAAGCGTTTGTTATCAAGAAAAAAGGAAAACAAAATGATAAATCGCAAAAGTCTCACACTGTTGAGTTAATTTCGGATCATGAAGAAAAGTTAGGAAATTCAAACCATAGATAAATAAATAAATCAACCCCATCCGTTAAATCAGTAAAATTTGTTGACGAAAATGAAAATACTGGATAAAGTTACATTCGCAATGAAAATATCAATCAAATAACAGGTTCAGGATATTAATAAAGTTAGCCTTAAATTTAAAAAAAAAAAATAGACTTCAAAGAAAAATTAAAGAAAATGAAAGATGATCGAAAGCTCGCAAAAGATCACATCAAAATAATGGATGAATTATCTTCATTAGAGGAGGAAGAATTTGATTATTATGAAATGTGTGAGGAGAATGGGAGTTATTCTGGTAGCTGTCAACTTATCATTTTCTTTTTAATTTTAACAGGTACTCTGTTGTCAGCAACAATTGGTGTAACATTTTTGGTAAGCAAAATGACCGACACTAGCATAAGTTAAATGGTTGAAAGAAACAGGCTTGAAGACTCTTCAAATTTCGACAATTAAATGCCAGCCTATATTCCCTCCCCTTACGTTCTTAAATTCTATTCAAGGAAATAGAATAGTAGACATTTAAAATATGTAAAAGTGAAGGAAAATGACAGAAGAAATATAGCAAATTTAACTGCCAAATACAATAAGAGGCGCCTAAAAAATAAAACTCCAAAACAAACAAAATAATCCTAACTAAATAATGGAGATGAAAAATACTTTGACAAAATTAATTGATTTATCAAATTAAAAGTCTAATTTTTCATTTACAACCAAACAAAAAACGTGAAACGATAAATTGATGTTGGTTGAATGAAATATTTAGTAGTATAGCTAAATTGCCTCTTTTTGTTCGAAGTCTTCTGTGGCATTGCCTGAGACTTTCTTGAATAGAAAATCTAATTTTCTAACAGTGATTTCCGCTACTAATATCAAATTTACTCTATCCTTATTAATTTGAGAGTGAAATTTAAAAAATTACTGCGAGTATTAATGGATGAAATTAATGAAAATATATGATGGTGAAAGTCTTTGCATAATTTGTTCGAACTTTTACGTTTCCTGATTTATAAAGAGCACTGTCCCATTATGGCATAACCATAAATGCAATGTACTTTCTCTGCATGATTACATTAGTCCGTTGTGGTTTGTGTATTTAAAACTTCACGGTAAATCAAATACATTTCCGCTTTCTAAGAATTTTCATCTCTTTAGATTGAGAAAGGTCCCTCACTGAAAATGAAGCCTTCACCCCTAATAAAATTATAAATAAATTCTACTCGTTATTTATTAGTTTCTAAATAAACGGTCTTTACAGTTTTGGGGACTAAAAATATGAATAATGCTACATTAGAGTGTTGAATATGTTTGTGTACTGTTGTTTTTTTAAATGACTTGCCCTCTCTTTAATATTTGATTCAGTTTACCCCACCTCCTTTCCTCATTTACATGATTACATTCCCTTTTGTTAAAATTATAACCCACTTGTATTGCATTTGCAACCTTCAAATTATTAAATAATTTAGTGAAGAAAGAGAATAGCGCAAAACATTTTTTAGAATACGCTCCTAAGGCCTAACACAAAAACAAATCTGGCAACTCTCGGTTTGAGATTGAAAAGAGCGCCGTTACTCTCTATCTCCCTTTTTACCTTCGGCGAAGCTCCAGGTCTAGCTGTCGTTTTTTTCAAGATGAATAAAGTTCAATTTTCAAAAGGAGTAAAGTTCAATTGTATCCATTTAGAGCCATGAAATGACCCATATGACCATGGGACATAGGGCTAATCACCCTGGAGATTTCAAATTTTCCATCAGATTTAGCACTGGGTGGCGCCATCTAGTGGCAAAAGCCTCATTTAGTCATTCAACGACACTTGTAAGTGATTTGAATTATGGGAAACCATCAATGCAATAACCATTTATCATCTTATCACAAAACGCTGTAGGACATTGGAGGGACTTTTGCTCATGTTTTGCCTACGCGTTCTATTGTAGCGCTCAATTACAAAGTGAAGTAGAGCCAACAAGGCACCGCACAAATTAGGCACCCCGTTAGCCCTATAAAATCTTGAAATGGGCACACAAACCAAACACTAAAATAATATGCCATTTGTTAATAATCAATTAATGCAAAGCAACCCATATATTTTTAAATGAAGCTATACCGCTAGTCAATAATTAATATATAAATGCAAAGCAAACAGTATATTTGTAAATAATGCCAAAAAACACGAGGCAACGAAATCGCTGTGCTCCCACGGTAAACATAAAAACATTCATACATTAGAAAAAAAGATGCGAGCCAACTGTTTTGTCCGCGCGGCGATAACAAAGACAATTGAAAAGGCTGTGCATACAAATAATGGGTTTGATAGATAGGCAAGTCTGACCCACCAGCGTTGACATGGACCTGCAAAAGACGAAATTTCCTGGGTAAACCTTACGATCTTTTCCCCGCTCGCGATTGCCTTTGTTCACATACTATTTCGTCCATTTCCCAATATGTTTCACCTAACTCTCTTAAGGGGGTCACCAAAACACAAACGAAATATATAGGGGTTGAAGGGTTAAGCCGGCCCCCTGTCATTTTTTACAAAATAAAGTAACTAACGTCGCGGGACCATTAAATAGCGGTCGCGGGGAAATGTTGTTCAATTTGAGGGGGTATTTTTGCGTTTCAGTATGTTTTTTTATTTTTGGTATTTCATTATTTTTTTTTTTTTTACTTTTCCCCGTCGTTCTTTGTGCAGTCGGTTTTTTTGTTTTGCTTTGTAAGGACTATTTTTTTTAAGACTCAAGTTTATAATCTATTGGTGCGAATTCAGTGACGTCATCAATGAGTGAAGAATGTATTTTGTATGCTTTTTTTTAGGTATTTTTCTCTTTTTACCCACTTAGTCTTACACACAATTCTTTATTTTTTTTATATTCTATCATTTTTGCCTATTTTTTTACCGAAATTACTATTTATTCCAGATAGAATCGTTTTAAGGTTTACTTAGGTTCTTTATATTTATTCCTTTACCCATGTTTTCTAGCAGTTTTTTAAAAGTTTTAGCAATGTTTTTTCTGCATTTGGGGGGGATTTACCTACCATTTTAAAATAAATAATTAAATATTTGGGAACTAGTTAGTTATCCACCGTGAAAAACGAATACAATTTTTAGGCGACCATAAATTAATAACCGTAAATTTTCAATTCCCTGTGATAATTGTGATAAGCCCCTTGATAAACAACGCCATTTTAAATTAAAATATGTTCGAGAGAATTTCACATGAGGTTGATGTTTCGGAAAAAAAAAACGTTTAGTTTCTGTAGAGAGGTCGCAATTGACTTGAGTCCTCGCCGCTATTTCGCATCCGTTCGAATGATGTAAGTAAAATTCATTTTCATTTTTTTTATTTCATTTACTGTGGTGGCCTATTTCTTGTTTTCTTTAAATTCATACAAAAAGTGACGCCATCATGATTTTAACTTGATTTAAACGCGAATGGGCGTTGAACGAAAAATATAAAAAAACACTAGTCTCAATTGAATTATACTAAAAAACAACAGCATTGTGAGCGTGGAACGGATCGTAAGGTTTACCATTTTATGTTACTACAAATATCGGCCTGATAAATAGAAATCAGATTTCCAAATTCAAAAATTCTCTTGGTGTACACGCGCCTACACTAAATATACGCACATAACCTCTGATCAAAGAAGCTCCGCCCAGCTCTCGGATTGGAGAAACGGAGCCACGTCACTAATATTTCGTTAGAATAAAAATGCTTGTAATAAACACACAAAGACAGTCCGACAGAGAGATTCAGACAGCCAGGTCATCACAAGGTCAGTCTCTATAAACATTAAGTAGGCTTTGTTACGGGTTATGGGATGCTTCTTTCCCAATGAGGTAGACACATCGATGACCGGTGACCCTTGGAGAACGGAGAAGATGAAGACTGGCGAATTCTCTATCAAAAGAAAAATAAAGAGTCGGCTTTATCTGACCCCTTCGGCCGGACAAGAGGTAACCAAAAATATAGAATCATCGGACCAACAACGGGCAGAACAAGGAGGGAGGGAAGTCGCGAACAGCAAGCCTACTGTCAGCTCAAGAAGAAGTAGGCCTGGCAAACTCCATCACCGTCGACTTCCCCTTTCAACGATCACCCACTAGGATGGTAGAGAAGCTCACGTCAACGCACCAGGCCACCACTGCAGGCAACCTGGATGAGCTACGGTGAACCGCTAAAGATTATATCAATTATTTTCATTCATTTAATCATAATTCTGTTATTTTCATCCAACAACTCTTTAAAACTCTGATTGTTGAAAAATTTGACATGACCTTTAATCTGAAATATAATCAAGATATTTAATCAGTGATTTTGATTAGTTAATTTATTCGTCCAGTATTAATATCTTCTATTACCACTTTCGCTCCCTCAACTCATTCCTTTTGTTGTCATCTTGTATTTTACGTCAATATCAAATCCTTACATAAAATATTCTGGATTTTTTTCGGAACAGGCGTTCGAAGCTATCTCAAAGTTAAGGTTAGATTAGGATAGAACAGCGACTTTTATACAATGGTCATATTATGAAACTTTCACCAGCATCTTCGCGTTGCCGTTGGCGCTGTAATAAACATGAATTCAATTTCGGTGTTGGATTGCGAAAAAACACTTAGTTAGACGACTCAAAATTATCTTCTGAGACAATCGTTTATTTCATTCACGCATGGTACAAAGGGTTTGACAACTACTGTTTTTTGTGTTAAAGAGCTTAAATTGTCAACAGAAGCCATAACTGATTAGAAAACTTTCTGCGAGAGGTATGCTCTACTTACTTGCTACAAAACCTAACCTTGCGATAGCCTCGAACGTCTAATTCGCTGCTGGGTCTGTTACGAAAAAGATCCAATATTCCTTGTTATATTCTTAAGTTCAGATTCCGAGGATTACTTTGGATGAAATTTAAATATCTTTCAGACTTGAATAGTTTCATCTTTCTCCGTCCTTGCCGCTTATATTTTCTTTCTTGCCTCAGATTCTCAGGTTAATTCTTCAATATTTTTTTTATTATTCGTCAATTTTAATTCCCACTTTGATCTTAACTTTATTTTAGAAAGGGGAGTCTGCTTCTAGACATAACTGATCCCCTCTATAAAATTGATCCGCAGATTTCCTGTAAAACGTTCTATTTTATTTATTTCAAAGCGCAATGAAACTTAAGAAAAGCTACGCCTTGTTTTTTTTTATAGTAAAAACAGTAATGATGGTGTTTTTAGGCCCTCTAGTCGTCATTTACGGCTTCAGATAGGCAGGGAAAGCACTTATATATTTTTAAGATACTAGCGCTTTGAGTACGGCTCTATTTGCAGTCATACTATTTACAACCGAAGCCATAAATGATGACTAAAATGCCTTAAAACACCATTAGAACTGTATTACGTACTTAATATTTATTTATAGATTATTCGTTTATGCCTTTGGTTACCGGAAGCCGTTATCGACCCTTGCTAAGAGTTGCCATTATGGGGCGGCTCTGCCCGCCTTCCCGATCGCTTCACTCCCACCTCAGGATCAAGTAGTACAACGAAACCTAATCTAAAACACCTAGTAGTAGTAACAATTCCAAACTTACTATTTAGTGCTGGGAACATTCTAATCAAGCCGCGTCTCGTTCGCACACCTGTCGCAACGCTTCGCTTTCAAAATGAGGCCATAAACTCTACGAGAGTCTATAAAATTGACCGAGGAATTAAAAAAGTCTTATTAAAGCTTAAAAAATTAAATACGCAAAAGCCACACGACTCCTACACGAACGTTAGACACACGGTGGTTTGACGTAACAGCGCTGTTATAAGTTCTTCCCTTCATGGTTGCCAATGTGTAAAATTCATGGTTTCTGATCACATCAGTAGACAGTAGGGCAGACTTATTTTAATTTCAATATTAACCCCATCAATGTGTAGTATCTAAAAAATATGTACTTTCCACGCTAAAAGGCAACCCAATATGACGACTGAAATGCCTAGAAAGATCATTAGTACTATTATAATAGTAAAAATACGGCGTAGGTTTTCTGAAGTTTGACCCAAAGCGCAACTTGTTCTGAATCCGAGGAGATCTTCTTCATCCTCCGTCTGTATTCGAATTTCATCCCTTCTTTCACCTAGACTTATTTTACAGATTTCAAATAACAGGGATATTCGAGTTATATCTCCACTTTCATCTAGATTTACTTGACCGATTTCAAATTACAAGACTATTGTTTAGCATTTCCCTTGATTTTTTTTTTCTAATTTTTGCCTAAAATAACTTTATAATAAATCACATTCAAGCGCTGCTCCAACTTGCATCCCTCTTACAATTACCTTGGCCATCATTTCGCTTGCCAATATGATATCCAATCATCACATATACATGGAAACAGAAACAAACTTAACCTTATCAGTTTTAGACCTTAGTATTTGTAAGACAAGATTCCATTGTCACTACAGTTTTCTGAAAGCCTACGTTCTCTAGGTTGGGGATTAACTTTTTTATTTCTTATGATTTTAAATATAAAATTTTAGACATAAAAACTTTGTTACCCTCTCGTTACTATCTCTCCTCCACTTACGACTTAAGGCATCGTGAATTAATGAAAGTAAAAACGGAGGTACTTTACTAATAATAGCTATCCGTCGTTATATAGCGTTAAAATGATGAGAATATTTCTTAACAATATTTATTCACCAAGAGTAGATAAACCTACTGTCCCTAAACAAATCCATTATTTTAAGTTTCCAGAAATAGGAACTATAAATAAGTTATGCAGACGAAAATTCTCATTACTAATAAAGAATCGTGGGTGTCATATATTGGCAGTACTGTGCGATCGTTTGGAGCCTGTTGCTCTTCGCATTTAGAAATTAGCCAGAGAAGAGGTTCTGTTCTTTTAAAAAAAAGAACATTCACCTATGTATGAGATTACAAAATAAATTGTAAGACGCATCAGTAACAATAGAAAAACTTTAAAATCATAGCCAGAAATAAATGTTCGACCACACTTAGGATAGCAGAATTAATATATATTAAATCCTAAAAAAACAACTCTGAATTCCGATATTTCGTCCGTTCCCCCTCTATGTTCTATAAAAACCACAACCTACCAAACCATACTCAATATTATTGTTCAAATAGTCATCAGTTAAAACATTTCATTGCTTAGTGTTAATGTGTGTTCTTTACTCTAATAATAATTATTTATTTAAAGTTTTCAATTATTGCAAACAATGAATTAAACAGTTAGCCTAATTGCTACAGTTATTACAATCCACTCATTTAAGTAATTTAAAGGTATATTTCTCATTTTTGTTAATTTTACTAATGAGTTCTCAAATATTCCTAAAAATGAGAAGAAGAGTACACAAGCTCGAAACGTAGTTACTCTGAATAAATGGATTTATATATATTGTCGTGGGTTAGCCGAGATTATTATTTTGATTATTTTATTATTATGATTAATAAAGTGGGTCGTACGTTCGTACTTCTCGTGATCGCTTCAGGATCGATCTCTAAGAGCGCTTTTCTTATCTTTATTCTATTAAATGAATATAAAGGGGAGTTCTCTCTTTAATGTACTAAATAATGCCAACGCAACTCGTTCAAGGATAATTTAAACACTTCAACCAAAAATAGACTTTTACTGTACATTAATCAATTCAAATAAAATTAATATATACACGTACAAAATACAAATTAAAAATGGTTCTTAAGTCCCGTTATCAACACTAGGCTTCTGAATGCTTTAAGGGAGAATAATTTACTTAAAAAAAAACATTCGTCTTTAAGATATACAAATAATCTACGTTAAACTCACGGGGACATAAAAATGGAATTGATTACTCACATAAGGTAGTGGGGTTTACCCAAAGTATCCAGACGAAATACCTTCGCTCGAATATTGTCTGGACAGGCGTCGTGAGTGTAGTTTATTTGCTTCTCACTAGATGGCGTTACTTCGAACAGGGGGGGGGGACGAGTGACGTCACACGGAATTTCGAGGTAACGGAGGAGAAAATGAATCAAAACAAAACCGCCGATTGAGGAGGCGATGCGTCGTGCGTTTATGAAGTTGAAAAGGTTTTTTTTCAGACGAGGCTTGAAGATATCTGAATGATTTTCTAGCGATTTGGTTTCGATTGCAGAGATTCTCTTTTGGGTAATAAATCTATCTAGTTTGGGGTGTTAAACTCAGATGGTATATGATCACTTGACGATCTTTGGTAATTGAACTGTGCCAACGGTACTTGGAGGTAAGATTACTTGACGATCTTTGGTAATCGAAGTGCCGATTATATTTAGAGGTAAGATCACTTGATGATCTTTGGTAATCAAACTGTGCCGATTATACTTGGCGGTAAGACCACTTGACGATCTTTGGTAATCGAACTGTGCCGATTATACTTGGTGCAATCTGGTATTGACCAAGAAATGAAAGTCCTTCTTTACTTGCTGGGGAATTCTATCCCGGCAAGTTCTTATCGATGTCGCAACGAAACAAGAATTGTCCTTTTTTTTCTCCTGACGAACCGTTTTACACTAGAATTACTCCCGCGGGGGTAATGATCGGGGAAGGGGGGTAGCAAGGGAAAACCCGAGGGTGCCCTGGCTTTTGAAGCATCTGTTATTTCTCTTCCTAGACATTTTGAAATTAGGGCAACTGGATCTCATGTTGAATCGACAGAAGTGGGTATCAATTCAGCCGCTATTGGCGTCGTGGTGCTCTGGGAGAGCGTAATACGAGACCGACAGTTTGACTTGTGTGTTTATAAATGCACCCTCGAAGTGTTGGCCTTTTGAGCTTAGGTCAGGAATAACTGTCTCCTAGATCTACCATTTTTATCGTACTTGTATGTTACCGGAGACTGGGTAGAGTGGCTTAGAGAAACCCAGGTGGATTTTGTTTTCCTTTCATTGGTTTTCTTCGCCATGAGAAAGACCTCGATATACAAGGTGTCCCAGAAAAAAGTTAACCGTACTTTGAATTAGTATAACTCAAAATCTATTAGAGATTTTTGAGTCCTGCAAAACAAAACAAATTTATCAACTATTTATGTGTCCATTTTGGAAATTTCATCAAATTTCCTTTTACGATCTTGATACACTAATGGGTTTAGTGGAGGCTATCAAAATTATGTTTGCGCAAGGAAGTAAAATAATGAAACTTCGAAGTTTAAAATCAACAAATATATTTAAATCCATTTTTGACAAAAACACCTCTTCATATGGGTAATGCAAATTGATTTTTTTTTACTTTCTAAGCACCGTTTCCTTCCATATGTCCTCCATTTCTTTGCAAGCACAGTTGCGCCTTTGATCGCATTGATTGAACAACTTTTTTGATTACCTTGTGATTTTCCTTAAGTCTATTGACTTCACGTGTGATACTATCTCTTAAATGGTTGATGCTTTGTGGTGGAGTAGAATACATTTATTTTTTAGATATCCCCAAAGGAAATAATCGCAAGGTGTTAAGTCAGGGGGTCTTGGTGGCCATTCAATTGCATGATTTAGCGCGGCAATGCGGTTGTCAAACGTTTCTCTTAGTTTTGTTCTTACAGCAAGCTGTCTATGAGCTGGTGCGCCGTCCTGAATCCACCAAAGTTTATTGAATTGATTGCCGTAAATCTGGCGGAGTTCCGGAAAGATCCTCTCGTTGATCATGCTCAGGTAGGCAGCACCATTCAAGTTATTCTCGTAAAACAATGTGCCGACAAGATAGCCATTCCCGCATAGTCCGATCCACAGCGACACTTTCTGCTGACAAATACGTGTGTCAAAGTTGAAAGCTGGGGGGGGGGGGGTTCAGCGGCGCATACTGCCGAATGTTATGGCTATTTACCTTTCCATTCATGAAAAAGGCTGCCTCGTCACCAATCACAATGTTTTCCAAGAAACGAGCAGGTTTATGGAGAAGCCATTCGACAAATTGTCTACGACGAGGAAAATCAGTTTCAAGAAACTGGTGTCTTGCATGCATCTTATAGGGATGCCATTTTAAGTCATGTTTAATACATAATGCGGTTAAATGATGACTTTGACAATTGTAACTCATTCTTTCTGACAGATACATGTGGATTTTGAAGAAGTGTCATCTGAACATTTTCGATATTTTCTGTTGTTCTTATGGTTCTCATACGACCCGAACGACCTTTATTTAGATTTAAGAATGTTCCTTCATGTTGGTATTTGCGAACATTTCTCCAAATTGTGGGCTTGCTTGGTGGGTGCCTACCTGGAAAACGTTGTTCAAATGGATCTTGTACTTGTTTAATACTACCAGTCTTAATAAAGTTTGTGACTACAAATACGCGTTGATCTTTTGTTAACTGCATGATTAAAAAAGTTCTATGGAAGTAAACTTTTACACAGAAACGCTTTGATTTGCTTAGTAAGCAATAATGACGAGACCATACCACAGCGTGGCTGAAAAACCACTGTAAAATGGCCTAGGCTTTGCTTGAAGAATCGCACAGTGACCTAGGCTACTTAGGCTCCCTACGCTTCTCTTGGAAGTGCAAAATGGCCTAGCCTCCACTAAACCAATTAGTGTATCAAAATAATAGAAGGGAATTTAATGAAATTTCCAGAATCGACAAATAAATAGTTGATAAATAAAACACTCTTTGCAGGACCCAAAAATCTCCAATAGTTTTGGGGTTATGCTAATTCAAATTAAGGTTAACTTTTTTTCTGGGACACCTGGTATATATATATATATATATATATATATATATATATATATATATATACACTCGCAACCTCTTAACTTCCTCGGTTAACTCGTATATCTCTACATATATTATTTTTTTTAAATCACACTGGGCAGTATTAATTAATTCTATATATTGTTATTAGTTTTTTACTTTAATTTTAATAATTGTCAATTTTATTATTTTAACTTTTCTTCATCTGTTTTTTTAGCCATTATTTAATGCATTCTTTTAACTGTTATTGATTAATGTTCCTTCCCCTTCTCATTAGACGATAGAGTCGCTGAAGATGGTCCTAGTAAAGGTCTGAAACGTCCGGCCAATAAATGATTAGTGTAACCACGTGGGTCTTCATATTCCTGCTATATATATATATATATATATATATATATATATATATATATATACAGTGGCGGCTTATACATTTGGGCCAAAGGAGCCGGGCCACACCAACAAAATGAATGAAAAATTAAAAGTATACAAGATAAATTCCATATTAAAACCTGTTAATGCATGCAAAGTCTGCATCGAGCGTATAAAAGAAAATTTTCTTCAAAGCCTCTTCCAGGCCCATTTAAGCCTATATCTTATCTCTTCCTTGAGGCGACTCACCGGCGGCTTCATATCATCCTTTTTACAATGTGACTCAATAGCTCAAAATATGGTCCAGACAAGTCTGGCCCTAGACAGCTGACGATGTATCGGTGACTCATTACGTTCATTGATATGCACACCAATTAATCTTGATTATTAAGAAAATAATTTCTTTTAATAAAAAGACCAACTTGTTTTTTTCAAGTTTGAATGAAATTGTTGTGTTTTTTACTATTTCATCTAAGCGCAAAAACAGCTCCAGAAATTCTGTACTGTTCAGATTCCGAGAGTGTGTGAGACACGTTGGAATTTTCAATCTAGAATAATTATTGCAGTACGCGAAAACAGAAAACAAATAATAGAGTGCTTTAATAGTATTCAAAATGAAGAAGAGTTAGATCAGAAGAGCATTTGTGAATCCCTTGGATTCAAGAAAATTTGGGAAGATGAAGAATTTATTTTCTTTTTAGAATTATTTTATGATATGTTCAAACATATTGATATTCTTATTGGAATTTTACTGTTTAGAAAAACAAACAACATATTTCTTTAGAAGCTCTCAAGAATTTTAAAATGGCTACTATCCACCTGCGTGAAAATGTGTCCGAATATTCCCAAAATAGTGACCAATCAAAACCAATAACAGAAAATTTAACATCACAGCATGAAAAAGGCGTAAAAGAAAAAAATCTCATCCTTCTTTTCTTATTTGGAATCATGTGGATTTACCATAGTAAATCCAGGTGATTTTAAATTCTACAGAAACTCTTTTCCTACCCATTATATTGAGGCAATTTCTGCGAAGTCTTCAATGCTTAATAAAGAGAAATTAAAATGTGAATTATCCGTTTTTTATGCAAATGATATTTCGCGAAAATTCCAAACATTAGTAACTTACTGAAATTCCTAAATGAAAACAGCTTTAATGAAACATTCTCTTAAGTATCAAAATTGCTCGAAATTGTCCTTGTGACACCAATTTCAGCTGCTGATTCAGAGTGATGCTTTATCACAATGAAGCGAATAAAGACCTTTCTACGAAATACCATGTAACAAGATAGGTTGAACAGTCTTTCATGTATATCCATTCATAAGGAATATATAAGCGCAATCGCAGATTACAACAACAGAGTAATTAATACCTTTGCTCAGTATAATGTATGGAATAAAGCCACGACCGGACTATAATCGTTTATTGGCTAAACTTTCAAATCCAAACTAGGAATCTTCCTCAGAGCACAATAGAAATACCGTGTATGAGTCCGGCATTGTATACTGAAGAATTAGGGAAGCCATATGACGAGGAAGGAAGGGAGGGGTGGATAGGGGAGGAGGAGACCCTGGGCGTGTTTATACATGATACAGTCATCATGCGAGCGAATACCGTCTCCACCTTGTTTATGATATATATGTATACTGTATATATATATTTTGATTTTGTAAGGCTGGTGTTTCTATTGAATCAAATGTCTTCTCCGTTTCTACAAGTTTATAGACACCCGAGAGAAGGCTGATTGGTCTGTAGTTTTTTAGGTTTGCTTTATCATCTTTTTTAAGAAAGATTATTTGGGCATTTTGCCAGTTCTCCGGAATCTTGCCTCGTTTTAGACATTCAGTGAAAAGGCAAGTTTGTCCACAATGACATTTCCAGAATCTTTCAGCAAGTCCCAAGTGATGTTGTCATGGCCTTGTGATTTGTGCCTTTTCATTTGATTGATTTTAATTTCAATTTGTGATTTGAGAACGGCGGGGGTATTATTGGGTATTGTTGGTTGGATGTGGTTCTGAATGGTGTTGTTGCTTGAGTACAACTTTCCCCAGTACTCCTTTGTTCTTTTAGCTATTCTTTCTCGATCCTGGATGATTTTACCATCTTCCTTTATTCTAGCTATTATGGGAGATTTTCCTTTTTGAAGTCCCTTTTAGCTATTTTATACGTTTCTCCTTCTTTGATGGTGCCTTCAACAATAGTTGTTTTATACATATTTTCTTATTTCAGCTCTCTGTTTCTTTTAATGAGCTTGTTTACTTCTGCTAATTCAATTTGTGGGTTGGTCTTTGATGCTTTAATGTGTTTGCGCTTCTTCCTTAGGTTTATGGTTTCTTCTGAGAGTTTGTTGTTGTTCTAATTTTTTGCTTCCTTGTATTTTAGCAGGGTTTGTCATGTGTCTCATCAAGTCATCGTTCATCGCTTGTATATTGCTGGTTCAAATGGGGTTAAGGGGATTTTCAGGGTACGCTCTCTGAAGAGGGTGCTGGAATTTGGAACCAGATTTGTTCTGAATCTTAATGGGGTTATTTTTTTAACGAAATAGCTTTCTAATTCCTTTCTGTGTGTTACTTTTTATTCTACATCTTATCATCCTGTGATCATTGATTTTTTATTTTTTGATAACTTGGAATTTTTTTAGTGATTTTATAGAGGAAGAAGGTCACCTATTTATAGGGGCGTCACCAGGTTTATAGGTGGCCTATTTATACGTGAATGGGGATCGGTTTATGGATGATAAAAAGGGATGGTAAAAGCTGGTTTATCGAATAGGGAAGTGGAGGTAAAAGTTTCCCGGTTAGTGGGACCTTGACTGTTAGTCACAATGGTGAGTATATTGAAGAGCCCTCGTTGCTATTGCGCACGAAGGCTGATGAGGGCCTTTGGCAGCTGGGCTTACTTTATATCTCCTTCGAATTGTTTCTGACTCCTTAGTAATTCTACACGAGGGTAATGATTTAGGCTGGGGTAATCGAAAGTTTCCCGGTAATCGGGGTGAAGGAGGACTTCGAAAAGGACGTAGCAAAAAAATATAATTTTATTCTCACACTGGCCTATTAGAGGGGCAAGCGGCACGTCACGAGTACTTCGCGGTCAATAAGTAGGCTTTTTATTCTATGCGAAGTATTGGGTTCAAATGCGACAGGACTTAGGCGAATTAAACGGGTTCCGTAACGCTACCAAGGAAGTAAACGGCGTTAACGAATAATGATTATCTTTTTCTAACTCCGTGCTCCCTCTTACTTTTTAGACTCTCTAAATAATAAATGCCTGACTATATATGTGTTCATTTCTTAAGGGGCGTGACCTAGACTTGTCCGTGGGGGCAAACCCCAGTGGTCAGGTTTGCTAATTTACACCCTTAGGGCGGAGCTACCGAACAGCAGTGTGTGTAAGATATACCTACACATTTACAATAGTTTTATCTTCATTATGGAAATCGCTTTGCTACAGATTTGTGTTAAAATTTCTCTTGGTCAAAGTCTGTATTTGCTCAGCTGCTTTATAGCCTCCCGTTTTAAGATAAATCTTTTCCAAGATGCAAATGTTTGTGAAGGCGTGCCCTCGTATTGACTCAGGTGTTCGACCTGATATCTGTTTGTTACCACCGCAACTCTACCGACCGCTTGCTACATCTCTATTTATACAAATTAACTTATATATTTTCATCTCCTTATTCTCACATTAGACATAATATAGCCGTTATTTACATGTAAGGCAATTTGTTAGGAGTTGATCAATCCACCGAGCGTCCATTTGTGGAGTTTCTCGCTGGGCCTATTAAATCCTGCAATTTGGTGCCAGCAGCCTACCTACTTTATAACACGAGCAGCAAAATTTTATTGTTATTCATCTGATGCTATTTTTAAACATATTTTCCTTGCAATTTTAAAGTCTTGAGACAGTATGCATAAAGTCAATCAGATCTTGCCCCATTTCATTTCGTTCTTCCATTGAGAACTTTCCCATGTATGACTCATTTATTACATTGAACGACTTTTGCATTAAAGTTTCCCATGACGATGTTAAAATGGGCTTTGTTTTTGTTTAAGCTTGTCCTGATATCGTTATAGAATCTGGATAATTCCTCATACGTACTATCAAATGTGACTACGTACACTTGAACTATTTTAAAGTTGTACTTCTTAGAGAATCTTATGTTTACGTAAGCTTTTTTCTTCCGATATACCGTGAAACTCTACTATCATTTCTTTGAGCTCTCTATTTATTAGGAATCCAATTCCATGCTGCTTTTAATTTTTTTTCCCCTCGTTGTAGCTTAAAGGGATAGTCATTTGTTACACTAATAGCTTCCCTGTATCGCCGGATTTAACAAAGGCCAATTATATCCCAATTAATATCATTGACTTCAGTGAAAAGTTTCGTGAGATGTACCTCTTCAGATAGTGTTCTGCAATGTGCAAAGCTACACCTATTTAGGTTTATGATGGCGTAGGGATTGAAATTCTAGGCAGTGGCATTTGGAGTCGCAGCCCCCCTGCCTACACAAGCACTTATTCCTGTACCAGGTAGTTGTAATTTTTATATCGAGTGCATAGCACTCTGTGGTGTAAGGACATAACCTTTCACCAATCAAACATCTGCAAATTTTCTTCTCCCTATGGGTACGATTTTGAATTTGCCATCATTGGATCGGAGTTTACATTTTACTTGATATTCAGTTTTTTTCTAATTTCACCGGCAAGCATCCGAGCTTGCATGTCCGCATTTCCGTACGGACATTGTATCTATTGCCACAAATCGTCGGCGAACTGTATGTTGAGACTAGTCGGGTTGTTTGTTTCTGAGATATCTGATGTGGATATCGAGTACATGGAGAGGAAAAACTATGGCGGGTATTCTTTATAAGTGCTCTGCTTTATAGGTGAAAAGGAAATGGAACGGGTCACCACTTTGAAGGAAAAAGGAACCCGGTCACTAGTTTATGGGGGAACTAATGAAACCCAGGAGAGGAATGACATCACCAGTTTGAAAATAAAAAAATAACGCGGATATTTTTGAGAGGTCCCTCAAGGCCCACGAGTGAGGTGAAGGGTGGTGTTAATCTCGTATCTGACTTCAAAAGATGCTCAAATAATTTACCAGCTTGGTTGGGCTTAACGAAGGCTTGTGATCGAGAAAGGATTGAAAGGAATCCTGTAAAAAAAAATTGTTTAATTCCAACGAACTAAAACAAGCAAGACAAAAGTGAGGCTCGTGTTTACAGCCAGGGAAAATTCCACTACCAGTGAGGAAAGAGAGTGAGGCCAGAATAAAACTTAGGCGGATTACAACAGGGGCTGCGCTACGCCAAACGAACGGTAATTAGTTCTTTACTAAGTGTGAATGAATCTCCTCCTCTTTCTGTTCCTGTGTGGAATTCTCCATTTTCCTTCTAGGAATAGTATAGGAGACGTAACTTCTTTTAGCTTCTGGGCACACAATCCTTTTAGCTCCGCCCATTGGGCTGGAGTTTGTTAATCCCATTGTCCCGATGGTCCTTGGTTCATGGCGCCTACCATTTTTAAGCTTTCTGTAAATAATTTTTATAATACCTGAAGCGCCGACAGATGTCTCGTCTTAATCCCTTTTCCAGATAAGAAATGTTCGTTTTTAAAACACTATCGCAAATTTTATTGATATCTAAATTTACAGCTTTCTGTTTAATTCCTGGCCAGTTTACAAATAAATATATTCATACATCCGCAAGGAAATTTTATTGCAATTCTTCCTATTCCTGTGAGGCACTTTGCTGGCGCAATGTTAGTGCAAGGGCCATGCCTCCACAAGTCAGCCACCCTGGTGTAACTCGGTCTGAAGGTCGAATTTCGGTCTGTTACTCCCCCTAACTTTGTATACGTTTTCCTCTACAATTCATAATCGAAGATATTTTTTTTATTTGTTGTTTAATCCCATTTGTAAGATCTTGTATTGCATGCCCCGATGCCACACTAAGGAATTCGTTCGATCCGTCTCTGCATATAATGTCCATATAGTTGTTATGCGGATTGCTATCTCCTTGCTTTTTATCCGTGTTGATGTTCGTTAAATAATGAGTGTCCTTGGTATTGTTTGAAGAGCCTCCTATTGACGATTTTCTCAAATAGCTTACCTCCAAATTCCAGGAGGAAAATAGCGTTCTCAAGAATACTGTTTCACTGCATCTATTTTAACTGCTTCTTGGCCATCGCATTTCACATTAGGTAAAGTCAACATCCCCTCAAGTAAGTGTACATAAGTGTTTTTGTGCGTAGCTATGATGAAGAGCCACCATTCGGAATTTAAGATTGCCAAATATGGCAATTATCTGCTATATGCAAAATTTCGTAGCGAGTTTGAGGAAACATAAAAATACAAAGTTTTAATATACAAATAAATATTATTCAGGGAAAGTCAAGATACCTGAAAGAAAAAGATGTAGTCGTGCATGCACTGTGTTTTCAAAACTCGTTACCTCAATAAGTTACGTTTATCTGGTTATACGGACGACTGGCAGAAAACGTGTGTCCATATTTCCCGGGCAGGTTTGGGTAAAATAATACTCATGATTGAACCCTTGTCAATGCAACAGTGCTTGTATGCTTTCATTTTTGAGGACCGTGGGGATTGCCTTTTTGAGGATACATCTCTCTTAGAACCATGACAAAATATTTAGTCAAAGAACTTAATTGAAAATATGGATACACAATCAGGTAAGTAAAGATGCAGCCATTTCTTGAATAAAAATATAATACAGGGGCTATGACTGTAATCGACAACAGATTTCCGAAACTACTTATTGTTACCATTTTTTCGTTACATTTTAAAAGATAATTTTTTCCTGCAGTCGTTAAATTGGAACGGAGCCCGTAGTTCTCCTCTATGATTATCAGAGAAGGGCTCAATGGCCCAGACACGGTTGAAAGAGCAGATATAAAGTTGTTATCCATGATATATCCAGGAAAGAAAAAAACAAGGTCAGTTTGATCTTATCCTTATTTGTTTTAATGTGAAAACTATGCTGTAACTTTTTATTCTCTCTTTGATTACGCTAAATAAAAAAAAGGCAATAATTGGCTAGGAGTCATCTCCACGAAGGTGAACATTGGCATAAAGTCTAGCGCTTTTTCTTACGTCAGCAGCGACATTTGGGATGGGAAAGTCCAAATTTCTGGATACCAACCAAAAGAAGGCTACGGAATTGGTCAAAGACTTCCAAAAACAGGACTGGAAACCAATTTCCCTTCTACATAACATCTAAACTTTTGTGTTAAACATCCATTTTCAACAGTACGAAAGGTAATATTTTAGCAAGACGATAGGGCCCACTGGTTTATTGTTTGCCATATTTATTCCATTTAATTAAAATACACTTTTTGTGACTTGATGGTGAGATTATATGAATAAATTTTGAGAGTTATTTAGGCAAATGTAAAAAATTTCAATGACCCTCTCAATTTGAAATACGTTTAAGTAGCCCTTAGTGGGTTTATGGTGAAACATGGGCAACCATACACCAGCTGATAGCTAGTTGAATTGTGCCCTATTGACACCAACCCTGACTGAGTATCTAGCTAACATTACAAGAGTTTCGTGGTTCCTGCAGAGATGCGTGTTTTGGTGTCTTCTCTTTAGACCACTCGTTCATTTTACCATTCTCATATTTTTCCCTTTCCCCATCTTCACGAAACTCTCCTTTCATATTTTGAGAGGTATCCTCTGCTTCATACTTTTAATCTATCGAGTCACAAATGTTTTTTCATGAAAGTAAACGATTTTTTATTGTTTAATTAAAGCTGTTGGACTGAATAGATGATAAATTCTGATTTTTACCAATATATTTTTTTTAGTTAGTAAATGATGAAGCATTACATGTCAGTAACATTGTGATGAAAGGGTTGTAGAAACTCCTCTAGGGGAAAAATGTAAATACATCATTCAGCATTTATTTATTATCTTTATAGTAAACAAATATAGTTCATTTCATTATGGTAATAAAAATATATATATTGTTGTTATAACATAATAATTTATTATGTTTCATTCAAAAAACATATGCATTTTTGTCCATGCATCCTATAATGTTGTTTCTTTCTCATTCTTTCCATAATTTGGAAATATGGATTATTCATTTATGGTACTCTAAAAAACAATTTCTATCCTTGATAAAACATAATGATACATTACATTTCATGCAAATAACATTAGTATTTTTGTTAAAGCATGCTGCCATTTTGCATTTTTCTCTTTTTTCTCCTCAAATTGGAAAATGATCCCTTGAATCTTTCCTTATGGCTGGATGAATTTCGAATTACTGCCCTATTTTTGGTGCTCTTCCGGGTGATTTACTGTCCAAAGGACTTGAATTTAGCTTTATCATTATTTCAGACAAGGCCATTCTAAATTTTAATAGGGGTATTTGCTCTTTCTTTGAAACACCCGATGATTTGCAATCACCTATATATTGAAGCCAAGATGGTACCACAGCTAAGTCTATCATATGAAAAATAATTCTAAGGGTCCATTTCTTAGATTTACTTATAATCCTATACAAATAGACAAGATAATCTAATTTATCGACCCCACCCATGCATTCATTGTACGGAATGACAGGTATTGGCCAAGGTACATCGACCTTTCGCCTTTGAGTTTTAGCCCATCTTCTTACAAATTTTGTCCCTCATTCCAGTCATTATTTGTTAATAACATTTTCACTGTTGCGTTGTCACGCCACTTGAAAAAGCCCATAGTCCCATCTTTCGAAATACATCATTCAACTTTACCTCTTTTTTCATTTTGCATTTCCTTGTTGCTCTTTATAGGGAGATTCCTTCCTACTCTATTCCTTCTAACAGTTCCTCTTGTACAAATTCTTAGTTCGAAAAGCATAATTACTAATAATGGAGAATAAAATAGTTATCAAATACAAGGAGAAATTTTCAAAAGGTTCGATCTTGGTTTCAGCTAGAGTCATTACAACAGAACCTCCTAACCCTAAGTCCGAATACACTTCAGATCATAAAGCAATCCTGATCTACCACAAAGAAAAAATATTTTTACAAACCATGGATTAGGTTTTCCTTTTATGTATTGTCTACTAGGTATGTTACCCTTGAATGGTACTACTTGTTCATCTATGCACAACTGTTTTTCTAAAGGATTTTCGGGAAGTGCATTTTGATAAAAATAAATAATTGGACGAACCTTCCAAAATTTATTATTATCAACACTGCCCTAAACCTATTGAAAGTCATTGCATCAGCAATTAGATCAATTCTACGAATACTACTACAATACATTCGTATTTGAGGAAGATTCAATGTTCCAATGTGCATGTCTATGAGTTTTCATAATTTCTCTTCTTTCACACTCAAATTTTTGCCTTCTTTTTGATGATAGTACTCATTTGTTTTTCGGCTAGTTTTTCTATTAACTCATTAGCCACAAATTTTCGAAAGTTTTCATGAGAGGCATTTGGTTCACAGAAATTGAGGCTAAAGTATTCAGTATCTGGCGGGGCCAATGGAGTGAACGGCTTTTTTGGTCCAAGAAATTCTATCAGATTTTTTATTACCTGTTTGTGTTTCTTCTGTTTCTTCATCGTCTTCACTACAAATTGAATCTCTTTTTCTGCTGGAATATCAATAACATTTGGTTTGTCATCAT
Source organism: Ceratothoa steindachneri (assembly GCA_963969495.1). Taxonomy (NCBI): domain Eukaryota; kingdom Metazoa; phylum Arthropoda; class Malacostraca; order Isopoda; family Cymothoidae; genus Ceratothoa; species Ceratothoa steindachneri. Next base: position 121,993,522 of record OZ018324.1, read on the forward strand.
CTGATAAAAATTCAAGATTATCATCAGCAATCAAGTCTTGTATTTCATTTGTACAAAGTGGACTGATGGTAGCCATTTCTAAAAAGGGGTTAAAATGCCTAACAATTCAATGTAAATATCTAAAAAAATAGTATTGATTTTCAGACCTGCAAGACTAAAGAGGCTTCATAATATCTTGAAACGAAAATCAATAAATGATAAATACCGATACATGATGATGTATATGTGGAGAAGTATGTGAAAGAGAAGGGTAATGAGGACGAATTCTAGGTCAAAAGGAGAGCTGTATTGTGGGATGGAAGATATTTACTGTTATATATATATTTATATATATATATATATATATATATATATATATATATATATATATATATATATATATATATATATATATATGCGCTATTGTAAATATCTTTAGTAAATATATAAGCATCTCTTTATTATAGGCCTACGTACTAGGGTTTGCACCCGGTTCCGCAATCTTGGGAACCGTACCGGAACCGAAAAAAATATTCCCGATTCTTGAAAAATAATATGAGGCTTTTTAGTAAGCCAGGCGCAACCATTAAACTAACTCCCAGATGCGCAATTTTTGTTATACATATTCTCCAACTTGGTGAGGTCAGCGATGGCAAACCTTTAACTGTCGACGAGTCACTTTTAATACATCTAAAATATTCAGAAACATAAGCGGTTCACTCCTATACTTATTAATATATAATATTTTAGTGAGAGGCTTGTTGGAGCCTTTTAGAATCTATGTAATACTTTAATCCTAGGTTTACATTTCCGGTTGTATCTATCTTAATGCAAGCAGCACTAGTTTACATACCAATAAGATTTTCTGTGCTTGATTTTATATAATTCATGGATGAAAACATTATTTTCAATATTAATTATTATTAATATATAGGATCTACATGATATTTAGGTAGGCTGATAACCCTTGTTTTGAACGTGTTTCTGCGCCTTTCTGCAAGCTACAAGGCAAAGAATGAGCGTAGACAATCTAAACTACCTAAATTGCTTATTGCTTGCCATTTGGCAAGTAATTTATAATTATTTAAATCTAGATTATGATATATTTGCCATCTTATATTTTTTCTATTTTAATTTAATTTATCATCTAAATATGAAAATATAACTTCTTAATCAAGAATAAATACAATGCAGATATCTTTGCCTTTAAAAAGTGACAGCTAGCAACATTTTTGCTAACTCTCGCAATTTTGCTTTAGTTTGAATTGACAACGCAAGGTGCATAGTGTAATTCAAACATCATATTTTTCCGTGCCCTAAATAGGAATTTTTTTCTATTTTATTATTTTTTCTGTGATAACGCCGTTTTTCAAATATGTCAAAATCTATTGCATGGAATTACCTTAAAAAGATAAGCAAGAATGAAGCCGAATATTTAATTTACAAGCAAAATTGATGTGTACCGGAGCACAACTTCAGGACGTATAAAACACCATAGAACAAATCACGGGGATATAAAAGCACAAGGTGATAATTATTTACCTGCTTTGGAACAACAGAGAACTATTTTAAGTTTTATCAATAAACATAATTCAATTGATGAAGAAGTCGCTAAACTTACTTGTAAAGATGGTCTAACCTTTCGTGCTGTTGCTACAACTAAGTTTATTAAAAAATGTTTTGAAAAATTCCAGTACAACAAGCAAGTTCCAACTTCAAACAATGGTGTTAGAAATTCAATGATTAAGTTCTATTTGAAGAAGAATACAGAATTAGCTGATTTTTAAAAAAACGAAAATCAAAGATGGCAAGCGGTTTTCAGTTACCTTTGATGAATATACTTCAAAGCAGAATAGAAGGTAGGTCAACATTAATTTTCATGATGAAAAAATGCATTGGAATTTAGGTCTCGCTCCTATTACAGGATCATTTGTTAGTAAAACTTCCATTAATAATGGTAAAAATTCAATTGAAGAGTTCAATATTGATCTCAATCGTAATATTGTCGCATGTACTAATTCGGCAAAGATATTGCACCAATCACCAGCTGTGCTTAGCACATGGAATATATCGAAATGTTTGTGATATTTTATATAATAAGAGTCAGTCTTACAATATCCACAACCACACAATCAATTTTCTACTTTGAATGACGAAGACGATGACATCGAAGAAGACGAATAAGAAATTTGGTTGATTTAGAATCTCCTGAGATTCATCCAGAAATTTACGAAGACTTTGATTCAGCGATACGCAAGGTTATAAAAATATGTCGAACAGTCCGAAAATCGCCACTCAAAAATGATCATTTACAAGATTTTGTCTCAGGTCAGTTTCAAGGACAGCGTTTGAATCTCGCAATAGATGTTAAAACACGCTGGAATAGCATTTTACATATGTTAGAGAGGTTTTTAAATTTAAAAGATTGCATTCCAGGGGTTCTGTGTGACAAGAAAATGCTAGTGAAATTAAAGAGAAAAGTATACAAAACTGTTGTAAGACCAACTATAACGTATGGAGTAGAGGCAGTACCTGTAAAGATGAGTAATGAGAAGAGGATGGAAGTAGCAGAAATGAGGATGCTGCGATAAATGTGTAGCATGACAAGGGAGGACAGAATCCCAAATACAAGGATCAGAGGAACAACAAAGGTAGCGGAGATTTCGAAGAAGACACAGGAAGCAAGACTTAGATGGTATGGACACAATGAGGAGGGATGGAGAGTGACGAGAGAAGAGCTTTGGAGATGGAAGTACAGGGAAGGAGGAGGAGAGGAAGACTCAAGATTAGATGGAGAAACTGCATACAAGCTGATATGAGGGAGAATATACTGGAGACCAAAATGGCCGGACACAGAAACAGGTGGAAGAGGCTCATCAAAAACAGCAACCCCGTATAAAGACGAACTAATAAGTTGACGATGAAGAATTCCAAAAGCTTTGAATGGAATCAAGTAGAAGAAATTGTTCAAGCCTTAAAGCCACTCGAAATTGTCATCAAAGTACTTCCCTGCAGAGATGCCTCACTTTTAAAAGCAGGGTCTTCGTTTATTTTTATTATAAACCAGTTAAAGGGTAAAGAAAATCATTTATGTGTGAGGCTGAGACAAGCTTTAACTGATCGATACAGAAGTAGAAGGCAAAAGGAAATTTCAAGTTTGCGTCACTATTTGCATAATCCAAATTATTTGGCTTTCGAGTCGCCTGAATTCCCAGCAGCTTCACGAGCTTTAAAGAAATGTCTGCAGTAATTTATGAACGGCTTTATCCAGAAGGACCAAAAGTCAATAAACGAACTACTGGGTCTGTCACTGAACTTGAAAATTGAAAAAAATCAAAATGAAGCCAAATTAATTGATGATCCTTCGCCCGAGGAATACTACAATGAAGTACATAAATAAACTTGAATTTCCCAGTGCCTCAAATTTAAATAATCGAGAAAAATTTGATTCTAATAAAGAATTGAAACTTTTCGAAGCGACTGCTAAACGCACAAAACAACTGGATAAATTGCTAGTTGCACTTCTTACAATCAAGCCTCCAAGTTTGGAAAATGAGAGAGATTTTTCAGCATCGGGACTTTTTTTTATCAAAAAAATGGTCTCGCCTATCTGATTCATCTTTAAATGCTCAGGTGTTTTGGAAATATTACTTTAAAAATTGCAAAAAAGATTAGATTCTAAAGTATGGGTAATTTCTTTTCAAGTGTGTTTATTAGCTAAATTTCAAAGATTTTATTTGTTTAAAGGCATAATTTATGTTCCTTTTTTTCAATTATATGATGTTTCTAAGTATTTTTGGAATCTTCCTAAATATGTTAAACATAATTCATCTCAATGGCTAGCTAGTACTTGTATGCAATTTAGAAGAATATAATTTTTTTTAAAATAACAAGAACAACAACAGGTAAGTCCATACACCTTGCGTCTTCGCCACAAGTGAAAACTATAATTGCATAGTTCGAGGAACCGGGATTGCCCAGTTGCAGGGGGTTTTCTGTTTTTTTTTTTGTATCAGTCCCGGTTCATAATTTTCTATACTCATGCAATTTTTATTTTGTTTTTCACTTAATGTATTTTTATTATCCTCATTTGTATTCATTTTTATTTGTTAATATATTTTTTCCCATTTTACTATTTTTATTACCTTTTTATACATTTAAATATACTTAGCTAGATCTTTTAAAAGAACTAGTTTTTGTGGAGCCTTTTGGGTGCAGGAGAGACGACTTTTATGTGGCAATTTCAGTTTGAACATTGATTCGTTGTGTGTAATTTGCTCTTCCTCTATTATCGAACCTTTTGCTTTATTTTCGGATCGAGAAAAGTTATTAACATTTTTAGACGATCATAATTTGATTAAAGTTACAATCGATTGTGAAGTTTGTGGTCAGGCATTAGAGATTAGAGATAATTACGAATTTAGATGTACAAAAACTAAACGTGACTCAAGCAATCACAATTATTTTTAAAAAATCAGCTTTGAATGGGTCTTTTTTCAGAAGTATACCCACCGCAATAAAGTGAGTACAGCGTTTTTCGTTTGGTTATTTTCGGGCATTTTTTTACAAAAATGGCGCCGGGTATATTTGAACTAGTTGCCTTTATGTTTCGTTCTCCCTCGCATGAATATTCATGCGAGGGAGAACGAAACATAAAGGCAACTTTGTGTGTTAGATTTCGGCCGCGCTGCCGATCTTCAGGTTTACCTTGATATTTTATAACAATTCATTTTTGCAAAAAACATGTTCAAAGTAAATTTTGTGCACTTAAAAAAGTATTTTTTTGAACAAAAAAGATGCTTCAACTCATCCTATCACGGGACCATTCAAACTGATGTAAATATCGGCATTCCTGCCAGTCTGTGCCAGGCGTACGATATCAATGTACCTAAACTTACGATTTCACCGGTTCAAGCTTCTGTAACAATATGGGCATCAGTCAGTGAAACGAATATTTTTTTTAAATAATATTGGATCTAAAAAATGTTATGAAGAGTAACAATATGTGTCAATGAGTATTAAGTAAACAAAAGTAATAGCTACCAATCCTCGAGTAGTTTGTTGCATCTATCTATCTATCAGGATCTATTCATCGTTTCCGATTTCAAATGAATCGATACTTGGAAGGAAAACGGTAAATTAGGAGGGAAAGACTTTTGAATTCAATGTCTTCAACTCCACAGGTAATTACAGAAAAGTACGACTGACAACCGGCTTTTAGAGGTGTCGTGATGAGTGGGGCATGAATGACCCAATATTGAAGTGAGAGTTCCGGAAGCTTAGTGAATAAAATTCTTCTCTTAGGGACTAGGAAAATGCAGTGTTTATCTCTAGGTATAACTATATACATGGAATGTACATGGGTAAGATAGATGTATTCATTGATGCAAGTGTATGTATTGGTCTGAAATAATACAAAAGTTTATAAATTTAAATTGCGACTATAACATAAGTTATTAAAAAACAAGTTTAATTCGGCGGTAACCTATAGCAAATATTACCCTGTAGTGGTATTTGCGTCTCTCATGATACCTTCCTCCATGGTTATCTTTTATTGATCTTATCGTGTTTAACCACTGAATTAAGATTTGGTTTTATTTCTCTTTTTACGCACATGTACGAGTGCGTACGTAAATATATGTTGAGATGATTTGCGTTTTATTATCGATTAAGATAACAACGTTTGTTTTTGTCGTCTGTCCTCGTTTAGTTTGCCACAAGGCTGACCAACTTTGACTTTTATCTTACGTTCAGAGGAGGACCTATTTTGTCTGGGGGACCTCTTTGGGGCGGGCACCGAAAACGAGACCGCAGCCGGCACAGAACTTGATTTGGACAGCTAGTACCTCAGCCCATCCAGTAAAATACTGACATTCCAGGTAGCATCAGACGGCGGGCTATCGGTTCGCTCGTCCAAGTTAGTCGTGAACCATAACATACTTAGTATGGTTAGGGCCTAATGGCAAAATTAATTCCTCGGACACTACTATACAAGTACAGCCAGTGTCTCTCACGAGTTTGGATACCCGGCATCCATTCACAGATCCATATTCGAACTGTAATCCGCCAGGGGAGCTCTTATTGAAAAGGAAGTTCACCTGCTGTCTCCGGGGACTATTCGTTGAGAGAGTTGCAGGAGATTTGGGGCTAGAAGGCAGGAGAATTGGAGCAGCGTTGATTTGATGGACTTGGTGGTTGAGAGATCTGAATTGGGAATTTTTAGGGCAGTTATATTTCACGTGGCCCTTCACACTACACGAAAAACAAACGACAGTCCTTCTTGGGTACGTCGAAAAAGGGAGAGTCGAAATGAGGGGCTTGATATCCCTCAACTCAGCCTGGGAATAGTTCTTCGGTTTGGGGGGACCGGAAATCACAAAATTGGGAGCGTTCTTCGGAGGAAACCGGGAGTTATTATTTGTACTTTTGGGTGACGGAGGATGGGATTTCTTGGGGTTCTTCGGGCACAGATAATGGCTCGTTGCGTATACATTCGCCTATTCGATACATTCTTTGAAAGTACTGCATCGCCTATCTTCACGAATGCGTGGATTTCCGGGGGCAGCGCTGCCATCAACAGATCCCTAAGTAAGAAATCTGCGAGAGACTCATATTCACGGGTAATCTGTGCGGAATCTGGCAAGAAATTAAAACTTCGTTGGAGAGTGAACCCAAACTGATGGAATGTCTGTCCGGGCTGGATTCTGGCGTAACGGAATTTTGATCGGTAGAATTCGGGATTCTTGTTGACTGCCGATATATGTTCTGATTTAAGGGTGGAGTAGTCTATCGTTGCTTAGGCGGGAGGGAAAATAAAAATCTTTCTGTCCTGCGTATTGAAGAGTGTGAGCAGCCTAGAGACACTATCTGCTTTGATATCGCAGTGGTTGACCTTAAATATCTTCTCGAAATGTGTGAGGTATGCACAGAAGTCCTCCACCATCTTTGAATACTGGCAATTTGACTGAGGGGGGCTTCAGTTCTGGAACTGATCGGCCTCTATTTGTTTACAATTAAGTTCGCGTTCATGTTGCCGAATCCTTTCCCTCTCTTCAATTTCTCTCTCTCTCTCTCTCTCTCTCTCTCTCTCTCTCTCTCTCTCTGTTCCTTTGTTCCCTTTCTTGCTCTCTTTTCTTTTGTTCCAATTCTTGCTTTCTTTTCCTTTCTTCCATTTCTCTCTTCATATCTTCCAATTATCTCTTTCTTTTTTCTGATCTTTCGTTTCTTTCTTCTTCTTGGATATATGACATTAAATCTTTGCCGGACAGTCCTAAAGTTTCTCCCTGACTCTTGAAGGTTCAAAGGAAGACATCTTCTTCTGCACGAAAGCTCGTTTTAGTCGCTTGACGCGAAAATAACCTGCGGTTACGGTCGTGGAGCTCTTTTGAAGGATAAATTAAAATAAAACTACCTAACGATATCTAATCGTTTACTGCGCGAAAAAAAACCGTTAATTAATCCCTATTTGCACCCCCCGGGATTCAAGATTTATAATCCTGCTCTAGATTAATCTGATTTCAGGAGATGCTCGTCTCCGAAACGGATAACAAATTCCGGTCACAATGACACACACAATTACAATAACAACAAAAAAATTGCTTTACTATCTTAAAATAACTTGAATGTACCTGGCACTCAGAAAGTCAACAATGACTGGGGGAGGGAGAGGTACTTTAAAAGACAGTTTCTTTAGAAGTTCTTAAATGAAGAAACACACAAAAAAAACAACTTTACTTGAAACCAAATTTTTAATATATATATATATATATATATATATATATATATATATATATATATATATATATATATATGCTTGAAATATCCCAAAGTAAGCATCTTAGATCACGTGTTTTTTTGGTGATTATTTTTGAATATATATATATATATATATATATATATATATATATATATATATATATATATATATATATATATATATATATATATATATATATATGTCGTGGTATTCGTGAGTGGATACCTTCGTTGAAGAGAATGCAGTCTACTTACATTGCAGGTGGCCAGATAGATAAACCAGCTGCACAGGGCTAATAAGAGGTGAGTGAGTGAGGAGATTAATGGTTGGCCAAAGGGAAGATTTAAATACCAAGTTTCATTCAAGGTTATTAAAAGATTAAAAACAAAAATAAACTCTAATTACACTAATAATGCTAATTATGGAAATGTCTACAAAGGCAAATGGGGCGTCCAATTAAAGAGTCGAGAGGAGGATATCAGGTGGCGAGGAAAAAGAGGGGGAGATTACCCTTGAAAAGGGGTAAAAGGGTTTTTACCTTGACGGCTTGACTCTTGGTGAAAATAGTGATTTTTACCAAGCGAGCTAGTCTTGCGGCTCGAGGGGAATTGCACTCTTGACGAAGGGGTCGGAATTACCTGGGGCACGAGTAAGGTAATTTCCAGGCTGGGTGAAACCCTATCGAATTGGGATGAGTAATCTCAGACGAGGGGGCGAGGTTTCCTTAACGCGATAAGAAGAGTGGTTCGCGCAATTCTCCAAAGAAAAAGTCGTTTCACGAATTTGCCGATTGACCCTGGCCAAACTCACGACAATCTGTCTAGCCGACTAGACCTAACTCTGAGGTTCGACTAGATACGAGTGGCTGTATCTTCGCCAAAGGGTGGGCGGTACTCTCTGACGAGAAACGGGTGACCTTAGGTTAAATTACCTGCTAGCTTCCTCGCTAGAAAACCTCCAGGCAGAGCAGTCTCATGGGAGTAGCCATTGGCGCCAGTCTCTTTAGGCCCAGACGAGATAAGACGACCGAAAAGCTTCTTTTCGGGTCGACCTTGGCCTCCAGGCGGGAGAGGGTCGTAAAAATGTGTCTCAGCGAGGGATAGGCCGACTGATTAAACACAGGTGTTACCAGCCCCTTTGAACTTTTCCCAAGCGAGAATAGTTTTCTCCTCGCGTTTAGCGATCTAGCTTCTGCCCACATTGTCTCTGCTTGAAGGGGGAGGGGACAAGGTGGACCTTAGGGTTCGTTGCCTCACAATAAAATTTTCGTACTTGTGACACAATAAATCGTCCTGCAGTAACAGAGTGTCCTACAACAGCTATAATGGCCAAATTTTCACTAATATCAATAAATTCGTTTTCTATTTTTCAATATGTCAATCCAATATATATTTTTTTAAAGGCATATCAAGATTTATAAGTTTGGAATTTAGATTTGATATATAATTCCTTATTAAATGTGAGAAATTTAAGAAGATTAATTCTTAATTAATTTTTAAAGCAACTGCAAGTGTGCTACGGGAGATTTAAGGAAGGTATGTTATTAAGGCTGATGTTTACAATTGATATATAATTGCTTAATAAATGAGGAGGCGATTCTTATTTTTTTTAACATCAGAAGAATCCAACCTGGTTAACCTACTTAGTCATGAATGTGGTGCAATAAAGTGGCATTCCTGGCTGATATTTTTCAAGCCTTGAACATTCTTATGAAGAGTATGTAAAGAAAGAAGGAAATCCACAGATATGACTGCTTTTGGGTTGTCCATTCAAGACGAATACCTCACAATTACAAAGAAAGCATTTCAACCTCTTCTTCCTTTCTCAACTTCATATCTGTGTGAGGTTGGATTCTCCGCAATGAATACAGTGAAAAATAAGAACAGGTCGCGGCTTCAGACACTGGAGCAGGACTTGCGGGTAGGCCTATCCACCATTCGGCCTCAGATAAGGGAAATTACGTAGAAAAACCAAGGACAAATTTCTCATTGATATTTTTAGGTATGTATGATAAGACTTTTAATATTTACTCATGTTCGTACTATAATACGTTTGGCCACTAAATTAATAAATTATTAGCATGCCTAACTTATGAACATTTATTATCATTTATTATTATATGATTAAATATATTCTTAAATAATGATGGTGTGCCTCGACCATATTACTCCCTGGCCTGATGTGCCGTGAGATAACAAAGGTTAAAAACTCTGCTCTAGAGAATAAGGCGAAGTAACTTGCTATCGTAATTATGTATGGGTATTATCATTATTATTACCATCATCTGGATTCTATCGGTGCTGAGTTGGTTTCATTATGACTGGAGGCACTTCCAGGCCCAGTTAACCTTACGGTCCGAGAGGTTCCTTTCTCCTGAAGCCAAATTCCTTTCACCGAGAGAATGATTTCTTTCATTTTGCATTGGTAACATCAAGGAGTTATTTTAAGAGTTATATGGGCTCCACCTAACCTTGGTAACTCTAAACAGAAGTCAACCCAAGGTCGTCTGAAACGTATCCCCCCATCCGAATAGAGACGTGTTGTAAGGGGAATTAATCATACCTAAAGATGATAACACCTAGTGCACCTTCTTGACACCACAATAAGGATATATTTCAGGAGCACTACTAAAGTACTGACTAAAACCTTTAATCAGAAGGTAATGCTAGAATTTATGAGAAATATTTAGTGGATGCAGTGTATTTTAGAATGGAAAGACGTATTTCTAGACCAATTAATGGTTTTTAAGCCAGGTCCATTTCGGATCTAGTGAAAATACTTGAATATGAGGCCACTTGTCTTGCCTTCCATTCAGTGAATTTTTGATTTGCAGGAAAATGCCAATGTGTCGGAGAAGCTCTTGCTCGCATGGAGATCTTCATCTTCTTGAACACGATGTTGCAGAGCCTAAACTTTATTCCTGTTCTTGGAAAGCCACTTGACTTAAATCCTTTGAAAACCTCCTTTGTCAATATGCCAAAGCACAACCAACTAGTAACGGCTACAAATCGTTGACACATCGTAAAATACATATTTGGGAACCATTTTTGCATATATGTCGATGAATATTCTTTGTAGTAATTTATATTATATTTATTTCTTTAATGTTGTTTCAATGGCAAAGTACTATTACTGCTACTACATCATCGTTATATATGGACTAAAAATCCTTATTGGAGACCGATAAAGTTTGTCCGATGTAGTGTAAAGTTGGATAATCAGTGATATAATAATTACAAATACATATATGTATGGCAGGGCTGTTCTTCCTTCACCACTCTCGTTGGATACTTCCCATACACAGGTAAATCAAGTCACTTCCCACTTTGACTTGACCCTTTGATCCGAAAATAAAACTTCTCTGTTCAATAACAATTCACTTTGAGATTGATGAATTTAGCCATTGATTGACATGTAGTTAATAAAAAAAAAATGAGAGGCTGAGGATCAAATATGGTAAATTGATTAGGTAGCTTGAATTGGAATACAACTGAAATTGAAATGAACTAAGTTACAATGAGCGACTATGTTATACGGTAAGAAATCCACTGAAAGCGAATGTCAGTTGAACTAGAGTTAATGAATGACATGAATGAAATTAATAATGAATCTTACTGACGACATCTACTTATGTTCCAAAGACTAAGATCTTTACCAGTTGGCCAATATGAATCGAGATTTCTTCGTGGATGCTTGAGTTGTCAGAATGTGCGTAAGGGCGTGTTATGTGTGTATATCGTCTGTGTGTATTTCTAGAGCAATTTATCTTCTATTGTTTAACAATTATTTTGTGCCAAACCTGAAACTATTTTATTTTGTTCAAACAGGCAAAAAAGGAACCTGGCTTGTCACCGAAAAGAAGTGAATAATAGAAATATGTCCTACCATCGCTAGGTGATGTCTCTTGAATCTGAGTGCTTGCTTGCTCTTTCAGCGGGGTGAAAAAAAACTTTATTTTATTGTAAAAATAGGCAGTTTTCTATATACATCCGGCCTTTTACACTGGCTAGGAGAATCAATGAACAATGATAGCCTATTGCGATTTGAGGGAATTTCTAAAGAAATATATTTTTGCAATTTGCGCATGAAAATGTTCTTGAATTACTTTATTTACTTTATATACAATTAAATTTGTATACCAATAGAGATACCAATAGGAATAGTTAAAGGCTTACATTTAATCTATAAGATGACCTAACATCATATTTCTTTAAGACCAAAGAAATAAGAGAAAAAAATCGTTAGGTAAATTCTTAGAGGAATTGCAATAAGCGATAAGATTTGTTGTTTTTTCCCTTTGGGTTGGTGTTGTATCTTGATCTTCTGGTTTCAACGGCACCAAGCCTTGGGTGAGAGGAGCTGGATGGAAGACATTTACCTTACAATTAATGAATTTCTGATCATTGTAATGTTGAATAGCGTGTTGTGTTTACCTACGGCGAAGCGCCAGGTCAAGACGTCGTTTTTTTCCAAAAGAAGTAAAGTTCAATTGTACCCATTTAGAGTTATGAAATGACCTATATGACCATGGGACATAGGGTTATTCACCCTGAAGATTTCAAATCTACCATCAGATTTGGCGCTGGGTGGCGCCATCTAGTGGCCGAAGCCTCATATAACCATTTAGCCATCCAAAGGTACTTGTAAGTGATTTGAACCATGGGAAACCATCAATGCAATAACCATTTATCATCTTATCACAAAACGACGCAGGTCATTAGGGGGACCTTCCCTCTTGTTTAAATATAAGTCGTTATGTTCGATCTTAAATCTTCTGCCACGGTCTTTTTCAGGCGCTAAAAGGGGTTTCCAGTTTGCTATGTGCCAGGTGATTTTTTACATGTGCCCGTAGTTTCCCTTTTTGCCTTCTAAAGTATAAGAAAGTTAGTTCTTGTGTATGACTGTAGGGACCCATGTAGGATGTTAAGAAACTACCCTGTACTTGTGTCTCGCGTGAACTTGCATGCACGTATCGTGGTATTTAGGAATTCGATACTCCTGGTGGACAAATTTACATGGTATTAGGGGTGTAACCGTGTTCATCCAACCATTTAAACATGAAACGAACTAGTTCTCGAGATGGTCTCCTCCTTGAGTAACAAATAAGTAAAATGAGTCCTAGAATGTATTCATAGGTCACCTCGCTGTGAGAGAAGTTGCCCCACACGTTTTTTATCAAATTGCGAGCTGCAAAAATAATGACAGGGAATTTATTTATCAACTTAGATAATAGATATTCTGTGAGTATGATATACTTGATTACTTTATCATTATAACCTTTGCTGAGCTGGTGTGAATAAGCTAAGTGGCCGTGAGCTTCAATAATGAATTAATTAATTCTAGTTGGAATTTCAACCCCTTGTCAGATATTTTATGGGCCGGTGCTTACAATCCACATGCGTCATTGTTAAAAAAGGCTTCGCTATGGAATGAGACGATATTTCATTTGAAGACCAGCCTTCTATGCACATTGTTTGGTAAAATATAACCGTCAGAAGGTACCTGTAGCCCTCACAAGTGGATGAAAATCTGGACTGAAAGCAAAATGCTCACAGTCTTGCCCTACAATCGGTAAACACATAAAATTTGGTATCCTTAACTATGTGCTTGGAATATTTTATGGTAAGGAATGTGCGTAACATTTCCTTGCTGAATGTCGATTAATTGATTTATGTGCCTTTCAAGGAATGATTGAAATACCTTAAAATTTTCTCTTCATCATTGAAAAATTGTTTCAGGGCAACTTCTGTATTTGATTCAACTGTTATCAAAAACAACAGGGAACAATCCCTTTTTGGACGTAGCAAACAAAAAGGTGGCTTGAATTACATATTTTTTTATTGAAGGCCTTTCAGTCTCATACTCCAATTCTTAATGAAAATTGGCATGACCTTTGTTGGCCTTCTTTAAAACATAGGCTGGCAGTATTTCTCAGAAATCTCCTGAGTCTATTAATAAAACCTAAAGAATTGCTGCAATTCCTGCAAAGTTTTTTATCGTGGGAATTCCCTAGATGCGGTAATTTGCTATCATCGGCAAAGATCACGTGCAACTTGACTTTACTTCCAAACTTAATTGATTCTTAATGGAAAACGCACTATCAAACATTGATTTACTACCAGTACAATTTTAATTATATCATACAAAAAATATTTATATGTTGTAAATAGTCTTCTTCGTTTTTACTTCGGATCCAAGTTTTGTAGAAATAGACAAAAACTAGGGTCGTCAGGTGGACACGGAACGTATTGCTAGTGATTTTTTTTGGTCATCAAAACTAATGTTTTAAAGTTAGTAGAAATCTAAAGTGCCTAACAGATAGCTCACATAAATACCTTTATTTTTCCCATACAGAACTTTAAAATGTGTTTACCAGCTCAGATTTATGGTGTTTTAGTTACGCCTGAATTGCAAGTTGAAGCAGGCTCAACGAGGAACCTCACAAATGAGCACCTTGTTCGACTTATGAAATCTTGAAATTGGGCACACATATTAACTACTGAAATAATATGTCATGTAGAAACAATGCACAAATGTAGAATAAAGCGATATATATATATATATATATATATATATATATATATATATATATATATATATAATGTTAAATCACAATTGTACGGGTATTAATAAAACATAAGTGCAAGAAGGAAAGCGAATAGTTGGAGTTTTCCCACGCGAACACACATACATCCACACGCGAGAAAACAGCTTCGAACCGAAATGTCTTGATACAAGATAACGAGGCAGCCGGAACGGAGTCGAGTTTAACTAGCTAAAGTTGACGTGGACCTTCCAAACGACAAAATCAACTTTGCTACCAATGCTAGCCCGGATGCGGCAAAATGTGTCTACATTGAAACACGCACACCCTTTAACTCCAGCCAGCAGTCACAACAAACGAGCATACTTTGACTTGTAAGGCTCTGTCTCGCATTTTGATTAAAGATAGCTAAGTCACGCCCCTTAATGGAAGTTCGTATAAATAAGACAAGCAGAGAATCCCCGGGGGTAACATCACTATTAGTAGTAGAATACATTCATCCCTTTTAATTCTGTATTCACATTGATTTTATTGGCGTCACGATTCCGTTCCACGTCCTTAAATAAAGCCGTCCTTAGCCCCAACAATTTAACGTAGAGGAAAACATACACGTAAGACTCAACTATCTCGCTTGCCCCCAATTAAGGTAGACCTAAGTTAAGATTAAATCCTACAAAACCCAGTTTCTTTCGAGTCCTTTCTTTAACCGAGTGACAACGAAATTACCTTTCGAACCCAGCCTATAAACGGATTCGCCGAAAGAACTTTGGGAGTCAGAGAAAACTCGACGGTGACACCTGAAAAGCTTTCATCCGACACCCCCTATACGGGTAACCCTGCCTTACGAATAAAAACCCTGCCTAAACGGGTGATTCTATTAACTCCCACAAGGCCCCTTAAGTGTTTTTGTACGGATCGTGACCATGTAGGACATGCTCCATACGCCCTTGGTACCAGTTTTTTTATAAAAAAAAATTATATGCTATAAGTGTAATTAAAGGATCTACTACTACTACTACTACTACTAAAGGATACACAAGTGTTATGAAAAGGCATATAATATAAAAAAATAATAGGTAAAGTTGCTATTTTACATTTTTAACTAGGTATAAAAATTAATATTAAAAATAATAAACTTCTTAATTTTATATACCATTTTTGAACAAGTAATGCACAGCCCCCATTGTTTATCATTGCCTAAGAATATTAATAACCTCATTAGGCAATGTAAAACCCCCATCTTATTGCAATAATGCAACTGGAAAATTGATATTCACAAAATTAAATACAAAATGATGAATTCCAAAAAATAGAATAAAAATTAGCTTAGAATACGATAAATTAAGCACTCTATATTATAGCAATGCTTTTTGGGGCATTCTTATAAATAATAATAATCCT
This sequence comes from Ceratothoa steindachneri, assembly GCA_963969495.1. Classification (NCBI taxonomy): domain Eukaryota; kingdom Metazoa; phylum Arthropoda; class Malacostraca; order Isopoda; family Cymothoidae; genus Ceratothoa; species Ceratothoa steindachneri. The sequence continues at coordinate 122,009,202 of OZ018324.1, forward strand.
GGAGAGATTATGTTCATATCATCATCATCATAATTTAAGAAGGGGATTTTTTTGAGTATTTGAATAATAGTTTCATCTTAGTTTGGAGTTCTTTTTTCTAATTATCATAATTGGTGAAGTTCAGAAAATTTTGAAAAATTTAACCATGTCTGCTTTTTTTTTATGTTAAGTTTTAAACTTAGCAGCGAAACCATTTCCTGGTACATACGAGTATATATATATATATATATATATATATATATATATATATATATATATATATATATATATATATATATATATATATATATATATATATATATATATATGTGTGTGTGTGTGTAAAACTAGCATCACATATAATTAATCAATTAATTACTCTGTGACGAAAAAAAATTATTTCTATGTAATATCACACCAATACGACAAAATCCCTTTTATACAAGATTTTCCCTTACACGAACACATATACAAACACACGCCTTTCAACATCTGCCTGGAATCATTTTTCAAGGTCCATTCGTGCACAGCGTCGCTTCAAAGAAAGGTCAGTCAAAATTCCTCTTCCACTTTCTCTCTGCAAACCATCCACAGAGGAGAGTAGGTCCTAATTCCTGGTCCTTCTCTCATTTACAGACCCCAATTCACATCCCATCATTATTCGTGTACTTACATAATTACAATAACATATTTATATACATCTGTGAACACACTATTCTCGTTATGTGCTTTCAAATATTAACTTTCCAAACGGATAAATTGCTTTCCATTTCAACTGAAATCATCTATGCATTCTTCAATATTCTCTGTATAGGCTTCAATATGTGTCCCTTAAACATCGTCGCTTTTATTCAATTCAATTTTGTATAATAATCATAATAATAATGATAATAACATCAAATCCTAGATTATTGTAAGATTATAATATATCCTATTTTTGTTAACTTAAATCATTACATTCCCATGATAGCAAGGAGAGTTCAAATCCACGTGTTCATTACGGTACGATCAGTCAAAACTAAAACAACAAAATTTATGTACGTACTGACTATTACATTTGCTATCTAAAGCTCTAAAGTATTCAATGCATTAGTTAGAACCTCTACAAAATGCTGTTAGATAATAACACAAATGACATCATTTAACGCTCATAAAAATGGTCAACTTTGATATCTTGTATTTATATTCCTTTTTGGATCGCTTTTTCACATGTATAATACAAGACTGCTACGTCATCAACATACAGTAGTTTCACAATGAAATCTTCATTAGTATAATTTTCACGAATTCCCATATTTTGTACGGACAGTGTACTACGCGACATTTTATGTAAACCGTAATCACAGAAATCCTCACACTGGTCACCACTCTGAATTTACACTCATCTTCCTTCACGATCAGCATAGTCACCATGGAAACCATAATCAGCGGAATCACGCAATATTCATGAGCACTGTGGAATATAATATAATTCGTAAAAATTACATCAAAAAAGTAAAATAGAAAAAACCTACCAAGCAAACAAAAATGGCGTCGGAGCTCCGCGGGAAGAAAGGGGGGGGGGGCGTTGCATTAGACCCATATTCATTACCAAAGGTAAACATAATTAAACCCATATTTTGGCAAGAAGGCCCTTTGTACGAACCGTGTCCGTATAAGGTCTTTGTCCACTTCACATATATAATTCTCTAAGGACGTGGTTGATATACCTTCGAAAAGATTGTGAACAATAGCATAATCTCTGATGCATCACCAACCATTCAAATGAACCAGAGGAGTGGTCATTGCAGTTTTCTCCACGGCGTGCGCTTTTGGATCAGTTTGAATGAAAGCATTCCGCACGGATACCTTTAAAGAGATGCTGCAAGCATGCAAATTTGCAGTAAAATTCGTAAGATATCGCAAAGGGTACGTATCTTTGACTGTAATTCAAATGAATTTTTACTGAAATTAAATTGACATCTAACCTTACATTGATGAGATTTTTTTCTAAACTCTTCGTCATAGTATCTGAAACCATTATAAAGAGTTAAAGAGTCCCAAGCGATATGGATATCAAAGCGTGTTTGTGGATTATTTTGTAGGAAGAGGTAGTTTTTGCTACGGAGATTGGAATGTTGTTAAGTATCTCTATGAAGTAAGTTCTATCAAAGTGGCTAACATCGAGCCTACCAGATTTCCCAGTAAGGCTCAGGATAAGACGCTGCCCCGTACCCTTCTGAGGGAGTTAAAACGGTTCAGCTGCCTACATGAGGGGCGGTGAGAATTGGGGAGGTGCATTCGCTCTCTCTTTGTGCTCTTGGGGGGGGGGCCTAAGAAAGCAAATGGGTACAAACAGCTAGAAAAGAGTCACTCCAGGGCATCTCTACACAAGGGGCTAAGGTTGAAACAACGGAACTCGTAGCGACAGGAAAGGGATAAACGTCCTTTTCTCAGAGACACTTGGACGAGTCCCTGTGAATGTAAATGGAGGGTCCACTACTAGATTAAATCTGCCTGAGAGAAACTCTTTACAAGGATATAAGGGGGAAACCCTCCGATCCGTAGAAATTGGAAAGGGGATAAACACCTTCTCCACGAGGAGATAAAATAAGGTAGAGCTGTCCGATGGCGGCTCCAAAAGAGAGTGGTGAGATGGGACCCCTGCCCCATCCCCCCGAACAAGGTTAGGTAGGGAGTTAAGAGGGACATAGTTGATCATTGCTCTAAGTTTTCATTTTACTGTTCCTGGCCGCGGCGTCTCTAATTTCACCCCCACATGGGATCTGACTTGTGGGGCCTCTTTCGTGCCCCTGCCGATACCACATCCACGAGTATTATATTCTATCTCCGCCACTCCTTGGGAAACCTAATCTAAATCCTACCGATCGTTTCATAGGCCGAACGGAGTGGCAGATACGGATTAGGGACAATCCTCGTAGAGATCGGGCTCAGTAAGCCCCATATCAAATCGCAGAGCAGTCAAAGAAAATACCAAAGGGACATTCAGAGTGGAAAGAGTGCACAAGAGACCGGAGTAACACGCCAGCTTTCCCAGACCTCAACCTAAAGGGAAGGTACCCTCTCTTATCATGTTCTCCCTTGCAGGCTCTGGGCAGGTATGACGTTCCGCTACTCTAGATACAAACTGTAACGGTCTGCAGATGCTACCTCCCTGTGGTGCACTGGGAGCGAGATAGTGTTTTATCTCCAGGTATCAGTTGCAGCAGGAGATTTCGTCCCGAGCTACACCATCCACCTTCTTTCGGGTAGAGAAAAAAGGGTTGAAGGAATAGTCATAGAAAGTGGAAAAGGGCTGCTGACGGGGGCAAATGGGCAAATGCATCAGCTTTCCCTGGCCTCATCAAGGAGTCCAAGTAAACCTAATAAGGGACTTCCTCTATTTTCACTTGGGTTGTGAGTACGTGTAGTTTCTCTGGATACTGGTACTCACTACATGCACTCAGACCGGGAGGCCGTGCTGGTCCTCCAGGTTTCACTTGTAGCAGAGTTGGTAGCCTCGGCTACACCATCTACCGTGCTGTTGGTAGAGAAAGGGCTGAGGGAATAGTTGTAGAAAAAAGGATGCTGAGAGAGACCAGGAGGAAGCGCACCAGCTTACCCAAGCCTCGTCAATAAGTTCAAGTCAAACTCAGTGAGTGAAAACTTCCCTGTTTGCATCAAAAGTTACCTAACTCCAGAAATTTTACGAAAAAGATATGTCAGATGTAATGAATGTGTCAAAATATTGACGAGAAACTAAATCCAAGTAAGTTTTGTCATAAGTTCAATATAGTGAGAGGGAAGAAAAAAAATCAATTACAGTATAGAGTCAAGTTACGTCAAAGAATAACTGAATATCTGTGAGAAGAAGAGATCATTTTTTTAAAAACACTTGAAATGTGTATTTGAGATCTATTCCAACGAAAGTGAAGATTCCGATAGAAAAAATATGCAGAAACGATAGTGGTCAACGAACTAAATGAAAACCTCCCAATAATTATTTCCTATTGCCTGTCGTCTCAAAGATTATGTGATCAAAGTAATTGTCCAACAGTCAAGACTCTGCCCTCCTGTTCATGTGCTATGGAGCAAAGTCTCTCTCCCACACGTACGACCTTCCAACGTCCACCTTCTGTATTCAGAGTAAAACCAACTCATCCAGGCCCTTGATGTAGCTCTCTGGCAAGATAAACAGGCTTATAACGTGGCCTTCACTACTGACCACCCTAAACACCATGATGTGGAATAAGAACTTGGTCTTTTTGACTCTCGGTACATATCTGGGGGACAGAGTAAGCCAGCGGCTGTTTTGAGAGTTCACCTTCTGGTCTTGGCATAATTTCTTTTCATCTGAGAAAGACTCAAGCATTCCAGGCCTGATGGGATGCTTTAGTTTGTTGAAAAGGTTCGCAGCACGTTCGTTCCGCTTGTCCCTTATTTTCTAAGTCAGAAGGTAGCTATTTCTCATCTTGTATGACTAGTAGCAGATGTCTTCATGCACTAACTGCCTGATGAGAAACTTACACTCCTTTGTCCTTGTTTTTTGAACTCATTAAATTCGGGGGTTATTTTCGTATTGGAATGCTTATAAAGAAGTTTTTGAGCCGCCGTTTTATCGTAATCATACCTTGACTCATCCAACTCTTTCCTGATCCTCTGCACCGTCTTCTGATTGACAGCCAGGCATTCGAAAATCTTCTCATTTGAGATCTCGGTGTGAAGCCCAAGCAACACAGCTTGCTTTTTCAAATTTTGGAGAATTGAATTCAGGACTGGTATATTTACCTTCACAGATGATGGGCAACAAGCATAAGACAGAATTCATCATTGCCCCGGGCGGCAAATTACCTACCACCCGATGTATTTCATTTAATCTTTAATTTAGTTCAAATAATGTTATCATTACTTATTATGTATCTTACATAAGTTTATTTAACTAATTATGTTGCAAAAATATAGCTATGAAGAGTAGAGAGAGTAGCAATATAGGAAGCAATGAAACTAATAAAGTTAGCTGCAGGGAAGATCCCACAATGTACCGGGTGTCGATGAAGAACTGTTTTGAGACAATAGCCGAATCTAACGTTGAGTTGAGTAAATAATTTTGACCCATAGCACACTCTCCTGATATGGACTTGGGAAGACGTTTATTCAGGCGGCGGTCCTCGCCTCAAGGCATGGGGAGTTAGCTGAGCCTCTTGACTGCGGAGGATTAGTATGTCCGTGGGGCATGTGGTTCTCGGTGAAGGCGCCTCAGCGGGGGATCAGTTGACGTAAACAAACACAGCTGTTGACAGTGGCTGCTTAAGTCGATGGCCTCTACCCGACGGGAGGGGTGACAATTGTATAATATACATACACAGGGGACTAAATAATACGCAAACAAACATGAGCGTCAACGGTATACAAAGAATATGTAGATATACTATCCAATTCGAGTTTTATAACGTGAGTACTCAGACTCAAAAACAAAATTATTTACAAGGGGGAACAATTGTGGGCTAATAATTGATACTTTAACTGGGAGGATCCTCCACAGGGTTCCTACTAAGACTGTCGGCTATTCAATTTTCAGTCCCTTTTATATAGAGAATTCGAAACTGATACTCTTGGAAGAGTAAGCTTCATCTCATTAAACGTCCATTTAGGCTCTCTGAGTTTTTAAAATAGTCAAGGGGACGATGATCCGTCTCTATAATAAATTCTTTCCCTATAAGATAAATATGGAACTTTCGAATATTCCATACAATCGCGAGAGCTTCACGCTCTATAACTGCATAGTTCTTTTCTCATTCAGGACCCACCGGCTGACGTAAGTAACAGGGTGGCTTTCGCCATCCTCTCCATATTGGAGGAGCACGCATCCGATGCCGTCGTTGCTGGCGTCGGATCGAATGCCAAAAGGCTTGTTTGGATTTGGGAGCCTTAAAATGGGGGCTGACGCAAGCTTGTCTTTTAGCTGTTGAAAATGGGCGGTATCTTTGGAGTTCCAGGCAAGGAGATCTGGCAGATTTTTTGCAGCAAGGAGCAAAGGGCGGCCGGTAGGGAGACAAAATTCGGGACGAACCGTCGGTAAAATGACGTTGATCCCGTGAAGAAACGTAACTGCTTCTTCGTGTGTGGGAGGGGCATGATGATGATGGCCTTTATCTTCTCTTCTTGAAGCGCCATTTGATTTTCTCCGATGTGGAATCCAAAATATTTGATTGTATCATACGCCAAATGGCACCTACTGGGGCCTACAGTAAGTTCGTGCTCGTGGGGCTAACTTAAGAGGGATTAGAGGCAGGGTTGGTAAAAACCATGTTTTTTTAAATAACCCAGTGGGTAGTGGGTCTAATTGGGTTTATGTGGGTTTTATTGGGTTTTTTACTTTTTGCTGAAAATTTAATAATAGCTAAATGTTTTTAAGAATATTTCTATATATATTCTACGTTTTTTATTAAGTATCTTTACTTTCTTCAGATTTTTTAAATATTACTGCTAACTTTACAAATAAAATAATCTTTCGTTATTAAAATGCCATTTGGAAGTGGTTGTAAAAGAGACACTTGCTGGCAGGAAGTTATTGATATAAAGGATTATAAAACAAGAGTATCATGTAAATTTTGTCTAGAAAAGATTAGTAACAAAATTGAAAGAATCAAGAAGCACATAGAAAAATGCAAAATTAAGCAACAACAGGAAGAAACAACTAATCCAAGTGAAGAGACTGCTGAAGTACAATATTGTGTAGATATAGTTAATATATCAAAAATAAGGCCTTGCAGTTCATTGAGTAATGCTAGTGACATAACTGATATTAGCCACACTTCAGACTTTGCTTCTACATCATTTACTGCATACTCATCTGGTATTTCCTCTTCCACACCCTTCAAATCTCTTAAACGTCAAAAAACAATGGGATCATTTGTAGTGAGAACAGATTCAGAACAGAAGGGAAAGATTGATAATGGACTTGCAAGATTCTTTTTCAGTACAAACATTCCTTTCAATGCTGTGGAAAGTCCTGAATTTCAAAAATTTTGTTCACTCATGAGACCAGGTTATGAACCACCAAATAGAAAGAAGCTTGGTGGAGAGCTACTGGATAACGTATATGCTGAAACCATTGAGGAAATTAATCAGTTGGTGACTCTCACCCACAAACAAAGACTCTCACAATTGTGCAGGATGGTTGGAGCAGTGTGTCTAATGATCCCATTATTTCACACAGTCTTCACACAGGTACAAGGAGTTATTTGCTTTCAATAACTGATGCTGGCTCTGCTAAGAAGACATCAGAATATTGTGCTGGGCTCATCAGAACAGCCATAGATGAAGTGAAAAATGATTTTGGTCAAAAGGTATGTGATAAATTATCATAAATATCATTGACAACTGTTATTTTTTCTTATTACCAACACTTCATTCTTAAATATTATATACAAACAACTTTACAATATTTTGAAATTGAATGAACTTCAAGACAACTAGATAACTAAATAATAAATGCACATTAATTATTTAAATGTTAGGATACAATATTTTCCAACAAATATAGTAACATTTCATTTATCTGTGATTTCAGGTTTTTGCTGTTTTGTACATATAATTAAAACAAAATGATCAGAATGAAGGAGTTGCTCAACACAGAATTTCCTGAAATGTTAACGTATGGGTTCAGTGCACACTATATTAACCTTCTTGAGAAAGGGAAAGCAGCACCTCATCTATTATGAAGCATGTTGTACAAGTCCAGAAGTGTTTGAGGAACACACATCGACTTCATATGAGTACACTAAATGCAAAAAATCATATATAATTAAGGTTAACTAAATTTTTTAAATCATCTATCTTTACAAATGAATAGCAGCACAAATCATTATAGTTATTAATAATTAGTTTAAGATTTCAAATAGGAAATATACATTGTGTATTTTAAATTTGACAGGGATGGTTAATGGAGAAAGGAGGCGCTGCACCTCAAATACTAAATGACACACGCTGGAATAGTCAAGTAAAGTGTTTGAAAACATACAAGGAAAACTATGCTTTCTATTTACAAATAAGAGAACAATATGGTGGAGAAATTCCAGCTAACCTTGGAAAAATCATTGGCAATGTTGCTATCTCAAGAGCAGCATCAAGTCTTTTGTCTCAACTTCAAATGTTTGAGAAAGCACTAAATAAGGTAAAATTAAACACATGGCTACTCCTAGTTAAACAGATTCTCTCTCATCAGCCTAATTTTTAAGATATTCATCATTATCAAGTTTAAACTGATTAATATTAATATGCATTAAGAACTATCTAGCTATAAATTAATACATATTAATGTTTTTCAAAGATACAAAGTGACTCTTGTCATATTTATGATGCTGTCCATGAGTGGATTGAATAAATGAAAAATAAAGAACTACAAATACATAGCACAGCGATTAAGGCACAGTTCAAAGCTGCTATGGAACCATTTCACTTCTTAGCATACATGACAGATCCTCAATACATGGGTAAAAAATTAAATACTTTTGATATACATTACTCATACTGTAATACATGTAATTAATTTCTAAAAGGTTATTGAAAATGCAAATTAGTACATAATAATTGTAGGACATCTATTATTTCAAGTTTCATATCCTTTCTACAGGGTCAGAGAATTATCTTACTGCAGAGCAAGAGAATGAGGCTGAAGAATGGCCTCAAAATTTACACCCTGAATACATTGCTGGACTGATGAATTTCAAACTGAGAGATAATAACATTTTTCCAGCACACATGTTTAGTACTAACACACTCAGTTCAGTAACACCTCAGAAATGGTGGATATTAATTGGCTTGAAGGCAGTAAAGCAAGTTCAAGAAACAAGCCAGAAGCTTCCTGAAGGATTCTGAAAATTCTTTTCAGACCTCCATTCTTGTCCAGCAAGTTCAGGCTCTATAGAGCGCATTTTCTCAACTTTTGGTCTGATTTGGAATGATGTTAGAAAGAGGTTAAATGCTGAAAAAGCACAGAAATTAGTGAAAATTTATAGGCATTTGAAAAGGAATTGAGAATTTCAATTATACTAAATTAGGTTCTAGAACAAATTAGATTTAAAGGGTTAATGCTGTATAACAGCAAAGGATAAGACTTCTTCAAACAAATGAAAAGGAAACTTATTAGTTTGAATATAATTAAAAAACTTGAAAATTATTTTTGTAGTTATCATTAAACCTATTTTTTATATTTCTGTTTTATCAATTATAAGAATATGTAATTTAAAAAAAAACAATACCCAGTGGGTTCATTTAGGGGAGTGTGATAGAACGGTCTGAGGCCGCTTAAATTCAGCCGCTATCACATGGTTAGAAACATTGCTACCCACGTGCATCTTCGAGAGCAAGCAGGGCGCGTTATCGCCAGCTGAGTCAATATTTAACCGAGGAGGTCATTTAGCCCCCCCCTTTCCATTTCGCCTCCATTCGTCGATCTCGCCAGATTGAGTTAGGCTTACGGGCAGATAAGGTATTTTCCCAGGCGTGACCGGAGCATTCCCCCGAGCCTCCCACTCAATTGTCCCCTACGCCAAGGAGATGGCTCCGGGTACTTATACAAGAGCATTTCCCAATAAGATCAGAAAATATGCAGATTTTCTTCGCGAGGCATCACGCCGATCCGGTCTCACCTTGTGCAACTCGAGATATACCATTATTGTCCAGAAGAGGACAATATCCCTTGAGTGCCAAGGTTCATGCCTTCAAGACGCCAAGTCAATAAGGCCGCCCTCCCTGTTGTTCAGAAAGAGAACAACGTTAGAACAGCGATTGTTCTTTGAGCCCGTTTACAAGAGACGGTTCTCACCCTCCCCCCTGTTGTTCAGAAAGAGAACAACGTTAGAACAGCCATTGTTCTTTGAGCCCGTTGACAAGAGACGGTTCTCATCCCCCCTGTTGTTCAGAAAGAGAACAACGTTAGAACAGCCATTGTTCTTCAAGCCCGTTAAACAAGAAACGGATCTCATTCCCAAAACATCACGTCAGGATGATTCAATTCCCCCCCTCCTTTTTAACGTTCTTCAAGAGAACGATTGGTTTCAATGATAATCTCCATTGTTCAGCTAGAACATCCCCGATTTGCTGTCACAAAGATCGCTCGTATCTCCGAGTCTGACTTCGCTCTCACTCTTCGAAGACAGTCCTTCCCCTTCGCTAAGGACAACCCCCGAAGAACCCTTCTGCTGGAACTCGCCAGTGGACCAAAGATTCCTACGCATCGTCTTCCTCTGCACAAAAACTTTGTAATTATGTAAGCTGAGCATTACCTTTAATTATCTAACCTTTTTTCAACCCTACCCTGTGCTTTAAATGGTTTAGCGATTCATTCCCCCCCTCTTTAATTTTTATTTGTTTACCTTTTTAAATCTCTCTTAATCTTAATCCTCGGATTAGTCAGATTTTCCCACGACCCTTTCCATTCTCCGTTTATGTAAACATTTTCTTTTGTGTGTTGTTGATAGTTTAATTAATAAAACTCTATTTTATTAATGATAGCCATATTATTATCCTTGAGCTCAGTTCCACTTCTTAAGTATATTGCAGATAAATAACCTCGGTCAATCGGAAGTCTATTCTACGATATATATATATATATATATATATATATATATATATATATATATATATATATATATACTATTTAAATTTGGTATCATGTGTGTAAGGTTTAACGCGATATCTTTGCAAACACTGGTCTCAGTCGAGTAAAGCATAGTGTTATTCGTTATAAGAATAGAGTATAGTAGTTCCCTTTTGTTTTAACGATTGCTATCCCCTTTTTTTGAAACTTAAGAAGCTGGAGTAGCTCAAGGAACTGTTATAATAATTTGTTTGTGTTTTTTTGTGTTATTTTAGTCATTGGTTATCTAGGTCGAGAAACCAATTACGAATAGGTCAGTGCCCATATTTTAGGTAGGCTACCTTTCCAGAAGGCTTAATTCTTATTGCAAGGAAACTATTTGGTTGACTATTGCGCCCCCAAGTGCAAATATGACTGAGTTCGAAATCTTCAAAGCGCAAGGAGAATCCTTGGGACTTTCCGGAAGAGAATTGATTGAGTACGTTCAAGAGGAGCAATGAACGGAAAGAGAAAAGTTAAGAGAAAAAAGGCAAAGTGAAGTTCAACGAGAAGAAAGAGAAAGAGAAATCCAACGAGAAGAAAGAGAAGGAGAGGAACGGAAAAGACAAGCTGAGCTTCACCATGAGCTTGAAATGGCTAAATTACAGGTGGAAATACAATCAGTCGGTTCACGTTCAGAAGACCCGCCCAATCTTCGATTTAAGCTCCCCAATTTCAGGGATGGAGAAGATTTCGGAGCATTTTTAGCCCACTTCGAAAAGATCCTCGAGATCAATAACCTGGATCTGGAGGCTGAAGGTGTAATAAGATTACTTCCACGTTTAAATTTTAAATTGAGCGACATTTTCGTATCTTTACCATCTGAATGTACAATTGACTACAGCACCTTAAAAGCTGAGTTATTGGCCGCTTATAATATGACTCCCGATTTCTACCAACAAGAATTTCGAGGAGGTCGTATTAAACCCGGACAGACGTTCCGTCAATTCGGATACATTCTTCAGAGGAATTTTAAATTCTGGTTAGAATCCTAAAAGTTTGATCCTAACTACGAGTCCTTAACAGACTTGGTGTTGCGGTAAAAATTTTTGGCGTCTCTCCCGACGGAGATCCGCGCGTTCGTCAAGTGTACTGAAGAAGCGGATGTCTATGCCGCAAGCCATAATTTATACCCTAAGGAGAATCAAACTTCTCACCAATCCCCCTACCAGGAAAGAAAGAAGGATTCGCGCCCCTTCCCAGGAAAGCCGACGAAGTTTCCGGGCCCCGTAAAACCCCAAAACTTCTTCCCCCAAAACCAACAACGGGACACCAAACCCCCTGTTAAGATTTCTCCTCCATCACTCATCCCGAAGCGACCAATCATATGCTTCACCTGCGGTGTAGAAAACCACATGAGCTGGAATTGCCCCCAAATTCTAGGCTTAAAAGTGGACCAACCCACCAAGTTCACCAGATTAATGCCACCCCGGCTTCCCCGGTGGTGCAGACCCAAGCAGCAACTTCTCCCGCTCCGTCAGGCCACCAGGTAAATTTTATTTTTGATAAAAGTTCACCGGGAACTTTGAAATTTGAGGAGGGCAGCGTGAACGGCTGCCGTGTATCGACTCTCGTCAGGGACACAGGGTGCACGTGTTCCATCGTGTCCGACGAGATCCTCCCCCCAGTGGACGCTAACCACGAAAAGTTTGCGGTGGTACATGACAACCTTGGGCGGGCGAACCGATTCCCCGTCGTTAGATGTTACCTGCATTGTCAGTATTATGACAAATTGTGGGCTTGCTTGGTGGGTGCCTACCTGGAAAACGTTGTTCAAATGGATCTTGTACTTGTTTAATACTACCAGTCTTAATAAAGTTTGTGACTACAAATACGCGTTGATCTTTTGTTAACTGCATGATTAAAAAAGTTCTATGGAAGTAAACTTTTACACAGAAACGCTTTGATTTGCTTAGTAAGCAATAATGACGAGACCATACCACAGCGTGGCTGAAAAACCACTGTAAAATGGCCTAGGCTTTGCTTGAAGAATCGCACAGTGACCTAGGCTACTTAGGCTCCCTACGCTTCTCTTGGAAGTGCAAAATGGCCTAGCCTCCACTAAACCAATTAGTGTATCAAAATAATAGAAGGGAATTTAATGAAATTTCCAGAATCGACAAATAAATAGTTGATAAATAAAACACTCTTTGCAGGACCCAAAAATCTCCAATAGTTTTGGGGTTATGCTAATTCAAATTAAGGTTAACTTTTTTTCTGGGACACCTGGTATATATATATATATATATATATATATATATATATATATATATATATATATATATATATACACTCGCAACCTCTTAACTTCCTCGGTTAACTCGTATATCTCTACATATATTATTTTTTTTAAATCACACTGGGCAGTATTAATTAATTCTATATATTGTTATTAGTTTTTTACTTTAATTTTAATAATTGTCAATTTTATTATTTTAACTTTTCTTCATCTGTTTTTTTAGCCATTATTTAATGCATTCTTTTAACTGTTATTGATTAATGTTCCTTCCCCTTCTCATTAGACGATAGAGTCGCTGAAGATGGTCCTAGTAAAGGTCTGAAACGTCCGGCCAATAAATGATTAGTGTAACCACGTGGGTCTTCATATTCCTGCTATATATATATATATATATATATATATATATATATATATATATATATATATATATATATATATATATATATATATATATATATATATATATATATATATATATATATATACAGTGGCGGCTTATACATTTGGGCCAAAGGAGCCGGGCCACACCAACAAAATGAATGAAAAATTAAAAGTATACAAGATAAATTCCATATTAAAACCTGTTAATGCATGCAAAGTCTGCATCGAGCGTATAAAAGAAAATTTTCTTCAAAGCCTCTTCCAGGCCCATTTAAGCCTATATCTTATCTCTTCCTTGAGGCGACTCACCGGCGGCTTCATATCATCCTTTTTACAATGTGACTCAATAGCTCAAAATATGGTCCAGACAAGTCTGGCCCTAGACAGCTGACGATGTATCGGTGACTCATTACGTTCATTGATATGCACACCAATTAATCTTGATTATTAAGAAAATAATTTCTTTTAATAAAAAGACCAACTTGTTTTTTTCAAGTTTGAATGAAATTGTTGTGTTTTTTACTATTTCATCTAAGCGCAAAAACAGCCCCAGAAATTCTGTACTGTTCAGATTCCGAGAGTGTGTGAGACACGTTGGAATTTTCAATCTAGAATAATTATTGCAGTACGCGAAAACAGAAAACAAATAATAGAGTGCTTTAATAGTATTCAAAATGAAGAAGAGTTAGATCAGAAGAGCATTTGTGAATCCCTTGGATTCAAGAAAATTTGGGAAGATGAAGAATTTATTTTCTTTTTAGAATTATTTTATGATATGTTCAAACATATTGATATTCTTATTGGAATTTTACTGTTTAGAAAAACAAACAACATATTTCTTTAGAAGCTCTCAAGAATTTTAAAATGGCTACTATCCACCTGCGTGAAAATGTGTCCGAATATTCCCAAAATAGTGACCAATCAAAACCAATAACAGAAAATTTAACATCACAGCATGAAAAAGGCGTAAAAGAAAAAAATCTCATCCTTCTTTTCTTATTTGGAATCATGTGGATTTACCATAGTAAATCCAGGTGATTTTAAATTCTACAGAAACTCTTTTCCTACCCATTATATTGAGGCAATTTCTGCGAAGTCTTCAATGCTTAATAAAGAGAAATTAAAATGTGAATTATCCGTTTTTTATGCAAATGATATTTCGCGAAAATTCCAAACATTAGTAACTTACTGAAATTCCTAAATGAAAACAGCTTTAATGAAACATTCTCTTAAGTATCAAAATTGCTCGAAATTGTCCTTGTGACACCAATTTCAGCTGCTGATTCAGAGTGATGCTTTATCACAATGAAGCGAATAAAGACCTTTCTACGAAATACCATGTAACAAGATAGGTTGAACAGTCTTTCATGTATATCCATTCATAAGGAATATATAAGCGCAATCGCAGATTACAACAACAGAGTAATTAATACCTTTGCTCAGTATAATGTATGGAATAAAGCCACGACCGGACTATAATCGTTTATTGGCTAAACTTTCAAATCCAAACTAGGAATCTTCCTCAGAGCACAATAGAAATACCGTGTATGAGTCCGGCATTGTATACTGAAGAATTAGGGAAGCCATATGACGAGGAAGGAAGGGAGGGGTGGATAGGGGAGGAGGAGACCCTGGGCGTGTTTATACATGATACAGTCATCATGCGAGCGAATACCGTCTCCACCTTGTTTATGATATATATGTATACTGTATATATATATTTTGATTTTGTAAGGCTGGTGTTTCTATTGAATCAAATGTCTTCTCCGTTTCTACAAGTTTATAGACACCCGAGAGAAGGCTGATTGGTCTGTAGTTTTTTAGGTTTGCTTTATCATCTTTTTTAAGAAAGATTATTTGGGCATTTTGCCAGTTCTCCGGAATCTTGCCTCGTTTTAGACATTCAGTGAAAAGGCAAGTTTGTCCACAATGACATTTCCAGAATCTTTCAGCAAGTCCCAAGTGATGTTGTCATGGCCTTGTGATTTGTGCCTTTTCATTTGATTGATTTTAATTTCAATTTGTGATTTGAGAACGGCGGGGGTATTATTGGGTATTGTTGGTTGGATGTGGTTCTGAATGGTGTTGTTGCTTGAGTACAACTTTCCCCAGTACTCCTTTGTTCTTTTAGCTATTCTTTCTCGATCCTGGATGATTTTACCATCTTCCTTTATTCTAGCTATTATGGGAGATTTTCCTTTTTGAAGTCCCTTTTAGCTATTTTATACGTTTCTCCTTCTTTGATGGTGCCTTCAACAATAGTTGTTTTATACATATTTTCTTATTTCAGCTCTCTGTTTCTTTTAATGAGCTTGTTTACTTCTGCTAATTCAATTTGTGGGTTGGTCTTTGATGCTTTAATGTGTTTGCGCTTCTTCCTTAGGTTTATGGTTTCTTCTGAGAGTTTGTTGTTGTTCTAATTTTTTGCTTCCTTGTATTTTAGCAGGGTTTGTCATGTGTCTCATCAAGTCATCGTTCATCGCTTGTATATTGCTGGTTCAAATGGGGTTAAGGGGATTTTCAGGGTACGCTCTCTGAAGAGGGTGCTGGAATTTGGAACCAGATTTGTTCTGAATCTTAATGGGGTTATTTTTTTAACGAAATAGCTTTCTAATTCCTTTCTGTGTGTTACTTTTTATTCTACATCTTATCATCCTGTGATCATTGATTTTTTATTTTTTGATAACTTGGAATTTTTTTAGTGATTTTATAGAGGAAGAAGGTCACCTATTTATAGGGGCGTCACCAGGTTTATAGGTGGCCTATTTATACGTGAATGGGGATCGGTTTATGGATGATAAAAAGGGATGGTAAAAGCTGGTTTATCGAATAGGGAAGTGGAGGTAAAAGTTTCCCGGTTAGTGGGACCTTGACTGTTAGTCACAATGGTGAGTATATTGAAGAGCCCTCGTTGCTATTGCGCACGAAGGCTGATGAGGGCCTTTGGCAGCTGGGCTTACTTTATATCTCCTTCGAATTGTTTCTGACTCCTTAGTAATTCTACACGAGGGTAATGATTTAGGCTGGGGTAATCGAAAGTTTCCCGGTAATCGGGGTGAAGGAGGACTTCGAAAAGGACGTAGCAAAAAAATATAATTTTATTCTCACACTGGCCTATTAGAGGGGCAAGCGGCACGTCACGAGTACTTCGCGGTCAATAAGTAGGCTTTTTATTCTATGCGAAGTATTGGGTTCAAATGCGACAGGACTTAGGCGAATTAAACGGGTTCCGTAACGCTACCAAGGAAGTAAACGGCGTTAACGAATAATGATTATCTTTTTCTAACTCCGTGCTCCCTCTTACTTTTTAGACTCTCTAAATAATAAATGCCTGACTATATATGTGTTCATTTCTTAAGGGGCGTGACCTAGACTTGTCCGTGGGGGCAAACCCCAGTGGTCAGGTTTGCTAATTTACACCCTTAGGGCGGAGCTACCGAACATCAGTGTGTGTAAGATATACCTACACATTTACAATAGTTTTATCTTCATTATGGAAATCGCTTTGCTACAGATTTGTGTTAAAATTTCTCTTGGTCAAAGTCTGTATTTGCTCAGCTGCTTTATAGCCTCCCGTTTTAAGATAAATCTTTTCCAAGATGCAAATGTTTGTGAAGGCGTGCCCTCGTATTGACTCAGGTGTTCGACCTGATATCTGTTTGTTACCACCGCAACTCTACCGACCGCTTGCTACATCTCTATTTATACAAATTAACTTATATATTTTCATCTCCTTATTCTCACATTAGACATAATATAGCCGTTATTTACATGTAAGGCAATTTGTTAGGAGTTGATCAATCCACCGAGCGTCCATTTGTGGAGTTTCTCGCTGGGCCTATTAAATCCTGCAATTTGGTGCCAGCAGCCTACCTACTTTATAACACGAGCAGCAAAATTTTATTGTTATTCATCTGATGCTATTTTTAAACATATTTTCCTTGCAATTTTAAAGTCTTGAGACAGTATGCATAAAGTCAATCAGATCTTGCCCCATTTCATTTCGTTCTTCCATTGAGAACTTTCCCATGTATGACTCATTTATTACATTGAACGACTTTTGCATTAAAGTTTCCCATGACGATGTTAAAATGGGCTTTGTTTTTGTTTAAGCTTGTCCTGATATCGTTATAGAATCTGGATAATTCCTCATACGTACTATCAAATGTGACTACGTACACTTGAACTATTTTAAAGTTGTACTTCTTAGAGAATCTTATGTTTACGTAAGCTTTTTTCTTCCGATATACCGTGAAACTCTACTATCATTTCTTTGAGCTCTCTATTTATTAGGAATCCAATTCCATGCTGCTTTTAATCTTTTTTCCCCTCGTTGTAGCTTAAAGGGATAGTCATTTGTTACACTAATAGCTTCCCTGTATCGCCGGATTTAACAAAGGCCAATTATATCCCAATTAATATCATTGACTTCAGTGAAAAGTTTCGTGAGATGTACCTCTTCAGATAGTGTTCTGCAATGTGCAAAGCTACACCTATTTAGGTTTATGATGGCGTAGGGATTGAAATTCTAGGCAGTGGCATTTGGAGTCGCAGCCCCCCTGCCTACACAAGCACTTATTCCTGTACCAGGTAGTTGTAATTTTTATATCGAGTGCATAGCACTCTGTGGTGTAAGGACATAACCTTTCACCAATCAAACATCTGCAAATTTTCTTCTCCCTATGGGTACGATTTTGAATTTGCCATCATTGGATCGGAGTTTACATTTTACTTGATATTCAGTTTTTTTCTAATTTCACCGGCAAGCATCCGAGCTTGCATGTCCGCATTTCCGTACGGACATTGTATCTATTGCCACAAATCGTCGGCGAACTGTATGTTGAGACTAGTCGGGTTGTTTGTTTCTGAGATATCTGATGTGGATATCGAGTACATGGAGAGGAAAAACTATGGCGGGTATTCTTTATAAGTGCTCTGCTTTATAGGTGAAAAGGAAATGGAACGGGTCACCACTTTGAAGGAAAAAGGAACCCGGTCACTAGTTTATGGGGGAACTAATGAAACCCAGGAGAGGAATGACATCACCAGTTTGAAAATAAAAAAATAACGCGGATATTTTTGAGAGGTCCCTCAAGGCCCACGAGTGAGGTGAAGGGTGGTGTTAATCTCGTATCTGACTTCAAAAGATGCTCAAATAATTTACCAGCTTGGTTGGGCTTAACGAAGGCTTGTGATCGAGAAAGGATTGAAAGGAATCCTGTAAAAAAAAATTGTTTAATTCCAACGAACTAAAACAAGCAAGACAAAAGTGAGGCTCGTGTTTACAGCCAGGGAAAATTCCACTACCAGTGAGGAAAGAGAGTGAGGCCAGAATAAAACTTAGGCGGATTACAACAGGGGCTGCGCTACGCCAAACGAACGGTAATTAGTTCTTTACTAAGTGTGAATGAATCTCCTCCTCTTTCTGTTCCTGTGTGGAATTCTCCATTTTCCTTCTAGGAATAGTATAGGAGACGTAACTTCTTTTAGCTTCTGGGCACACAATCCTTTTAGCTCCGCCCATTGGGCTGGAGTTTGTTAATCCCATTGTCCCGATGGTCCTTGGTTCATGGCGCCTACCATTTTTAAGCTTTCTGTAAATAATTTTTATAATACCTGAAGCGCCGACAGATGTCTCGTCTTAATCCCTTTTCCAGATAAGAAATGTTCGTTTTTAAAACACTATCGCAAATTTTATTGATATCTAAATTTACAGCTTTCTGTTTAATTCCTGGCCAGTTTACAAATAAATATATTCATACATCCGCAAGGAAATTTTATTGCAATTCTTCCTATTCCTGTGAGGCACTTTGCTGGCGCAATGTTAGTGCAAGGGCCATGCCTCCACAAGTCAGCCACCCTGGTGTAACTCGGTCTGAAGGTCGAATTTCGGTCTGTTACTCCCCCTAACTTTGTATACGTTTTCCTCTACAATTCATAATCGAAGATATTTTTTTTATTTGTTGTTTAATCCCATTTGTAAGATCTTGTATTGCATGCCCCGATGCCACACTAAGGAATTCGTTCGATCCGTCTCTGCATATAATGTCCATATAGTTGTTATGCGGATTGCTATCTCCTTGCTTTTTATCCGTGTTGATGTTCGTTAAATAATGAGTGTCCTTGGTATTGTTTGAAGAGCCTCCTATTGACGATTTTCTCAAATAGCTTACCTCCAAATTCCAGGAGGAAAATAGCGTTCTCAAGAATACTGTTTCACTGCATCTATTTTAACTGCTTCTTGGCCATCGCATTTCACATTAGGTAAAGTCAACATCCCCTCAAGTAAGTGTACATAAGTGTTTTTGTGCGTAGCTATGATGAAGAGCCACCATTCGGAATTTAAGATTGCCAAATATGGCAATTATCTGCTATATGCAAAATTTCGTAGCGAGTTTGAGGAAACATAAAAATACAAAGTTTTAATATACAAATAAATATTATTCAGGGAAAGTCAAGATACCTGAAAGAAAAAGATGTAGTCGTGCATGCACTGTGTTTTCAAAACTCGTTACCTCAATAAGTTACGTTTATCTGGTTATACGGACGACTGGCAGAAAACGTGTGTCCATATTTCCCGGGCAGGTTTGGGTAAAATAATACTCATGATTGAACCCTTGTCAATGCAACAGTGCTTGTATGCTTTCATTTTTGAGGACCGTGGGGATTGCCTTTTTGAGGATACATCTCTCTTAGAACCATGACAAAATATTTAGTCAAAGAACTTAATTGAAAATATGGATACACAATCAGGTAAGTAAAGATGCAGCCATTTCTTGAATAAAAATATAATACAGGGGCTATGACTGTAATCGACAACAGATTTCCGAAACTACTTATTGTTACCATTTTTTCGTTACATTTTAAAAGATAATTTTTTCCTGCAGTCGTTAAATTGGAACGGAGCCCGTAGTTCTCCTCTATGATTATCAGAGAAGGGCTCAATGGCCCAGACACGGTTGAAAGAGCAGATATAAAGTTGTTATCCATGATATATCCAGGAAAGAAAAAAACAAGGTCAGTTTGATCTTATCCTTATTTGTTTTAATGTGAAAACTATGCTGTAACTTTTTATTCTCTCTTTGATTACGCTAAATAAAAAAAAGGCAATAATTGGCTAGGAGTCATCTCCACGAAGGTGAACATTGGCATAAAGTCTAGCGCTTTTTCTTACGTCAGCAGCGACATTTGGGATGGGAAAGTCCAAATTTCTGGATACCAACCAAAAGAAGGCTACGGAATTGGTCAAAGACTTCCAAAAACAGGACTGGAAACCAATTTCCCTTCTACATAACATCTAAACTTTTGTGTTAAACATCCATTTTCAACAGTACGAAAGGTAATATTTTAGCAAGACGATAGGGCCCACTGGTTTATTGTTTGCCATATTTATTCCATTTAATTAAAATACACTTTTTGTGACTTGATGGTGAGATTATATGAATAAATTTTGAGAGTTATTTAGGCAAATGTAAAAAATTTCAATGACCCTCTCAATTTGAAATACGTTTAAGTAGCCCTTAGTGGGTTTATGGTGAAACATGGGCAACCATACACCAGCTGATAGCTAGTTGAATTGTGCCCTATTGACACCAACCCTGACTGAGTATCTAGCTAACATTACAAGAGTTTCGTGGTTCCTGCAGAGATGCGTGTTTTGGTGTCTTCTCTTTAGACCACTCGTTCATTTTACCATTCTCATATTTTTCCCTTTCCCCATCTTCACGAAACTCTCCTTTCATATTTTGAGAGGTATCCTCTGCTTCATACTTTTAATCTATCGAGTCACAAATGTTTTTTCATGAAAGTAAACGATTTTTTATTGTTTAATTAAAGCTGTTGGACTGAATAGATGATAAATTCTGATTTTTACCAATATATTTTTTTTAGTTAGTAAATGATGAAGCATTACATGTCAGTAACATTGTGATGAAAGGGTTGTAGAAACTCCTCTAGGGGAAAAATGTAAATACATCATTCAGCATTTATTTATTATCTTTATAGTAAACAAATATAGTTCATTTCATTATGGTAATAAAAATATATATATTGTTGTTATAACATAATAATTTATTATGTTTCATTCAAAAAACATATGCATTTTTGTCCATGCATCCTATAATGTTGTTTCTTTCTCATTCTTTCCATAATTTGGAAATATGGATTATTCATTTATGGTACTCTAAAAAACAATTTCTATCCTTGATAAAACATAATGATACATTACATTTCATGCAAATAACATTAGTATTTTTGTTAAAGCATGCTGCCATTTTGCATTTTTCTCTTTTTTCTCCTCAAATTGGAAAATGATCCCTTGAATCTTTCCTTATGGCTGGATGAATTTCGAATTACTGCCCTATTTTTGGTGCTCTTCCGGGTGATTTACTGTCCAAAGGACTTGAATTTAGCTTTATCATTATTTCAGACAAGGCCATTCTAAATTTTAATAGGGGTATTTGCTCTTTCTTTGAAACACCCGATGATTTGCAATCACCTATATATTGAAGCCAAGATGGTACCACAGCTAAGTCTATCATATGAAAAATAATTCTAAGGGTCCATTTCTTAGATTTACTTATAATCCTATACAAATAGACAAGATAATCTAATTTATCGACCCCACCCATGCATTCATTGTACGGAATGACAGGTATTGGCCAAGGTACATCGACCTTTCGCCTTTGAGTTTTAGCCCATCTTCTTACAAATTTTGTCCCTCATTCCAGTCATTATTTGTTAATAACATTTTCACTGTTGCGTTGTCACGCCACTTGAAAAAGCCCATAGTCCCATCTTTCGAAATACATCATTCAACTTTACCTCTTTTTTCATTTTGCATTTCCTTGTTGCTCTTTATAGGGAGATTCCTTCCTACTCTATTCCTTCTAACAGTTCCTCTTGTACAAATTCTTAGTTCGAAAAGCATAATTACTAATAATGGAGAATAAAATAGTTATCAAATACAAGGAGAAATTTTCAAAAGGTTCGATCTTGGTTTCAGCTAGAGTCATTACAACAGAACCTCCTAACCCTAAGTCCGAATACACTTCAGATCATAAAGCAATCCTGATCTACCACAAAGAAAAAATATTTTTACAAACCATGGATTAGGTTTTCCTTTTATGTATTGTCTACTAGGTATGTTACCCTTGAATGGTACTACTTGTTCATCTATGCACAACTGTTTTTCTAAAGGATTTTCGGGAAGTGCATTTTGATAAAAATAAATAATTGGACGAACCTTCCAAAATTTATTATTATCAACACTGCCCTAAACCTATTGAAAGTCATTGCATCAGCAATTAGATCAATTCTACGAATACTACTACAATACATTCGTATTTGAGGAAGATTCAATGTTCCAATGTGCATGTCTATGAGTTTTCATAATTTCTCTTCTTTCACACTCAAATTTTTGCCTTCTTTTTGATGATAGTACTCATTTGTTTTTCGGCTAGTTTTTCTATTAACTCATTAGCCACAAATTTTCGAAAGTTTTCATGAGAGGCATTTGGTTCACAGAAATTGAGGCTAAAGTATTCAGTATCTGGCGGGGCCAATGGAGTGAACGGCTTTTTTGGTCCAAGAAATTCTATCAGATTTTTTATTACCTGTTTGTGTTTCTTCTGTTTCTTCATCGTCTTCACTACAAATTGAATCTCTTTTTCTGCTGGAATATCAATAACATTTGGTTTGTCATCATCTGATAAAAATTCAAGATTATCATCAGCAATCAAGTCTTGTATTTCATTTGTACAAAGTGGACTGATGGTAGCCATTTCTAAAAAGGGGTTAAAATGCCTAACAATTCAATGTAAATATCTAAAAAAATAGTATTGATTTTCAGACCTGCAAGACTAAAGAGGCTTCATAATATCTTGAAACGAAAATCAATAAATGATAAATACCGATACATGATGATGTATATGTGGAGAAGTATGTGAAAGAGAAGGGTAATGAGGACGAATTCTAGGTCAAAAGGAGAGCTGTATTGTGGGATGGAAGATATTTACTGTTATATATATATTATATATATATATATATATATATATATATATATATATATATATATATATATATATATATATATATATATATATGCGCTATTGTAAATATCTTTAGTAAATATATAAGCATCTCTTTATTATAGGCCTACGTACTAGGGTTTGCACCCGGTTCCGCAATCTTGGGAACCGTACCGGAACCGAAAAAAATATTCCCGATTCTTGAAAAATAATATGAGGCTTTTTAGTAAGCCAGGCGCAACCATTAAACTAACTCCCAGATGCGCAATTTTTGTTATACATATTCTCCAACTTGGTGAGGTCAGCGATGGCAAACCTTTAACTGTCGACGAGTCACTTTTAATACATCTAAAATATTCAGAAACATAAGCGGTTCACTCCTATACTTATTAATATATAATATTTTAGTGAGAGGCTTGTTGGAGCCTTTTAGAATCTATGTAAT
Organism: Ceratothoa steindachneri; assembly: GCA_963969495.1. NCBI lineage: Eukaryota > Metazoa > Arthropoda > Malacostraca > Isopoda > Cymothoidae > Ceratothoa > Ceratothoa steindachneri. Next base: position 122,032,895 of record OZ018324.1, read on the forward strand.
ACTTTAATCCTAGGTTTACATTTCCGGTTGTATCTATCTTAATGCAAGCAGCACTAGTTTACATACCAATAAGATTTTCTGTGCTTGATTTTATATAATTCATGGATGAAAACATTATTTTCAATATTAATTATTATTAATATATAGGATCTACATGATATTTAGGTAGGCTGATAACCCTTGTTTTGAACGTGTTTCTGCGCCTTTCTGCAAGCTACAAGGCAAAGAATGAGCGTAGACAATCTAAACTACCTAAATTGCTTATTGCTTGCCATTTGGCAAGTAATTTATAATTATTTAAATCTAGATTATGATATATTTGCCATCTTATATTTTTTCTATTTTAATTTAATTTATCATCTAAATATGAAAATATAACTTCTTAATCAAGAATAAATACAATGCAGATATCTTTGCCTTTAAAAAGTGACAGCTAGCAACATTTTTGCTAACTCTCGCAATTTTGCTTTAGTTTGAATTGACAACGCAAGGTGCATAGTGTAATTCAAACATCATATTTTTCCGTGCCCTAAATAGGAATTTTTTTCTATTTTATTATTTTTTCTGTGATAACGCCGTTTTTCAAATATGTCAAAATCTATTGCATGGAATTACCTTAAAAAGATAAGCAAGAATGAAGCCGAATATTTAATTTACAAGCAAAATTGATGTGTACCGGAGCACAACTTCAGGACGTATAAAACACCATAGAACAAATCACGGGGATATAAAAGCACAAGGTGATAATTATTTACCTGCTTTGGAACAACAGAGAACTATTTTAAGTTTTATCAATAAACATAATTCAATTGATGAAGAAGTCGCTAAACTTACTTGTAAAGATGGTCTAACCTTTCGTGCTGTTGCTACAACTAAGTTTATTAAAAAATGTTTTGAAAAATTCCAGTACAACAAGCAAGTTCCAACTTCAAACAATGGTGTTAGAAATTCAATGATTAAGTTCTATTTGAAGAAGAATACAGAATTAGCTGATTTTTAAAAAAACGAAAATCAAAGATGGCAAGCGGTTTTCAGTTACCTTTGATGAATATACTTCAAAGCAGAATAGAAGGTAGGTCAACATTAATTTTCATGATGAAAAAATGCATTGGAATTTAGGTCTCGCTCCTATTACAGGATCATTTGTTAGTAAAACTTCCATTAATAATGGTAAAAATTCAATTGAAGAGTTCAATATTGATCTCAATCGTAATATTGTCGCATGTACTAATTCGGCAAAGATATTGCACCAATCACCAGCTGTGCTTAGCACATGGAATATATCGAAATGTTTGTGATATTTTATATAATAAGAGTCAGTCTTACAATATCCACAACCACACAATCAATTTTCTACTTTGAATGACGAAGACGATGACATCGAAGAAGACGAATAAGAAATTTGGTTGATTTAGAATCTCCTGAGATTCATCCAGAAATTTACGAAGACTTTGATTCAGCGATACGCAAGGTTATAAAAATATGTCGAACAGTCCGAAAATCGCCACTCAAAAATGATCATTTACAAGATTTTGTCTCAGGTCAGTTTCAAGGACAGCGTTTGAATCTCGCAATAGATGTTAAAACACGCTGGAATAGCATTTTACATATGTTAGAGAGGTTTTTAAATTTAAAAGATTGCATTCCAGGGGTTCTGTGTGACAAGAAAATGCTAGTGAAATTAAAGAGAAAAGTATACAAAACTGTTGTAAGACCAACTATAACGTATGGAGTAGAGGCAGTACCTGTAAAGATGAGTAATGAGAAGAGGATGGAAGTAGCAGAAATGAGGATGCTGCGATAAATGTGTAGCATGACAAGGGAGGACAGAATCCCAAATACAAGGATCAGAGGAACAACAAAGGTAGCGGAGATTTCGAAGAAGACACAGGAAGCAAGACTTAGATGGTATGGACACAATGAGGAGGGATGGAGAGTGACGAGAGAAGAGCTTTGGAGATGGAAGTACAGGGAAGGAGGAGGAGAGGAAGACTCAAGATTAGATGGAGAAACTGCATACAAGCTGATATGAGGGAGAATATACTGGAGACCAAAATGGCCGGACACAGAAACAGGTGGAAGAGGCTCATCAAAAACAGCAACCCCGTATAAAGACGAACTAATAAGTTGACGATGAAGAATTCCAAAAGCTTTGAATGGAATCAAGTAGAAGAAATTGTTCAAGCCTTAAAGCCACTCGAAATTGTCATCAAAGTACTTCCCTGCAGAGATGCCTCACTTTTAAAAGCAGGGTCTTCGTTTATTTTTATTATAAACCAGTTAAAGGGTAAAGAAAATCATTTATGTGTGAGGCTGAGACAAGCTTTAACTGATCGATACAGAAGTAGAAGGCAAAAGGAAATTTCAAGTTTGCGTCACTATTTGCATAATCCAAATTATTTGGCTTTCGAGTCGCCTGAATTCCCAGCAGCTTCACGAGCTTTAAAGAAATGTCTGCAGTAATTTATGAACGGCTTTATCCAGAAGGACCAAAAGTCAATAAACGAACTACTGGGTCTGTCACTGAACTTGAAAATTGAAAAAAATCAAAATGAAGCCAAATTAATTGATGATCCTTCGCCCGAGGAATACTACAATGAAGTACATAAATAAACTTGAATTTCCCAGTGCCTCAAATTTAAATAATCGAGAAAAATTTGATTCTAATAAAGAATTGAAACTTTTCGAAGCGACTGCTAAACGCACAAAACAACTGGATAAATTGCTAGTTGCACTTCTTACAATCAAGCCTCCAAGTTTGGAAAATGAGAGAGATTTTTCAGCATCGGGACTTTTTTTTATCAAAAAAATGGTCTCGCCTATCTGATTCATCTTTAAATGCTCAGGTGTTTTGGAAATATTACTTTAAAAATTGCAAAAAAGATTAGATTCTAAAGTATGGGTAATTTCTTTTCAAGTGTGTTTATTAGCTAAATTTCAAAGATTTTATTTGTTTAAAGGCATAATTTATGTTCCTTTTTTTCAATTATATGATGTTTCTAAGTATTTTTGGAATCTTCCTAAATATGTTAAACATAATTCATCTCAATGGCTAGCTAGTACTTGTATGCAATTTAGAAGAATATAATTTTTTTTAAAATAACAAGAACAACAACAGGTAAGTCCATACACCTTGCGTCTTCGCCACAAGTGAAAACTATAATTGCATAGTTCGAGGAACCGGGATTGCCCAGTTGCAGGGGGTTTTCTGTTTTTTTTTTTGTATCAGTCCCGGTTCATAATTTTCTATACTCATGCAATTTTTATTTTGTTTTTCACTTAATGTATTTTTATTATCCTCATTTGTATTCATTTTTATTTGTTAATATATTTTTTCCCATTTTACTATTTTTATTACCTTTTTATACATTTAAATATACTTAGCTAGATCTTTTAAAAGAACTAGTTTTTGTGGAGCCTTTTGGGTGCAGGAGAGACGACTTTTATGTGGCAATTTCAGTTTGAACATTGATTCGTTGTGTGTAATTTGCTCTTCCTCTATTATCGAACCTTTTGCTTTATTTTCGGATCGAGAAAAGTTATTAACATTTTTAGACGATCATAATTTGATTAAAGTTACAATCGATTGTGAAGTTTGTGGTCAGGCATTAGAGATTAGAGATAATTACGAATTTAGATGTACAAAAACTAAACGTGACTCAAGCAATCACAATTATTTTTAAAAAATCAGCTTTGAATGGGTCTTTTTTCAGAAGTATACCCACCGCAATAAAGTGAGTACAGCGTTTTTCGTTTGGTTATTTTCGGGCATTTTTTTACAAAAATGGCGCCGGGTATATTTGAACTAGTTGCCTTTATGTTTCGTTCTCCCTCGCATGAATATTCATGCGAGGGAGAACGAAACATAAAGGCAACTTTGTGTGTTAGATTTCGGCCGCGCTGCCGATCTTCAGGTTTACCTTGATATTTTATAACAATTCATTTTTGCAAAAAACATGTTCAAAGTAAATTTTGTGCACTTAAAAAAGTATTTTTTTGAACAAAAAAGATGCTTCAACTCATCCTATCACGGGACCATTCAAACTGATGTAAATATCGGCATTCCTGCCAGTCTGTGCCAGGCGTACGATATCAATGTACCTAAACTTACGATTTCACCGGTTCAAGCTTCTGTAACAATATGGGCATCAGTCAGTGAAACGAATATTTTTTTTAAATAATATTGGATCTAAAAAATGTTATGAAGAGTAACAATATGTGTCAATGAGTATTAAGTAAACAAAAGTAATAGCTACCAATCCTCGAGTAGTTTGTTGCATCTATCTATCTATCAGGATCTATTCATCGTTTCCGATTTCAAATGAATCGATACTTGGAAGGAAAACGGTAAATTAGGAGGGAAAGACTTTTGAATTCAATGTCTTCAACTCCACAGGTAATTACAGAAAAGTACGACTGACAACCGGCTTTTAGAGGTGTCGTGATGAGTGGGGCATGAATGACCCAATATTGAAGTGAGAGTTCCGGAAGCTTAGTGAATAAAATTCTTCTCTTAGGGACTAGGAAAATGCAGTGTTTATCTCTAGGTATAACTATATACATGGAATGTACATGGGTAAGATAGATGTATTCATTGATGCAAGTGTATGTATTGGTCTGAAATAATACAAAAGTTTATAAATTTAAATTGCGACTATAACATAAGTTATTAAAAAACAAGTTTAATTCGGCGGTAACCTATAGCAAATATTACCCTGTAGTGGTATTTGCGTCTCTCATGATACCTTCCTCCATGGTTATCTTTTATTGATCTTATCGTGTTTAACCACTGAATTAAGATTTGGTTTTATTTCTCTTTTTACGCACATGTACGAGTGCGTACGTAAATATATGTTGAGATGATTTGCGTTTTATTATCGATTAAGATAACAACGTTTGTTTTTGTCGTCTGTCCTCGTTTAGTTTGCCACAAGGCTGACCAACTTTGACTTTTATCTTACGTTCAGAGGAGGACCTATTTTGTCTGGGGGACCTCTTTGGGGCGGGCACCGAAAACGAGACCGCAGCCGGCACAGAACTTGATTTGGACAGCTAGTACCTCAGCCCATCCAGTAAAATACTGACATTCCAGGTAGCATCAGACGGCGGGCTATCGGTTCGCTCGTCCAAGTTAGTCGTGAACCATAACATACTTAGTATGGTTAGGGCCTAATGGCAAAATTAATTCCTCGGACACTACTATACAAGTACAGCCAGTGTCTCTCACGAGTTTGGATACCCGGCATCCATTCACAGATCCATATTCGAACTGTAATCCGCCAGGGGAGCTCTTATTGAAAAGGAAGTTCACCTGCTGTCTCCGGGGACTATTCGTTGAGAGAGTTGCAGGAGATTTGGGGCTAGAAGGCAGGAGAATTGGAGCAGCGTTGATTTGATGGACTTGGTGGTTGAGAGATCTGAATTGGGAATTTTTAGGGCAGTTATATTTCACGTGGCCCTTCACACTACACGAAAAACAAACGACAGTCCTTCTTGGGTACGTCGAAAAAGGGGGAGTCGAAATGAGGGGCTTGATATCCCTCAACTCAGCCTGGGAATAGTTCTTCGGTTTGGGGGGACCGGAAATCACAAAATTGGGAGCGTTCTTCGGAGGAAACCGGGAGTTATTATTTGTACTTTTGGGTGACGGAGGATGGGATTTCTTGGGGTTCTTCGGGCACAGATAATGGCTCGTTGCGTATACATTCGCCTATTCGATACATTCTTTGAAAGTACTGCATCGCCTATCTTCACGAATGCGTGGATTTCCGGGGGCAGCGCTGCCATCAACAGATCCCTAAGTAAGAAATCTGCGAGAGACTCATATTCACGGGTAATCTGTGCGGAATCTGGCAAGAAATTAAAACTTCGTTGGAGAGTGAACCCAAACTGATGGAATGTCTGTCCGGGCTGGATTCTGGCGTAACGGAATTTTGATCGGTAGAATTCGGGATTCTTGTTGACTGCCGATATATGTTCTGATTTAAGGGTGGAGTAGTCTATCGTTGCTTAGGCGGGAGGGAAAATAAAAATCTTTCTGTCCTGCGTATTGAAGAGTGTGAGCAGCCTAGAGACACTATCTGCTTTGATATCGCAGTGGTTGACCTTAAATATCTTCTCGAAATGTGTGAGGTATGCACAGAAGTCCTCCACCATCTTTGAATACTGGCAATTTGACTGAGGGGGGCTTCAGTTCTGGAACTGATCGGCCTCTATTTGTTTACAATTAAGTTCGCGTTCATGTTGCCGAATCCTTTCCCTCTCTTCAATTTCTCTCTCTCTCTCTCTCTCTCTCTCTCTCTCTCTCTCTCTGTTCCTTTGTTCCCTTTCTTGCTCTCTTTTCTTTTGTTCCAATTCTTGCTTTCTTTTCCTTTCTTCCATTTCTCTCTTCATATCTTCCAATTATCTCTTTCTTTTTTCTGATCTTTCGTTTCTTTCTTCTTCTTGGATATATGACATTAAATCTTTGCCGGACAGTCCTAAAGTTTCTCCCTGACTCTTGAAGGTTCAAAGGAAGACATCTTCTTCTGCACGAAAGCTCGTTTTAGTCGCTTGACGCGAAAATAACCTGCGGTTACGGTCGTGGAGCTCTTTTGAAGGATAAATTAAAATAAAACTACCTAACGATATCTAATCGTTTACTGCGCGAAAAAAAACCGTTAATTAATCCCTATTTGCACCCCCCGGGATTCAAGATTTATAATCCTGCTCTAGATTAATCTGATTTCAGGAGATGCTCGTCTCCGAAACGGATAACAAATTCCGGTCACAATGACACACACAATTACAATAACAACAAAAAAATTGCTTTACTATCTTAAAATAACTTGAATGTACCTGGCACTCAGAAAGTCAACAATGACTGGGGGAGGGAGAGGTACTTTAAAAGACAGTTTCTTTAGAAGTTCTTAAATGAAGAAACACACAAAAAAAACAACTTTACTTGAAACCAAATTTTTAATATATATATATATATATATATATATATATATATATATATATATATATATATATATATATATATATGCTTGAAATATCCCAAAGTAAGCATCTTAGATCACGTGTTTTTTTGGTGATTATTTTTGAATATATATATATATATATATATATATATATATATATATATATATATATATATATATATATATATATATATATATATATATATATATATATATATATATGTCGTGGTATTCGTGAGTGGATACCTTCGTTGAAGAGAATGCAGTCTACTTACATTGCAGGTGGCCAGATAGATAAACCAGCTGCACAGGGCTAATAAGAGGTGAGTGAGTGAGGAGATTAATGGTTGGCCAAAGGGAAGATTTAAATACCAAGTTTCATTCAAGGTTATTAAAAGATTAAAAACAAAAATAAACTCTAATTACACTAATAATGCTAATTATGGAAATGTCTACAAAGGCAAATGGGGCGTCCAATTAAAGAGTCGAGAGGAGGATATCAGGTGGCGAGGAAAAAGAGGGGGAGATTACCCTTGAAAAGGGGTAAAAGGGTTTTTACCTTGACGGCTTGACTCTTGGTGAAAATAGTGATTTTTACCAAGCGAGCTAGTCTTGCGGCTCGAGGGGAATTGCACTCTTGACGAAGGGGTCGGAATTACCTGGGGCACGAGTAAGGTAATTTCCAGGCTGGGTGAAACCCTATCGAATTGGGATGAGTAATCTCAGACGAGGGGGCGAGGTTTCCTTAACGCGATAAGAAGAGTGGTTCGCGCAATTCTCCAAAGAAAAAGTCGTTTCACGAATTTGCCGATTGACCCTGGCCAAACTCACGACAATCTGTCTAGCCGACTAGACCTAACTCTGAGGTTCGACTAGATACGAGTGGCTGTATCTTCGCCAAAGGGTGGGCGGTACTCTCTGACGAGAAACGGGTGACCTTAGGTTAAATTACCTGCTAGCTTCCTCGCTAGAAAACCTCCAGGCAGAGCAGTCTCATGGGAGTAGCCATTGGCGCCAGTCTCTTTAGGCCCAGACGAGATAAGACGACCGAAAAGCTTCTTTTCGGGTCGACCTTGGCCTCCAGGCGGGAGAGGGTCGTAAAAATGTGTCTCAGCGAGGGATAGGCCGACTGATTAAACACAGGTGTTACCAGCCCCTTTGAACTTTTCCCAAGCGAGAATAGTTTTCTCCTCGCGTTTAGCGATCTAGCTTCTGCCCACATTGTCTCTGCTTGAAGGGGGAGGGGACAAGGTGGACCTTAGGGTTCGTTGCCTCACAATAAAATTTTCGTACTTGTGACACAATAAATCGTCCTGCAGTAACAGAGTGTCCTACAACAGCTATAATGGCCAAATTTTCACTAATATCAATAAATTCGTTTTCTATTTTTCAATATGTCAATCCAATATATATTTTTTTAAAGGCATATCAAGATTTATAAGTTTTGAATTTAGATTTGATATATAATTCCTTATTAAATGTGAGAAATTTAAGAAGATTAATTCTTAATTAATTTTTAAAGCAACTGCAAGTGTGCTACGGGAGATTTAAGGAAGGTATGTTATTAAGGCTGATGTTTACAATTGATATATAATTGCTTAATAAATGAGGAGGCGATTCTTATTTTTTTTAACATCAGAAGAATCCAACCTGGTTAACCTACTTAGTCATGAATGTGGTGCAATAAAGTGGCATTCCTGGCTGATATTTTTCAAGCCTTGAACATTCTTATGAAGAGTATGTAAAGAAAGAAGGAAATCCACAGATATGACTGCTTTTGGGTTGTCCATTCAAGACGAATACCTCACAATTACAAAGAAAGCATTTCAACCTCTTCTTCCTTTCTCAACTTCATATCTGTGTGAGGTTGGATTCTCCGCAATGAATACAGTGAAAAATAAGAACAGGTCGCGGCTTCAGACACTGGAGCAGGACTTGCGGGTAGGCCTATCCACCATTCGGCCTCAGATAAGGGAAATTACGTAGAAAAACCAAGGACAAATTTCTCATTGATATTTTTAGGTATGTATGATAAGACTTTTAATATTTACTCATGTTCGTACTATAATACGTTTGGCCACTAAATTAATAAATTATTAGCATGCCTAACTTATGAACATTTATTATCATTTATTATTATATGATTAAATATATTCTTAAATAATGATGGTGTGCCTCGACCATATTACTCCCTGGCCTGATGTGCCGTGAGATAACAAAGGTTAAAAACTCTGCTCTAGAGAATAAGGCGAAGTAACTTGCTATCGTAATTATGTATGGGTATTATCATTATTATTACCATCATCTGGATTCTATCGGTGCTGAGTTGGTTTCATTATGACTGGAGGCACTTCCAGGCCCAGTTAACCTTACGGTCCGAGAGGTTCCTTTCTCCTGAAGCCAAATTCCTTTCACCGAGAGAATGATTTCTTTCATTTTGCATTGGTAACATCAAGGAGTTATTTTAAGAGTTATATGGGCTCCACCTAACCTTGGTAACTCTAAACAGAAGTCAACCCAAGGTCGTCTGAAACGTATCCCCCCATCCGAATAGAGACGTGTTGTAAGGGGAATTAATCATACCTAAAGATGATAACACCTAGTGCACCTTCTTGACACCACAATAAGGATATATTTCAGGAGCACTACTAAAGTACTGACTAAAACCTTTAATCAGAAGGTAATGCTAGAATTTATGAGAAATATTTAGTGGATGCAGTGTATTTTAGAATGGAAAGACGTATTTCTAGACCAATTAATGGTTTTTAAGCCAGGTCCATTTCGGATCTAGTGAAAATACTTGAATATGAGGCCACTTGTCTTGCCTTCCATTCAGTGAATTTTTGATTTGCAGGAAAATGCCAATGTGTCGGAGAAGCTCTTGCTCGCATGGAGATCTTCATCTTCTTGAACACGATGTTGCAGAGCCTAAACTTTATTCCTGTTCTTGGAAAGCCACTTGACTTAAATCCTTTGAAAACCTCCTTTGTCAATATGCCAAAGCACAACCAACTAGTAACGGCTACAAATCGTTGACACATCGTAAAATACATATTTGGGAACCATTTTTGCATATATGTCGATGAATATTCTTTGTAGTAATTTATATTATATTTATTTCTTTAATGTTGTTTCAATGGCAAAGTACTATTACTGCTACTACATCATCGTTATATATGGACTAAAAATCCTTATTGGAGACCGATAAAGTTTGTCCGATGTAGTGTAAAGTTGGATAATCAGTGATATAATAATTACAAATACATATATGTATGGCAGGGCTGTTCTTCCTTCACCACTCTCGTTGGATACTTCCCATACACAGGTAAATCAAGTCACTTCCCACTTTGACTTGACCCTTTGATCCGAAAATAAAACTTCTCTGTTCAATAACAATTCACTTTGAGATTGATGAATTTAGCCATTGATTGACATGTAGTTAATAAAAAAAAAATGAGAGGCTGAGGATCAAATATGGTAAATTGATTAGGTAGCTTGAATTGGAATACAACTGAAATTGAAATGAACTAAGTTACAATGAGCGACTATGTTATACGGTAAGAAATCCACTGAAAGCGAATGTCAGTTGAACTAGAGTTAATGAATGACATGAATGAAATTAATAATGAATCTTACTGACGACATCTACTTATGTTCCAAAGACTAAGATCTTTACCAGTTGGCCAATATGAATCGAGATTTCTTCGTGGATGCTTGAGTTGTCAGAATGTGCGTAAGGGCGTGTTATGTGTGTATATCGTCTGTGTGTATTTCTAGAGCAATTTATCTTCTATTGTTTAACAATTATTTTGTGCCAAACCTGAAACTATTTTATTTTGTTCAAACAGGCAAAAAAGGAACCTGGCTTGTCACCGAAAAGAAGTGAATAATAGAAATATGTCCTACCATCGCTAGGTGATGTCTCTTGAATCTGAGTGCTTGCTTGCTCTTTCAGCGGGGTGAAAAAAAACTTTATTTTATTGTAAAAATAGGCAGTTTTCTATATACATCCGGCCTTTTACACTGGCTAGGAGAATCAATGAACAATGATAACCTATTGCGATTTGAGGGAATTTCTAAAGAAATATATTTTTGCAATTTGCGCATGAAAATGTTCTTGAATTACTTTATTTACTTTATATACAATTAAATTTGTATACCAATAGAGATACCAATAGGAATAGTTAAAGGCTTACATTTAATCTATAAGATGACCTAACATCATATTTCTTTAAGACCAAAGAAATAAGAGAAAAAAATCGTTAGGTAAATTCTTAGAGGAATTGCAATAAGCGATAAGATTTGTTGTTTTTTCCCTTTGGGTTGGTGTTGTATCTTGATCTTCTGGTTTCAACGGCACCAAGCCTTGGGTGAGAGGAGCTGGATGGAAGACATTTACCTTACAATTAATGAATTTCTGATCATTGTAATGTTGAATAGCGTGTTGTGTTTACCTACGGCGAAGCGCCAGGTCAAGACGTCGTTTTTTTCCAAAAGAAGTAAAGTTCAATTGTACCCATTTAGAGTTATGAAATGACCTATATGACCATGGGACATAGGGTTATTCACCCTGAAGATTTCAAATCTACCATCAGATTTGGCGCTGGGTGGCGCCATCTAGTGGCCGAAGCCTCATATAACCATTTAGCCATCCAAAGGTACTTGTAAGTGATTTGAACCATGGGAAACCATCAATGCAATAACCATTTATCATCTTATCACAAAACGACGCAGGTCATTAGGGGGACCTTCCCTCTTGTTTAAATATAAGTCGTTATGTTCGATCTTAAATCTTCTGCCACGGTCTTTTTCAGGCGCTAAAAGGGGTTTCCAGTTTGCTATGTGCCAGGTGATTTTTTACATGTGCCCGTAGTTTCCCTTTTTGCCTTCTAAAGTATAAGAAAGTTAGTTCTTGTGTATGACTGTAGGGACCCATGTAGGATGTTAAGAAACTACCCTGTACTTGTGTCTCGCGTGAACTTGCATGCACGTATCGTGGTATTTAGGAATTCGATACTCCTGGTGGACAAATTTACATGGTATTAGGGGTGTAACCGTGTTCATCCAACCATTTAAACATGAAACGAACTAGTTCTCGAGATGGTCTCCTCCTTGAGTAACAAATAAGTAAAATGAGTCCTAGAATGTATTCATAGGTCACCTCGCTGTGAGAGAAGTTGCCCCACACGTTTTTTATCAAATTGCGAGCTGCAAAAATAATGACAGGGAATTTATTTATCAACTTAGATAATAGATATTCTGTGAGTATGATATACTTGATTACTTTATCATTATAACCTTTGCTGAGCTGGTGTGAATAAGCTAAGTGGCCGTGAGCTTCAATAATGAATTAATTAATTCTAGTTGGAATTTCAACCCCTTGTCAGATATTTTATGGGCCGGTGCTTACAATCCACATGCGTCATTGTTAAAAAAGGCTTCGCTATGGAATGAGACGATATTTCATTTGAAGACCAGCCTTCTATGCACATTGTTTGGTAAAATATAACCGTCAGAAGGTACCTGTAGCCCTCACAAGTGGATGAAAATCTGGACTGAAAGCAAAATGCTCACAGTCTTGCCCTACAATCGGTAAACACATAAAATTTGGTATCCTTAACTATGTGCTTGGAATATTTTATGGTAAGGAATGTGCGTAACATTTCCTTGCTGAATGTCGATTAATTGATTTATGTGCCTTTCAAGGAATGATTGAAATACCTTAAAATTTTCTCTTCATCATTGAAAAATTGTTTCAGGGCAACTTCTGTATTTGATTCAACTGTTATCAAAAACAACAGGGAACAATCCCTTTTTGGACGTAGCAAACAAAAAGGTGGCTTGAATTACATATTTTTTTATTGAAGGCCTTTCAGTCTCATACTCCAATTCTTAATGAAAATTGGCATGACCTTTGTTGGCCTTCTTTAAAACATAGGCTGGCAGTATTTCTCAGAAATCTCCTGAGTCTATTAATAAAACCTAAAGAATTGCTGCAATTCCTGCAAAGTTTTTTATCGTGGGAATTCCCTAGATGCGGTAATTTGCTATCATCGGCAAAGATCACGTGCAACTTGACTTTACTTCCAAACTTAATTGATTCTTAATGGAAAACGCACTATCAAACATTGATTTACTACCAGTACAATTTTAATTATATCATACAAAAAATATTTATATGTTGTAAATAGTCTTCTTCGTTTTTACTTCGGATCCAAGTTTTGTAGAAATAGACAAAAACTAGGGTCGTCAGGTGGACACGGAACGTATTGCTAGTGATTTTTTTTGGTCATCAAAACTAATGTTTTAAAGTTAGTAGAAATCTAAAGTGCCTAACAGATAGCTCACATAAATACCTTTATTTTTCCCATACAGAACTTTAAAATGTGTTTACCAGCTCAGATTTATGGTGTTTTAGTTACGCCTGAATTGCAAGTTGAAGCAGGCTCAACGAGGAACCTCACAAATGAGCACCTTGTTCGACTTATGAAATCTTGAAATTGGGCACACATATTAACTACTGAAATAATATGTCATGTAGAAACAATGCACAAATGTAGAATAAAGCGATATATATATATATATATATATATATATATATATATATATATATATATATATATATATATATATATATAATGTTAAATCACAATTGTACGGGTATTAATAAAACATAAGTGCAAGAAGGAAAGCGAATAGTTGGAGTTTTCCCACGCGAACACACATACATCCACACGCGAGAAAACAGCTTCGAACCGAAATGTCTTGATACAAGATAACGAGGCAGCCGGAACGGAGTCGAGTTTAACTAGCTAAAGTTGACGTGGACCTTCCAAACGACAAAATCAACTTTGCTACCAATGCTAGCCCGGATGCGGCAAAATGTGTCTACATTGAAACACGCACACCCTTTAACTCCAGCCAGCAGTCACAACAAACGAGCATACTTTGACTTGTAAGGCTCTGTCTCGCATTTTGATTAAAGATAGCTAAGTCACGCCCCTTAATGGAAGTTCGTATAAATAAGACAAGCAGAGAATCCCCGGGGGTAACATCACTATTAGTAGTAGAATACATTCATCCCTTTTAATTCTGTATTCACATTGATTTTATTGGCGTCACGATTCCGTTCCACGTCCTTAAATAAAGCCGTCCTTAGCCCCAACAATTTAACGTAGAGGAAAACATACACGTAAGACTCAACTATCTCGCTTGCCCCCAATTAAGGTAGACCTAAGTTAAGATTAAATCCTACAAAACCCAGTTTCTTTCGAGTCCTTTCTTTAACCGAGTGACAACGAAATTACCTTTCGAACCCAGCCTATAAACGGATTCGCCGAAAGAACTTTGGGAGTCAGAGAAAACTCGACGGTGACACCTGAAAAGCTTTCATCCGACACCCCCTATACGGGTAACCCTGCCTTACGAATAAAAACCCTGCCTAAACGGGTGATTCTATTAACTCCCACAAGGCCCCTTAAGTGTTTTTGTACGGATCGTGACCATGTAGGACATGCTCCATACGCCCTTGGTACCAGTTTTTTTATAAAAAAAAATTATATGCTATAAGTGTAATTAAAGGATCTACTACTACTACTACTACTACTAAAGGATACACAAGTGTTATGAAAAGGCATATAATATAAAAAAATAATAGGTAAAGTTGCTATTTTACATTTTTAACTAGGTATAAAAATTAATATTAAAAATAATAAACTTCTTAATTTTATATACCATTTTTGAACAAGTAATGCACAGCCCCCATTGTTTATCATTGCCTAAGAATATTAATAACCTCATTAGGCAATGTAAAACCCCCATCTTATTGCAATAATGCAACTGGAAAATTGATATTCACAAAATTAAATACAAAATGATGAATTCCAAAAAATAGAATAAAAATTAGCTTAGAATACGATAAATTAAGCACTCTATATTATAGCAATGCTTTTTGGGGCATTCTTATAAATAATAATAATCCTGGAGAGATTATGTTCATATCATCATCATCATAATTTAAGAAGGGGATTTTTTTGAGTATTTGAATAATAGTTTCATCTTAGTTTGGAGTTCTTTTTTCTAATTATCATAATTGGTGAAGTTCAGAAAATTTTGAAAAATTTAACCATGTCTGCTTTTTTTTTATGTTAAGTTTTAAACTTAGCAGCGAAACCATTTCCTGGTACATACGAGTATATATATATATATATATATATATATATATATATATATATATATATATATATATGTGTGTGTGTGTGTGTGTAAAACTAGCATCACATATAATTAATCAATTAATTACTCTGTGACGAAAAAAAATTATTTCTATGTAATATCACACCAATACGACAAAATCCCTTTTTTACAAGATTTTCCCTTACACGAACACATATACAAACACACGCCTTTCAACATCTGCCTGGAATCATTTTTCAAGGTCCATTCGTGCACAGCGTCGCTTCAAAGAAAGGTCAGTCAAAATTCCTCTTCCACTTTCTCTCTGCAAACCATCCACAGAGGAGAGTAGGTCCTAATTCCTGGTCCTTCTCTCATTTACAGACCCCAATTCACATCCCATCATTATTCGTGTACTTACATAATTACAATAACATATTTATATACATCTGTGAACACACTATTCTCGTTATGTGCTTTCAAATATTAACTTTCCAAACGGATAAATTGCTTTCCATTTCAACTGAAATCATCTATGCATTCTTCAATATTCTCTGTATAGGCTTCAATATGTGTCCCTTAAACATCGTCGCTTTTATTCAATTCAATTTTGTATAATAATCATAATAATAATGATAATAACATCAAATCCTAGATTATTGTAAGATTATAATATATCCTATTTTTGTTAACTTAAATCATTACATTCCCATGATAGCAAGGAGAGTTCAAATCCACGTGTTCATTACGGTACGATCAGTCAAAACTAAAACAACAAAATTTATGTACGTACTGACTATTACATTTGCTATCTAAAGCTCTAAAGTATTCAATGCATTAGTTAGAACCTCTACAAAATGCTGTTAGATAATAACACAAATGACATCATTTAACGCTCATAAAAATGGTCAACTTTGATATCTTGTATTTATATTCCTTTTTGGATCGCTTTTTCACATGTATAATACAAGACTGCTACGTCATCAACATACAGTAGTTTCACAATGAAATCTTCATTAGTATAATTTTCACGAATTCCCATATTTTGTACGGACAGTGTACTACGCGACATTTTATGTAAACCGTAATCACAGAAATCCTCACACTGGTCACCACTCTGAATTTACACTCATCTTCCTTCACGATCAGCATAGTCACCATGGAAACCATAATCAGCGGAATCACGCAATATTCATGAGCACTGTGGAATATAATATAATTCGTAAAAATTACATCAAAAAAGTAAAATAGAAAAAACCTACCAAGCAAACAAAAATGGCGTCGGAGCTCCGCGGGAAGAAAGGGGGGGGGGGCGTTGCATTAGACCCATATTCATTACCAAAGGTAAACATAATTAAACCCATATTTTGGCAAGAAGGCCCTTTGTACGAACCGTGTCCGTATAAGGTCTTTGTCCACTTCACATATATAATTCTCTAAGGACGTGGTTGATATACCTTCGAAAAGATTGTGAACAATAGCATAATCTCTGATGCATCACCAACCATTCAAATGAACCAGAGGAGTGGTCATTGCAGTTTTCTCCACGGCGTGCGCTTTTGGATCAGTTTGAATGAAAGCATTCCGCACGGATACCTTTAAAGAGATGCTGCAAGCATGCAAATTTGCAGTAAAATTCGTAAGATATCGCAAAGGGTACGTATCTTTGACTGTAATTCAAATGAATTTTTACTGAAATTAAATTGACATCTAACCTTACATTGATGAGATTTTTTTCTAAACTCTTCGTCATAGTATCTGAAACCATTATAAAGAGTTAAAGAGTCCCAAGCGATATGGATATCAAAGCGTGTTTGTGGATTATTTTGTAGGAAGAGGTAGTTTTTGCTACGGAGATTGGAATGTTGTTAAGTATCTCTATGAAGTAAGTTCTATCAAAGTGGCTAACATCGAGCCTACCAGATTTCCCAGTAAGGCTCAGGATAAGACGCTGCCCCGTACCCTTCTGAGGGAGTTAAAACGGTTCAGCTGCCTACATGAGGGGCGGTGAGAATTGGGGAGGTGCATTCGCTCTCTCTTTGTGCTCTTGGGGGGGGGGCCTAAGAAAGCAAATGGGTACAAACAGCTAGAAAAGAGTCACTCCAGGGCATCTCTACACAAGGGGCTAAGGTTGAAACAACGGAACTCGTAGCGACAGGAAAGGGATAAACGTCCTTTTCTCAGAGACACTTGGACGAGTCCCTGTGAATGTAAATGGAGGGTCCACTACTAGATTAAATCTGCCTGAGAGAAACTCTTTACAAGGATATAAGGGGGAAACCCTCCGATCCGTAGAAATTGGAAAGGGGATAAACACCTTCTCCACGAGGAGATAAAATAAGGTAGAGCTGTCCGATGGCGGCTCCAAAAGAGAGTGGTGAGATGGGACCCCTGCCCCATCCCCCCGAACAAGGTTAGGTAGGGAGTTAAGAGGGACATAGTTGATCATTGCTCTAAGTTTTCATTTTACTGTTCCTGGCCGCGGCGTCTCTAATTTCACCCCCACATGGGATCTGACTTGTGGGGCCTCTTTCGTGCCCCTGCCGATACCACATCCACGAGTATTATATTCTATCTCCGCCACTCCTTGGGAAACCTAATCTAAATCCTACCGATCGTTTCATAGGCCGAACGGAGTGGCAGATACGGATTAGGGACAATCCTCGTAGAGATCGGGCTCAGTAAGCCCCATATCAAATCGCAGAGCAGTCAAAGAAAATACCAAAGGGACATTCAGAGTGGAAAGAGTGCACAAGAGACCGGAGTAACACGCCAGCTTTCCCAGACCTCAACCTAAAGGGAAGGTACCCTCTCTTATCATGTTCTCCCTTGCAGGCTCTGGGCAGGTATGACGTTCCGCTACTCTAGATACAAACTGTAACGGTCTGCAGATGCTACCTCCCTGTGGTGCACTGGGAGCGAGATAGTGTTTTATCTCCAGGTATCAGTTGCAGCAGGAGATTTCGTCCCGAGCTACACCATCCACCTTCTTTCGGGTAGAGAAAAAAGGGTTGAAGGAATAGTCATAGAAAGTGGAAAAGGGCTGCTGACGGGGGCAAATGGGCAAATGCATCAGCTTTCCCTGGCCTCATCAAGGAGTCCAAGTAAACCTAATAAGGGACTTCCTCTATTTTCACTTGGGTTGTGAGTACGTGTAGTTTCTCTGGATACTGGTACTCACTACATGCACTCAGACCGGGAGGCCGTGCTGGTCCTCCAGGTTTCACTTGTAGCAGAGTTGGTAGCCTCGGCTACACCATCTACCGTGCTGTTGGTAGAGAAAGGGCTGAGGGAATAGTTGTAGAAAAAAGGATGCTGAGAGAGACCAGGAGGAAGCGCACCAGCTTACCCAAGCCTCGTCAATAAGTTCAAGTCAAACTCAGTGAGTGAAAACTTCCCTGTTTGCATCAAAAGTTACCTAACTCCAGAAATTTTACGAAAAAGATATGTCAGATGTAATGAATGTGTCAAAATATTGACGAGGAACTAAATCCAAGTAAGTTTTGTCATAAGTTCAATATAGTGAGAGGGAAGAAAAAAAATCAATTACAGTATAGAGTCAAGTTACGTCAAAGAATAACTGAATATCTGTGAGAAGAAGAGATCATTTTTTTAAAAACACTTGAAATGTGTATTTGAGATCTATTCCAACGAAAGTGAAGATTCCGATAGAAAAAATATGCAGAAACGATAGTGGTCAACGAACTAAATGAAAACCTCCCAATAATTATTTCCTATTGCCTGTCGTCTCAAAGATTATGTGATCAAAGTAATTGTCCAACAGTCAAGACTCTGCCCTCCTGTTCATGTGCTATGGAGCAAAGTCTCTCTCCCACACGTACGACCTTCCAACGTCCACCTTCTGTATTCAGAGTAAAACCAACTCATCCAGGCCCTTGATGTAGCTCTCTGGCAAGATAAACAGGCTTATAACGTGGCCTTCACTACTGACCACCCTAAACACCATGATGTGGAATAAGAACTTGGTCTTTTTGACTCTCGGTACATATCTGGGGGACAGAGTAAGCCAGCGGCTGTTTTGAGAGTTCACCTTCTGGTCTTGGCATAATTTCTTTTCATCTGAGAAAGACTCAAGCATTCCAGGCCTGATGGGATGCTTTAGTTTGTTGAAAAGGTTCGCAGCACGTTCGTTCCGCTTGTCCCTTATTTTCTAAGTCAGAAGGTAGCTATTTCTCATCTTGTATGACTAGTAGCAGATGTCTTCATGCACTAACTGCCTGATGAGAAACTTACACTCCTTTGTCCTTGTTTTTTGAACTCATTAAATTCGGGGGTTATTTTCGTATTGGAATGCTTATAAAGAAGTTTTTGAGCCGCCGTTTTATCGTAATCATACCTTGACTCATCCAACTCTTTCCTGATCCTCTGCACCGTCTTCTGATTGACAGCCAGGCATTCGAAAATCTTCTCATTTGAGATCTCGGTGTGAAGCCCAAGCAACACAGCTTGCTTTTTCAAATTTTGGAGAATTGAATTCAGGACTGGTATATTTACCTTCACAGATGATGGGCAACAAGCATAAGACAGAATTCATCATTGCCCCGGGCGGCAAATTACCTACCACCCGATGTATTTCATTTAATCTTTAATTTAGTTCAAATAATGTTATCATTACTTATTATGTATCTTACATAAGTTTATTTAACTAATTATGTTGCAAAAATATAGCTATGAAGAGTAGAGAGAGTAGCAATATAGGAAGCAATGAAACTAATAAAGTTAGCTGCAGGGAAGATCCCACAATGTACCGGGTGTCGATGAAGAACTGTTTTGAGACAATAGCCGAATCTAACGTTGAGTTGAGTAAATAATTTTGACCCATAGCACACTCTCCTGATATGGACTTGGGAAGACGTTTATTCAGGCGGCGGTCCTCGCCTCAAGGCATGGGGAGTTAGCTGAGCCTCTTGACTGCGGAGGATTAGTATGTCCGTGGGGCATGTGGTTCTCGGTGAAGGCGCCTCAGCGGGGGATCAGTTGACGTAAACAAACACAGCTGTTGACAGTGGCTGCTTAAGTCGATGGCCTCTACCCGACGGGAGGGGTGACAATTGTATAATATACATACACAGGGGACTAAATAATACGCAAACAAACATGAGCGTCAACGGTATACAAAGAATATGTAGATATACTATCCAATTCGAGTTTTATAACGTGAGTACTCAGACTCAAAAACAAAATTATTTACAAGGGGGAACAATTGTGGGCTAATAATTGATACTTTAACTGGGAGGATCCTCCACAGGGTTCCTACTAAGACTGTCGGCTATTCAATTTTCAGTCCCTTTTATATAGAGAATTCGAAACTGATACTCTTGGAAGAGTGAGCTTCATCTCATTAAACGTCCATTTAGGCTCTCTGAGTTTTTAAAATAGTCAAGGGGACGATGATCCGTCTCTATAATAAATTCTTTCCCTATAAGATAAATATGGAACTTTCGAATATTCCATACAATCGCGAGAGCTTCACGCTCTATAACTGCATAGTTCTTTTCTCATTCAGGACCCACCGGCTGACGTAAGTAACAGGGTGGCTTTCGCCATCCTCTCCATATTGGAGGAGCACGCATCCGATGCCGTCGTTGCTGGCGTCGGATCGAATGCCAAAAGGCTTGTTTGGATTTGGGAGCCTTAAAATGGGGGCTGACGCAAGCTTGTCTTTTAGCTGTTGAAAATGGGCGGTATCTTTGGAGTTCCAGGCAAGGAGATCTGGCAGATTTTTTGCAGCAAGGAGCAAAGGGCGGCCGGTAGAGAGACAAAATTCGGGACGAACCGTCGGTAAAATGACGTTGATCCCGTGAAGAAACGTAACTGCTTCTTCGTGTGTGGGAGGGGCATGATGATGATGGCCTTTATCTTCTCTTCTTGAAGCGCCATTTGATTTTCTCCGATGTGGAATCCAAAATATTTGATTGTATCATACGCCAAATGGCACCTACTGGGGCCTACAGTAAGTTCGTGCTCGTGGGGCTAACTTAAGAGGGATTAGAGGCAGGGTTGGTAAAAACCATGTTTTTTTAAATAACCCAGTGGGTAGTGGGTCTAATTGGGTTTATGTGGGTTTTATTGGGTTTTTTACTTTTTGCTGAAAATTTAATAATAGCTAAATGTTTTTAAGAATATTTCTATATATATTCTACGTTTTTTATTAAGTATCTTTACTTTCTTCAGATTTTTTAAATATTACTGCTAACTTTACAAATAAAATAATCTTTCGTTATTAAAATGCCATTTGGAAGTGGTTGTAAAAGAGACACTTGCTGGCAGGAAGTCATTGATATAAAGGATTATAAAACAAGAGTATCATGTAAATTTTGTCTAGAAAAGATTAGTAACAAAATTGAAAGAATCAAGAAGCACATAGAAAAATGCAAAATTAAGCAACAACAGGAAGAAACAACTAATCCAAGTGAAGAGACTGCTGAAGTACAATATTGTGTAGATATAGTTAATATATCAAAAATAAGGCCTTGCAGTTCATTGAGTAATGCTAGTGACATAACTGATATTAGCCACACTTCAGACTTTGCTTCTACATCATTTACTGCATACTCATCTGGTATTTCCTCTTCCACACCCTTCAAATCTCTTAAACGTCAAAAAACAATGGGATCATTTGTAGTGAGAACAGATTCAGAACAGAAGGGAAAGATTGATAATGGACTTGCAAGATTCTTTTTCAGTACAAACATTCCTTTCAATGCTGTGGAAAGTCCTGAATTTCAAAAATTTTGTTCACTCATGAGACCAGGTTATGAACCACCAAATAGAAAGAAGCTTGGTGGAGAGCTACTGGATAACGTATATGCTGAAACCATTGAGGAAATTAATCAGTTGGTGACTCTCACCCACAAACAAAGACTCTCACAATTGTGCAGGATGGTTGGAGCAGTGTGTCTAATGATCCCATTATTTCACACAGTCTTCACACAGGTACAAGGAGTTATTTGCTTTCAATAACTGATGCTGGCTCTGCTAAGAAGACATCAGAATATTGTGCTGGGCTCATCAGAACAGCCATAGATGAAGTGAAAAATGATTTTGGTCAAAAGGTATGTGATAAATTATCATAAATATCATTGACAACTGTTATTTTTTCTTATTACCAACACTTCATTCTTAAATATTATATACAAACAACTTTACAATATTTTGAAATTGAATGAACTTCAAGACAACTAGATAACTAAATAATAAATGCACATTAATTATTTAAATGTTAGGATACAATATTTTCCAACAAATATAGTAACATTTCATTTATCTGTGATTTCAGGTTTTTGCTGTTTTGTACATATAATTAAAACAAAATGATCAGAATGAAGGAGTTGCTCAACACAGAATTTCCTGAAATGTTAACGTATGGGTTCAGTGCACACTATATTAACCTTCTTGAGAAAGGGAAAGCAGCACCTCATCTATTATGAAGCATGTTGTACAAGTCCAGAAGTGTTTGAGGAACACACATCGACTTCATATGAGTACACTAAATGCAAAAAATCATATATAATTAAGGTTAACTAAATTTTTTAAATCATCTATCTTTACAAATGAATAGCAGCACAAATCATTATAGTTATTAATAATTAGTTTAAGATTTCAAATAGGAAATATACATTGTGTATTTTAAATTTGACAGGGATGGTTAATGGAGAAAGGAGGCGCTGCACCTCAAATACTAAATGACACACGCTGGAATAGTCAAGTAAAGTGTTTGAAAACATACAAGGAAAACTATGCTTTCTATTTACAAATAAGAGAACAATATGGTGGAGAAATTCCAGCTAACCTTGGAAAAATCATTGGCAATGTTGCTATCTCAAGAGCAGCATCAAGTCTTTTGTCTCAACTTCAAATGTTTGAGAAAGCACTAAATAAGGTAAAATTAAACACATGGCTACTCCTAGTTAAACAGATTCTCTCTCATCAGCCTAATTTTTAAGATATTCATCATTATCAAGTTTAAACTGATTAATATTAATATGCATTAAGAACTATCTAGCTATAAATTAATACATATTAATGTTTTTCAAAGATACAAAGTGACTCTTGTCATATTTATGATGCTGTCCATGAGTGGATTGAATAAATGAAAAATAAAGAACTACAAATACATAGCACAGCGATTAAGGCACAGTTCAAAGCTGCTATGGAACCATTTCACTTCTTAGCATACATGACAGATCCTCAATACATGGGTAAAAAATTAAATACTTTTGATATACATTACTCATACTGTAATACATGTAATTAATTTCTAAAAGGTTATTGAAAATGCAAATTAGTACATAATAATTGTAGGACATCTATTATTTCAAGTTTCATATCCTTTCTACAGGGTCAGAGAATTATCTTACTGCAGAGCAAGAGAATGAGGCTGAAGAATGGCCTCAAAATTTACACCCTGAATACATTGCTGGACTGATGAATTTCAAACTGAGAGATAATAACATTTTTCCAGCACACATGTTTAGTACTAACACACTCAGTTCAGTAACACCTCAGAAATGGTGGATATTAATTGGCTTGAAGGCAGTAAAGCAAGTTCAAGAAACAAGCCAGAAGCTTCCTGAAGGATTCTGAAAATTCTTTTCAGACCTCCATTCTTGTCCAGCAAGTTCAGGCTCTATAGAGCGCATTTTCTCAACTTTTGGTCTGATTTGGAATGATGTTAGAAAGAGGTTAAATGCTGAAAAAGCACAGAAATTAGTGAAAATTTATAGGCATTTGAAAAGGAATTGAGAATTTCAATTATACTAAATTAGGTTCTAGAACAAATTAGATTTAAAGGGTTAATGCTGTATAACAGCAAAGGATAAGACTTCTTCAAACAAATGAAAAGGAAACTTATTAGTTTGAATATAATTAAAAAACTTGAAAATTATTTTTGTAGTTATCATTAAACCTATTTTTTATATTTCTGTTTTATCAATTATAAGAATATGTAATTTAAAAAAAAACAATACCCAGTGGGTTCATTTAGGGGAGTGTGATAGAACGGTCTGAGGCCGCTTAAATTCAGCCGCTATCACATGGTTAGAAACATTGCTACCCACGTGCATCTTCGAGAGCAAGCAGGGCGCGTTATCGCCAGCTGAGTCAATATTTAACCGAGGAGGTCATTTAGCCCCCCCTTTCCATTTCGCCTCCATTCGTCGATCTCGCCAGATTGAGTTAGGCTTACGGGCAGATAAGGTATTTTCCCAGGCGTGACCGGAGCATTCCCCCGAGCCTCCCACTCAATTGTCCCCTACGCCAAGGAGATGGCTCCGGGTACTTATACAAGAGCATTTCCCAATAAGATCAGAAAATATGCAGATTTTCTTCGCGAGGCATCACGCCGATCCGGTCTCACCTTGTGCAACTCGAGATATACCATTATTGTCCAGAAGAGGACAATATCCCTTGAGTGCCAAGGTTCATGCCTTCAAGACGCCAAGTCAATAAGGCCGCCCTCCCTGTTGTTCAGAAAGAGAACAACGTTAGAACAGCGATTGTTCTTTGAGCCCGTTTACAAGAGACGGTTCTCACCCTCCCCCCTGTTGTTCAGAAAGAGAACAACGTTAGAACAGCCATTGTTCTTTGAG
Organism: Ceratothoa steindachneri; assembly: GCA_963969495.1. Taxonomy (NCBI): domain Eukaryota; kingdom Metazoa; phylum Arthropoda; class Malacostraca; order Isopoda; family Cymothoidae; genus Ceratothoa; species Ceratothoa steindachneri. The sequence goes on from OZ018324.1 coordinate 122,057,643, forward strand.
CCCGTTGACAAGAGACGGTTCTCATCCCCCCTGTTGTTCAGAAAGAGAACAACGTTAGAACAGCCATTGTTCTTCAAGCCCGTTAAACAAGAAACGGATCTCATTCCCAAAACATCACGTCAGGATGATTCAATTCCCCCCCTCCTTTTTAACGTTCTTCAAGAGAACGATTGGTTTCAATGATAATCTCCATTGTTCAGCTAGAACATCCCCGATTTGCTGTCACAAAGATCGCTCGTATCTCCGAGTCTGACTTCGCTCTCACTCTTCGAAGACAGTCCTTCCCCTTCGCTAAGGACAACCCCCGAAGAACCCTTCTGCTGGAACTCGCCAGTGGACCAAAGATTCCTACGCATCGTCTTCCTCTGCACAAAAACTTTGTAATTATGTAAGCTGAGCATTACCTTTAATTATCTAACCTTTTTTCAACCCTACCCTGTGCTTTAAATGGTTTAGCGATTCATTCCCCCCCTCTTTAATTTTTATTTGTTTACCTTTTTAAATCTCTCTTAATCTTAATCCTCGGATTAGTCAGATTTTCCCACGACCCTTTCCATTCTCCGTTTATGTAAACATTTTCTTTTGTGTGTTGTTGATAGTTTAATTAATAAAACTCTATTTTATTAATGATAGCCATATTATTATCCTTGAGCTCAGTTCCACTTCTTAAGTATATTGCAGATAAATAACCTCGGTCAATCGGAAGTCTATTCTACGATATATATATATATATATATATATATATATATATATACTATTTAAATTTGGTATCATGTGTGTAAGGTTTAACGCGATATCTTTGCAAACACTGGTCTCAGTCGAGTAAAGCATAGTGTTATTCGTTATAAGAATAGAGTATAGTAGTTCCCTTTTGTTTTAACGATTGCTATCCCCTTTTTTTGAAACTTAAGAAGCTGGAGTAGCTCAAGGAACTGTTATAATAATTTGTTTGTGTTTTTTTGTGTTATTTTAGTCATTGGTTATCTAGGTCGAGAAACCAATTACGAATAGGTCAGTGCCCATATTTTAGGTAGGCTACCTTTCCAGAAGGCTTAATTCTTATTGCAAGGAAACTATTTGGTTGACTATTGCGCCCCCAAGTGCAAATATGACTGAGTTCGAAATCTTCAAAGCGCAAGGAGAATCCTTGGGACTTTCCGGAAGAGAATTGATTGAGTACGTTCAAGAGGAGCAATGAACGGAAAGAGAAAAGTTAAGAGAAAAAAGGCAAAGTGAAGTTCAACGAGAAGAAAGAGAAAGAGAAATCCAACGAGAAGAAAGAGAAGGAGAGGAACGGAAAAGACAAGCTGAGCTTCACCATGAGCTTGAAATGGCTAAATTACAGGTGGAAATACAATCAGTCGGTTCACGTTCAGAAGACCCGCCCAATCTTCGATTTAAGCTCCCCAATTTCAGGGATGGAGAAGATTTCGGAGCATTTTTAGCCCACTTCGAAAAGATCCTCGAGATCAATAACCTGGATCTGGAGGCTGAAGGTGTAATAAGATTACTTCCACGTTTAAATTTTAAATTGAGCGACATTTTCGTATCTTTACCATCTGAATGTACAATTGACTACAGCACCTTAAAAGCTGAGTTATTGGCCGCTTATAATATGACTCCCGATTTCTACCAACAAGAATTTCGAGGAGGTCGTATTAAACCCGGACAGACGTTCCGTCAATTCGGATACATTCTTCAGAGGAATTTTAAATTCTGGTTAGAATCCTAAAAGTTTGATCCTAACTACGAGTCCTTAACAGACTTGGTGTTGCGGTAAAAATTTTTGGCGTCTCTCCCGACGGAGATCCGCGCGTTCGTCAAGTGTACTGAAGAAGCGGATGTCTATGCCGCAAGCCATAATTTATACCCTAAGGAGAATCAAACTTCTCACCAATCCCCCTACCAGGAAAGAAAGAAGGATTCGCGCCCCTTCCCAGGAAAGCCGACGAAGTTTCCGGGCCCCGTAAAACCCCAAAACTTCTTCCCCCAAAACCAACAACGGGACACCAAACCCCCTGTTAAGATTTCTCCTCCATCACTCATCCCGAAGCGACCAATCATATGCTTCACCTGCGGTGTAGAAAACCACATGAGCTGGAATTGCCCCCAAATTCTAGGCTTAAAAGTGGACCAACCCACCAAGTTCACCAGATTAATGCCACCCCGGCTTCCCCGGTGGTGCAGACCCAAGCAGCAACTTCTCCCGCTCCGTCAGGCCACCAGGTAAATTTTATTTTTGATAAAAGTTCACCGGGAACTTTGAAATTTGAGGAGGGCAGCGTGAACGGCTGCCGTGTATCGACTCTCGTCAGGGACACAGGGTGCACGTGTTCCATCGTGTCCGACGAGATCCTCCCCCCAGTGGACGCTAACCACGAAAAGTTTGCGGTGGTACATGACAACCTTGGGCGGGCGAACCGATTCCCCGTCGTTAGATGTTACCTGCATTGTCAGTATTATGACAAATTGTGGGCTTGCTTGGTGGGTGCCTACCTGGAAAACGTTGTTCAAATGGATCTTGTACTTGTTTAATACTACCAGTCTTAATAAAGTTTGTGACTACAAATACGCGTTGATCTTTTGTTAACTGCATGATTAAAAAAGTTCTATGGAAGTAAACTTTTACACAGAAACGCTTTGATTTGCTTAGTAAGCAATAATGACGAGACCATACCACAGCGTGGCTGAAAAACCACTGTAAAATGGCCTAGGCTTTGCTTGAAGAATCGCACAGTGACCTAGGCTACTTAGGCTCCCTACGCTTCTCTTGGAAGTGCAAAATGGCCTAGCCTCCACTAAACCAATTAGTGTATCAAAATAATAGAAGGGAATTTAATGAAATTTCCAGAATCGACAAATAAATAGTTGATAAATAAAACACTCTTTGCAGGACCCAAAAATCTCCAATAGTTTTGGGGTTATGCTAATTCAAATTAAGGTTAACTTTTTTTCTGGGACACCTGGTATATATATATATATATATATATATATATATATATATATATATATATATACACTCGCAACCTCTTAACTTCCTCGGTTAACTCGTATATCTCTACATATATTATTTTTTTTAAATCACACTGGGCAGTATTAATTAATTCTATATATTGTTATTAGTTTTTTACTTTAATTTTAATAATTGTCAATTTTATTATTTTAACTTTTCTTCATCTGTTTTTTTAGCCATTATTTAATGCATTCTTTTAACTGTTATTGATTAATGTTCCTTCCCCTTCTCATTAGACGATAGAGTCGCTGAAGATGGTCCTAGTAAAGGTCTGAAACGTCCGGCCAATAAATGATTAGTGTAACCACGTGGGTCTTCATATTCCTGCTATATATATATATATATATATATATATATATATATATATATATATATATATATATATACAGTGGCGGCTTATACATTTGGGCCAAAGGAGCCGGGCCACACCAACAAAATGAATGAAAAATTAAAAGTATACAAGATAAATTCCATATTAAAACCTGTTAATGTATGCAAAGTCTGCATCGAGCGTATAAAAGAAAATTTTCTTCAAAGCCTCTTCCAGGCCCATTTAAGCCTATATCTTATCTCTTCCTTGAGGCGACTCACCGGCGGCTTCATATCATCCTTTTTACAATGTGACTCAATAGCTCAAAATATGGTCCAGACAAGTCTGGCCCTAGACAGCTGACGATGTATCGGTGACTCATTACGTTCATTGATATGCACACCAATTAATCTTGATTATTAAGAAAATAATTTCTTTTAATAAAAAGACCAACTTGTTTTTTTCAAGTTTGAATGAAATTGTTGTGTTTTTTACTATTTCATCTAAGCGCAAAAACAGCTCCAGAAATTCTGTACTGTTCAGATTCCGAGAGTGTGTGAGACACGTTGGAATTTTCAATCTAGAATAATTATTGCAGTACGCGAAAACAGAAAACAAATAATAGAGTGCTTTAATAGTATTCAAAATGAAGAAGAGTTAGATCAGAAGAGCATTTGTGAATCCCTTGGATTCAAGAAAATTTGGGAAGATGAAGAATTTATTTTCTTTTTAGAATTATTTTATGATATGTTCAAACATATTGATATTCTTATTGGAATTTTACTGTTTAGAAAAACAAACAACATATTTCTTTAGAAGCTCTCAAGAATTTTAAAATGGCTACTATCCACCTGCGTGAAAATGTGTCCGAATATTCCCAAAATAGTGACCAATCAAAACCAATAACAGAAAATTTAACATCACAGCATGAAAAAGGCGTAAAAGAAAAAAATCTCATCCTTCTTTTCTTATTTGGAATCATGTGGATTTACCATAGTAAATCCAGGTGATTTTAAATTCTACAGAAACTCTTTTCCTACCCATTATATTGAGGCAATTTCTGCGAAGTCTTCAATGCTTAATAAAGAGAAATTAAAATGTGAATTATCCGTTTTTTATGCAAATGATATTTCGCGAAAATTCCAAACATTAGTAACTTACTGAAATTCCTAAATGAAAACAGCTTTAATGAAACATTCTCTTAAGTATCAAAATTGCTCGAAATTGTCCTTGTGACACCAATTTCAGCTGCTGATTCAGAGTGATGCTTTATCACAATGAAGCGAATAAAGACCTTTCTACGAAATACCATGTAACAAGATAGGTTGAACAGTCTTTCATGTATATCCATTCATAAGGAATATATAAGCGCAATCGCAGATTACAACAACAGAGTAATTAATACCTTTGCTCAGTATAATGTATGGAATAAAGCCACGACCGGACTATAATCGTTTATTGGCTAAACTTTCAAATCCAAACTAGGAATCTTCCTCAGAGCACAATAGAAATACCGTGTATGAGTCCGGCATTGTATACTGAAGAATTAGGGAAGCCATATGACGAGGAAGGAAGGGAGGGGTGGATAGGGGAGGAGGAGACCCTGGGCGTGTTTATACATGATACAGTCATCATGCGAGCGAATACCGTCTCCACCTTGTTTATGATATATATGTATACTGTATATATATATTTTGATTTTGTAAGGCTGGTGTTTCTATTGAATCAAATGTCTTCTCCGTTTCTACAAGTTTATAGACACCCGAGAGAAGGCTGATTGGTCTGTAGTTTTTTAGGTTTGCTTTATCATCTTTTTTAAGAAAGATTATTTGGGCATTTTGCCAGTTCTCCGGAATCTTGCCTCGTTTTAGACATTCAGTGAAAAGGCAAGTTTGTCCACAATGACATTTCCAGAATCTTTCAGCAAGTCCCAAGTGATGTTGTCATGGCCTTGTGATTTGTGCCTTTTCATTTGATTGATTTTAATTTCAATTTGTGATTTGAGAACGGCGGGGGTATTATTGGGTATTGTTGGTTGGATGTGGTTCTGAATGGTGTTGTTGCTTGAGTACAACTTTCCCCAGTACTCCTTTGTTCTTTTAGCTATTCTTTCTCGATCCTGGATGATTTTACCATCTTCCTTTATTCTAGCTATTATGGGAGATTTTCCTTTTTGAAGTCCCTTTTAGCTATTTTATACGTTTCTCCTTCTTTGATGGTGCCTTCAACAATAGTTGTTTTATACATATTTTCTTATTTCAGCTCTCTGTTTCTTTTAATGAGCTTGTTTACTTCTGCTAATTCAATTTGTGGGTTGGTCTTTGATGCTTTAATGTGTTTGCGCTTCTTCCTTAGGTTTATGGTTTCTTCTGAGAGTTTGTTGTTGTTCTAATTTTTTGCTTCCTTGTATTTTAGCAGGGTTTGTCATGTGTCTCATCAAGTCATCGTTCATCGCTTGTATATTGCTGGTTCAAATGGGGTTAAGGGGATTTTCAGGGTACGCTCTCTGAAGAGGGTGCTGGAATTTGGAACCAGATTTGTTCTGAATCTTAATGGGGTTATTTTTTTAACGAAATAGCTTTCTAATTCCTTTCTGTGTGTTACTTTTTATTCTACATCTTATCATCCTGTGATCATTGATTTTTTATTTTTTGATAACTTGGAATTTTTTTAGTGATTTTATAGAGGAAGAAGGTCACCTATTTATAGGGGCGTCACCAGGTTTATAGGTGGCCTATTTATACGTGAATGGGGATCGGTTTATGGATGATAAAAAGGGATGGTAAAAGCTGGTTTATCGAATAGGGAAGTGGAGGTAAAAGTTTCCCGGTTAGTGGGACCTTGACTGTTAGTCACAATGGTGAGTATATTGAAGAGCCCTCGTTGCTATTGCGCACGAAGGCTGATGAGGGCCTTTGGCAGCTGGGCTTACTTTATATCTCCTTCGAATTGTTTCTGACTCCTTAGTAATTCTACACGAGGGTAATGATTTAGGCTGGGGTAATCGAAAGTTTCCCGGTAATCGGGGTGAAGGAGGACTTCGAAAAGGACGTAGCAAAAAAATATAATTTTATTCTCACACTGGCCTATTAGAGGGGCAAGCGGCACGTCACGAGTACTTCACGGTCAATAAGTAGGCTTTTTATTCTATGCGAAGTATTGGGTTCAAATGCGACAGGACTTAGGCGAATTAAACGGGTTCCGTAACGCTACCAAGGAAGTAAACGGCGTTAACGAATAATGATTATCTTTTTCTAACTCCGTGCTCCCTCTTACTTTTTAGACTCTCTAAATAATAAATGCCTGACTATATATGTGTTCATTTCTTAAGGGGCGTGACCTAGACTTGTCCGTGGGGGCAAACCCCAGTGGTCAGGTTTGCTAATTTACACCCTTAGGGCGGAGCTACCGAACAGCAGTGTGTGTAAGATATACCTACACATTTACAATAGTTTTATCTTCATTATGGAAATCGCTTTGCTACAGATTTGTGTTAAAATTTCTCTTGGTCAAAGTCTGTATTTGCTCAGCTGCTTTATAGCCTCCCGTTTTAAGATAAATCTTTTCCAAGATGCAAATGTTTGTGAAGGCGTGCCCTCGTATTGACTCAGGTGTTCGACCTGATATCTGTTTGTTACCACCGCAACTCTACCGACCGCTTGCTACATCTCTATTTATACAAATTAACTTATATATTTTCATCTCCTTATTCTCACATTAGACATAATATAGCCGTTATTTACATGTAAGGCAATTTGTTAGGAGTTGATCAATCCACCGAGCGTCCATTTGTGGAGTTTCTCGCTGGGCCTATTAAATCCTGCAATTTGGTGCCAGCAGCCTACCTACTTTATAACACGAGCAGCAAAATTTTATTGTTATTCATCTGATGCTATTTTTAAACATATTTTCCTTGCAATTTTAAAGTCTTGAGACAGTATGCATAAAGTCAATCAGATCTTGCCCCATTTCATTTCGTTCTTCCATTGAGAACTTTCCCATGTATGACTCATTTATTACATTGAACGACTTTTGCATTAAAGTTTCCCATGACGATGTTAAAATGGGCTTTGTTTTTGTTTAAGCTTGTCCTGATATCGTTATAGAATCTGGATAATTCCTCATACGTACTATCAAATGTGACTACGTACACTTGAACTATTTTAAAGTTGTACTTCTTAGAGAATCTTATGTTTACGTAAGCTTTTTTCTTCCGATATACCGTGAAACTCTACTATCATTTCTTTGAGCTCTCTATTTATTAGGAATCCAATTCCATGCTGCTTTTAATCTTTTTTCCCCTCGTTGTAGCTTAAAGGGATAGTCATTTGTTACACTAATAGCTTCCCTGTATCGCCGGATTTAACAAAGGCCAATTATATCCCAATTAATATCATTGACTTCAGTGAAAAGTTTCGTGAGATGTACCTCTTCAGATAGTGTTCTGCAATGTGCAAAGCTACACCTATTTAGGTTTATGATGGCGTAGGGATTGAAATTCTAGGCAGTGGCATTTGGAGTCGCAGCCCCCCTGCCTACACAAGCACTTATTCCTGTACCAGGTAGTTGTAATTTTTATATCGAGTGCATAGCACTCTGTGGTGTAAGGACATAACCTTTCACCAATCAAACATCTGCAAATTTTCTTCTCCCTATGGGTACGATTTTGAATTTGCCATCATTGGATCGGAGTTTACATTTTACTTGATATTCAGTTTTTTTCTAATTTCACCGGCAAGCATCCGAGCTTGCATGTCCGCATTTCCGTACGGACATTGTATCTATTGCCACAAATCGTCGGCGAACTGTATGTTGAGACTAGTCGGGTTGTTTGTTTCTGAGATATCTGATGTGGATATCGAGTACATGGAGAGGAAAAACTATGGCGGGTATTCTTTATAAGTGCTCTGCTTTATAGGTGAAAAGGAAATGGAACGGGTCACCACTTTGAAGGAAAAAGGAACCCGGTCACTAGTTTATGGGGGAACTAATGAAACCCAGGAGAGGAATGACATCACCAGTTTGAAAATAAAAAAATAACGCGGATATTTTTGAGAGGTCCCTCAAGGCCCACGAGTGAGGTGAAGGGTGGTGTTAATCTCGTATCTGACTTCAAAAGATGCTCAAATAATTTACCAGCTTGGTTGGGCTTAACGAAGGCTTGTGATCGAGAAAGGATTGAAAGGAATCCTGTAAAAAAAAATTGTTTAATTCCAACGAACTAAAACAAGCAAGACAAAAGTGAGGCTCGTGTTTACAGCCAGGGAAAATTCCACTACCAGTGAGGAAAGAGAGTGAGGCCAGAATAAAACTTAGGCGGATTACAACAGGGGCTGCGCTACGCCAAACGAACGGTAATTAGTTCTTTACTAAGTGTGAATGAATCTCCTCCTCTTTCTGTTCCTGTGTGGAATTCTCCATTTTCCTTCTAGGAATAGTATAGGAGACGTAACTTCTTTTAGCTTCTGGGCACACAATCCTTTTAGCTCCGCCCATTGGGCTGGAGTTTGTTAATCCCATTGTCCCGATGGTCCTTGGTTCATGGCGCCTACCATTTTTAAGCTTTCTGTAAATAATTTTTATAATACCTGAAGCGCCGACAGATGTCTCGTCTTAATCCCTTTTCCAGATAAGAAATGTTCGTTTTTAAAACACTATCGCAAATTTTATTGATATCTAAATTTACAGCTTTCTGTTTAATTCCTGGCCAGTTTACAAATAAATATATTCATACATCCGCAAGGAAATTTTATTGCAATTCTTCCTATTCCTGTGAGGCACTTTGCTGGCGCAATGTTAGTGCAAGGGCCATGCCTCCACAAGTCAGCCACCCTGGTGTAACTCGGTCTGAAGGTCGAATTTCGGTCTGTTACTCCCCCTAACTTTGTATACGTTTTCCTCTACAATTCATAATCGAAGATATTTTTTTTATTTGTTGTTTAATCCCATTTGTAAGATCTTGTATTGCATGCCCCGATGCCACACTAAGGAATTCGTTCGATCCGTCTCTGCATATAATGTCCATATAGTTGTTATGCGGATTGCTATCTCCTTGCTTTTTATCCGTGTTGATGTTCGTTAAATAATGAGTGTCCTTGGTATTGTTTGAAGAGCCTCCTATTGACGATTTTCTCAAATAGCTTACCTCCAAATTCCAGGAGGAAAATAGCGTTCTCAAGAATACTGTTTCACTGCATCTATTTTAACTGCTTCTTGGCCATCGCATTTCACATTAGGTAAAGTCAACATCCCCTCAAGTAAGTGTACATAAGTGTTTTTGTGCGTAGCTATGATGAAGAGCCACCATTCGGAATTTAAGATTGCCAAATATGGCAATTATCTGCTATATGCAAAATTTCGTAGCGAGTTTGAGGAAACATAAAAATACAAAGTTTTAATATACAAATAAATATTATTCAGGGAAAGTCAAGATACCTGAAAGAAAAAGATGTAGTCGTGCATGCACTGTGTTTTCAAAACTCGTTACCTCAATAAGTTACGTTTATCTGGTTATACGGACGACTGGCAGAAAACGTGTGTCCATATTTCCCGGGCAGGTTTGGGTAAAATAATACTCATGATTGAACCCTTGTCAATGCAACAGTGCTTGTATGCTTTCATTTTTGAGGACCGTGGGGATTGCCTTTTTGAGGATACATCTCTCTTAGAACCATGACAAAATATTTAGTCAAAGAACTTAATTGAAAATATGGATACACAATCAGGTAAGTAAAGATGCAGCCATTTCTTGAATAAAAATATAATACAGGGGCTATGACTGTAATCGACAACAGATTTCCGAAACTACTTATTGTTACCATTTTTTCGTTACATTTTAAAAGATAATTTTTTCCTGCAGTCGTTAAATTGGAACGGAGCCCGTAGTTCTCCTCTATGATTATCAGAGAAGGGCTCAATGGCCCAGACACGGTTGAAAGAGCAGATATAAAGTTGTTATCCATGATATATCCAGGAAAGAAAAAAACAAGGTCAGTTTGATCTTATCCTTATTTGTTTTAATGTGAAAACTATGCTGTAACTTTTTATTCTCTCTTTGATTACGCTAAATAAAAAAAAGGCAATAATTGGCTAGGAGTCATCTCCACGAAGGTGAACATTGGCATAAAGTCTAGCGCTTTTTCTTACGTCAGCAGCGACATTTGGGATGGGAAAGTCCAAATTTCTGGATACCAACCAAAAGAAGGCTACGGAATTGGTCAAAGACTTCCAAAAACAGGACTGGAAACCAATTTCCCTTCTACATAACATCTAAACTTTTGTGTTAAACATCCATTTTCAACAGTACGAAAGGTAATATTTTAGCAAGACGATAGGGCCCACTGGTTTATTGTTTGCCATATTTATTCCATTTAATTAAAATACACTTTTTGTGACTTGATGGTGAGATTATATGAATAAATTTTGAGAGTTATTTAGGCAAATGTAAAAAATTTCAATGACCCTCTCAATTTGAAATACGTTTAAGTAGCCCTTAGTGGGTTTATGGTGAAACATGGGCAACCATACACCAGCTGATAGCTAGTTGAATTGTGCCCTATTGACACCAACCCTGACTGAGTATCTAGCTAACATTACAAGAGTTTCGTGGTTCCTGCAGAGATGCGTGTTTTGGTGTCTTCTCTTTAGACCACTCGTTCATTTTACCATTCTCATATTTTTCCCTTTCCCCATCTTCACGAAACTCTCCTTTCATATTTTGAGAGGTATCCTCTGCTTCATACTTTTAATCTATCGAGTCACAAATGTTTTTTCATGAAAGTAAACGATTTTTTATTGTTTAATTAAAGCTGTTGGACTGAATAGATGATAAATTCTGATTTTTACCAATATATTTTTTTTAGTTAGTAAATGATGAAGCATTACATGTCAGTAACATTGTGATGAAAGGGTTGTAGAAACTCCTCTAGGGGAAAAATGTAAATACATCATTCAGCATTTATTTATTATCTTTATAGTAAACAAATATAGTTCATTTCATTATGGTAATAAAAATATATATATTGTTGTTATAACATAATAATTTATTATGTTTCATTCAAAAAACATATGCATTTTTGTCCATGCATCCTATAATGTTGTTTCTTTCTCATTCTTTCCATAATTTGGAAATATGGATTATTCATTTATGGTACTCTAAAAAACAATTTCTATCCTTGATAAAACATAATGATACATTACATTTCATGCAAATAACATTAGTATTTTTGTTAAAGCATGCTGCCATTTTGCATTTTTCTCTTTTTTCTCCTCAAATTGGAAAATGATCCCTTGAATCTTTCCTTATGGCTGGATGAATTTCGAATTACTGCCCTATTTTTGGTGCTCTTCCGGGTGATTTACTGTCCAAAGGACTTGAATTTAGCTTTATCATTATTTCAGACAAGGCCATTCTAAATTTTAATAGGGGTATTTGCTCTTTCTTTGAAACACCCGATGATTTGCAATCACCTATATATTGAAGCCAAGATGGTACCACAGCTAAGTCTATCATATGAAAAATAATTCTAAGGGTCCATTTCTTAGATTTACTTATAATCCTATACAAATAGACAAGATAATCTAATTTATCGACCCCACCCATGCATTCATTGTACGGAATGACAGGTATTGGCCAAGGTACATCGACCTTTCGCCTTTGAGTTTTAGCCCATCTTCTTACAAATTTTGTCCCTCATTCCAGTCATTATTTGTTAATAACATTTTCACTGTTGCGTTGTCACGCCACTTGAAAAAGCCCATAGTCCCATCTTTCGAAATACATCATTCAACTTTACCTCTTTTTTCATTTTGCATTTCCTTGTTGCTCTTTATAGGGAGATTCCTTCCTACTCTATTCCTTCTAACAGTTCCTCTTGTACAAATTCTTAGTTCGAAAAGCATAATTACTAATAATGGAGAATAAAATAGTTATCAAATACAAGGAGAAATTTTCAAAAGGTTCGATCTTGGTTTCAGCTAGAGTCATTACAACAGAACCTCCTAACCCTAAGTCCGAATACACTTCAGATCATAAAGCAATCCTGATCTACCACAAAGAAAAAATATTTTTACAAACCATGGATTAGGTTTTCCTTTTATGTATTGTCTACTAGGTATGTTACCCTTGAATGGTACTACTTGTTCATCTATGCACAACTGTTTTTCTAAAGGATTTTCGGGAAGTGCATTTTGATAAAAATAAATAATTGGACGAACCTTCCAAAATTTATTATTATCAACACTGCCCTAAACCTATTGAAAGTCATTGCATCAGCAATTAGATCAATTCTACGAATACTACTACAATACATTCGTATTTGAGGAAGATTCAATGTTCCAATGTGCATGTCTATGAGTTTTCATAATTTCTCTTCTTTCACACTCAAATTTTTGCCTTCTTTTTGATGATAGTACTCATTTGTTTTTCGGCTAGTTTTTCTATTAACTCATTAGCCACAAATTTTCGAAAGTTTTCATGAGAGGCATTTGGTTCACAGAAATTGAGGCTAAAGTATTCAGTATCTGGCGGGGCCAATGGAGTGAACGGCTTTTTTGGTCCAAGAAATTCTATCAGATTTTTTATTACCTGTTTGTGTTTCTTCTGTTTCTTCATCGTCTTCACTACAAATTGAATCTCTTTTTCTGCTGGAATATCAATAACATTTGGTTTGTCATCATCTGATAAAAATTCAAGATTATCATCAGCAATCAAGTCTTGTATTTCATTTGTACAAAGTGGACTGATGGTAGCCATTTCTAAAAAGGGGTTAAAATGCCTAACAATTCAATGTAAATATCTAAAAAAATAGTATTGATTTTCAGACCTGCAAGACTAAAGAGGCTTCATAATATCTTGAAACGAAAATCAATAAATGATAAATACCGATACATGATGATGTATATGTGGAGAAGTATGTGAAAGAGAAGGGTAATGAGGACGAATTCTAGGTCAAAAGGAGAGCTGTATTGTGGGATGGAAGATATTTACTGTTATATATATATTATATATATATATATATATATATATATATATATATATATATATATATATATATATATATATATATATATATATGCGCTATTGTAAATATCTTTAGTAAATATATAAGCATCTCTTTATTATAGGCCTACGTACTAGGGTTTGCACCCGGTTCCGCAATCTTGGGAACCGTACCGGAACCGAAAAAAATATTCCCGATTCTTGAAAAATAATATGAGGCTTTTTAGTAAGCCAGGCGCAACCATTAAACTAACTCCCAGATGCGCAATTTTTGTTATACATATTCTCCAACTTGGTGAGGTCAGCGATGGCAAACCTTTAACTGTCGACGAGTCACTTTTAATACATCTAAAATATTCAGAAACATAAGCGGTTCACTCCTATACTTATTAATATATAATATTTTAGTGAGAGGCTTGTTGGAGCCTTTTAGAATCTATGTAATACTTTAATCCTAGGTTTACATTTCCGGTTGTATCTATCTTAATGCAAGCAGCACTAGTTTACATACCAATAAGATTTTCTGTGCTTGATTTTATATAATTCATGGATGAAAACATTATTTTCAATATTAATTATTATTAATATATAGGATCTACATGATATTTAGGTAGGCTGATAACCCTTGTTTTGAACGTGTTTCTGCGCCTTTCTGCAAGCTACAAGGCAAAGAATGAGCGTAGACAATCTAAACTACCTAAATTGCTTATTGCTTGCCATTTGGCAAGTAATTTATAATTATTTAAATCTAGATTATGATATATTTGCCATCTTATATTTTTTCTATTTTAATTTAATTTATCATCTAAATATGAAAATATAACTTCTTAATCAAGAATAAATACAATGCAGATATCTTTGCCTTTAAAAAGTGACAGCTAGCAACATTTTTGCTAACTCTCGCAATTTTGCTTTAGTTTGAATTGACAACGCAAGGTGCATAGTGTAATTCAAACATCATATTTTTCCGTGCCCTAAATAGGAATTTTTTTCTATTTTATTATTTTTTCTGTGATAACGCCGTTTTTCAAATATGTCAAAATCTATTGCATGGAATTACCTTAAAAAGATAAGCAAGAATGAAGCCGAATATTTAATTTACAAGCAAAATTGATGTGTACCGGAGCACAACTTCAGGACGTATAAAACACCATAGAACAAATCACGGGGATATAAAAGCACAAGGTGATAATTATTTACCTGCTTTGGAACAACAGAGAACTATTTTAAGTTTTATCAATAAACATAATTCAATTGATGAAGAAGTCGCTAAACTTACTTGTAAAGATGGTCTAACCTTTCGTGCTGTTGCTACAACTAAGTTTATTAAAAAATGTTTTGAAAAATTCCAGTACAACAAGCAAGTTCCAACTTCAAACAATGGTGTTAGAAATTCAATGATTAAGTTCTATTTGAAGAAGAATACAGAATTAGCTGATTTTTAAAAAAACGAAAATCAAAGATGGCAAGCGGTTTTCAGTTACCTTTGATGAATATACTTCAAAGCAGAATAGAAGGTAGGTCAACATTAATTTTCATGATGAAAAAATGCATTGGAATTTAGGTCTCGCTCCTATTACAGGATCATTTGTTAGTAAAACTTCCATTAATAATGGTAAAAATTCAATTGAAGAGTTCAATATTGATCTCAATCGTAATATTGTCGCATGTACTAATTCGGCAAAGATATTGCACCAATCACCAGCTGTGCTTAGCACATGGAATATATCGAAATGTTTGTGATATTTTATATAATAAGAGTCAGTCTTACAATATCCACAACCACACAATCAATTTTCTACTTTGAATGACGAAGACGATGACATCGAAGAAGACGAATAAGAAATTTGGTTGATTTAGAATCTCCTGAGATTCATCCAGAAATTTACGAAGACTTTGATTCAGCGATACGCAAGGTTATAAAAATATGTCGAACAGTCCGAAAATCGCCACTCAAAAATGA
The DNA here is from genome assembly GCA_963969495.1 of Ceratothoa steindachneri. NCBI lineage: Eukaryota > Metazoa > Arthropoda > Malacostraca > Isopoda > Cymothoidae > Ceratothoa > Ceratothoa steindachneri. Next base: position 122,072,929 of record OZ018324.1, read on the forward strand.
TCATTTACAAGATTTTGTCTCAGGTCAGTTTCAAGGACAGCGTTTGAATCTCGCAATAGATGTTAAAACACGCTGGAATAGCATTTTACATATGTTAGAGAGGTTTTTAAATTTAAAAGATTGCATTCCAGGGGTTCTGTGTGACAAGAAAATGCTAGTGAAATTAAAGAGAAAAGTATACAAAACTGTTGTAAGACCAACTATAACGTATGGAGTAGAGGCAGTACCTGTAAAGATGAGTAATGAGAAGAGGATGGAAGTAGCAGAAATGAGGATGCTGCGATAAATGTGTAGCATGACAAGGGAGGACAGAATCCCAAATACAAGGATCAGAGGAACAACAAAGGTAGCGGAGATTTCGAAGAAGACACAGGAAGCAAGACTTAGATGGTATGGACACAATGAGGAGGGATGGAGAGTGACGAGAGAAGAGCTTTGGAGATGGAAGTACAGGGAAGGAGGAGGAGAGGAAGACTCAAGATTAGATGGAGAAACTGCATACAAGCTGATATGAGGGAGAATATACTGGAGACCAAAATGGCCGGACACAGAAACAGGTGGAAGAGGCTCATCAAAAACAGCAACCCCGTATAAAGACGAACTAATAAGTTGACGATGAAGAATTCCAAAAGCTTTGAATGGAATCAAGTAGAAGAAATTGTTCAAGCCTTAAAGCCACTCGAAATTGTCATCAAAGTACTTCCCTGCAGAGATGCCTCACTTTTAAAAGCAGGGTCTTCGTTTATTTTTATTATAAACCAGTTAAAGGGTAAAGAAAATCATTTATGTGTGAGGCTGAGACAAGCTTTAACTGATCGATACAGAAGTAGAAGGCAAAAGGAAATTTCAAGTTTGCGTCACTATTTGCATAATCCAAATTATTTGGCTTTCGAGTCGCCTGAATTCCCAGCAGCTTCACGAGCTTTAAAGAAATGTCTGCAGTAATTTATGAACGGCTTTATCCAGAAGGACCAAAAGTCAATAAACGAACTACTGGGTCTGTCACTGAACTTGAAAATTGAAAAAAATCAAAATGAAGCCAAATTAATTGATGATCCTTCGCCCGAGGAATACTACAATGAAGTACATAAATAAACTTGAATTTCCCAGTGCCTCAAATTTAAATAATCGAGAAAAATTTGATTCTAATAAAGAATTGAAACTTTTCGAAGCGACTGCTAAACGCACAAAACAACTGGATAAATTGCTAGTTGCACTTCTTACAATCAAGCCTCCAAGTTTGGAAAATGAGAGAGATTTTTCAGCATCGGGACTTTTTTTTATCAAAAAAATGGTCTCGCCTATCTGATTCATCTTTAAATGCTCAGGTGTTTTGGAAATATTACTTTAAAAATTGCAAAAAAGATTAGATTCTAAAGTATGGGTAATTTCTTTTCAAGTGTGTTTATTAGCTAAATTTCAAAGATTTTATTTGTTTAAAGGCATAATTTATGTTCCTTTTTTTCAATTATATGATGTTTCTAAGTATTTTTGGAATCTTCCTAAATATGTTAAACATAATTCATCTCAATGGCTAGCTAGTACTTGTATGCAATTTAGAAGAATATAATTTTTTTTAAAATAACAAGAACAACAACAGGTAAGTCCATACACCTTGCGTCTTCGCCACAAGTGAAAACTATAATTGCATAGTTCGAGGAACCGGGATTGCCCAGTTGCAGGGGGTTTTCTGTTTTTTTTTTTGTATCAGTCCCGGTTCATAATTTTCTATACTCATGCAATTTTTATTTTGTTTTTCACTTAATGTATTTTTATTATCCTCATTTGTATTCATTTTTATTTGTTAATATATTTTTTCCCATTTTACTATTTTTATTACCTTTTTATACATTTAAATATACTTAGCTAGATCTTTTAAAAGAACTAGTTTTTGTGGAGCCTTTTGGGTGCAGGAGAGACGACTTTTATGTGGCAATTTCAGTTTGAACATTGATTCGTTGTGTGTAATTTGCTCTTCCTCTATTATCGAACCTTTTGCTTTATTTTCGGATCGAGAAAAGTTATTAACATTTTTAGACGATCATAATTTGATTAAAGTTACAATCGATTGTGAAGTTTGTGGTCAGGCATTAGAGATTAGAGATAATTACGAATTTAGATGTACAAAAACTAAACGTGACTCAAGCAATCACAATTATTTTTAAAAAATCAGCTTTGAATGGGTCTTTTTTCAGAAGTATACCCACCGCAATAAAGTGAGTACAGCGTTTTTCGTTTGGTTATTTTCGGGCATTTTTTTACAAAAATGGCGCCGGGTATATTTGAACTAGTTGCCTTTATGTTTCGTTCTCCCTCGCATGAATATTCATGCGAGGGAGAACGAAACATAAAGGCAACTTTGTGTGTTAGATTTCGGCCGCGCTGCCGATCTTCAGGTTTACCTTGATATTTTATAACAATTCATTTTTGCAAAAAACATGTTCAAAGTAAATTTTGTGCACTTAAAAAAGTATTTTTTTGAACAAAAAAGATGCTTCAACTCATCCTATCACGGGACCATTCAAACTGATGTAAATATCGGCATTCCTGCCAGTCTGTGCCAGGCGTACGATATCAATGTACCTAAACTTACGATTTCACCGGTTCAAGCTTCTGTAACAATATGGGCATCAGTCAGTGAAACGAATATTTTTTTTAAATAATATTGGATCTAAAAAATGTTATGAAGAGTAACAATATGTGTCAATGAGTATTAAGTAAACAAAAGTAATAGCTACCAATCCTCGAGTAGTTTGTTGCATCTATCTATCTATCAGGATCTATTCATCGTTTCCGATTTCAAATGAATCGATACTTGGAAGGAAAACGGTAAATTAGGAGGGAAAGACTTTTGAATTCAATGTCTTCAACTCCACAGGTAATTACAGAAAAGTACGACTGACAACCGGCTTTTAGAGGTGTCGTGATGAGTGGGGCATGAATGACCCAATATTGAAGTGAGAGTTCCGGAAGCTTAGTGAATAAAATTCTTCTCTTAGGGACTAGGAAAATGCAGTGTTTATCTCTAGGTATAACTATATACATGGAATGTACATGGGTAAGATAGATGTATTCATTGATGCAAGTGTATGTATTGGTCTGAAATAATACAAAAGTTTATAAATTTAAATTGCGACTATAACATAAGTTATTAAAAAACAAGTTTAATTCGGCGGTAACCTATAGCAAATATTACCCTGTAGTGGTATTTGCGTCTCTCATGATACCTTCCTCCATGGTTATCTTTTATTGATCTTATCGTGTTTAACCACTGAATTAAGATTTGGTTTTATTTCTCTTTTTACGCACATGTACGAGTGCGTACGTAAATATATGTTGAGATGATTTGCGTTTTATTATCGATTAAGATAACAACGTTTGTTTTTGTCGTCTGTCCTCGTTTAGTTTGCCACAAGGCTGACCAACTTTGACTTTTATCTTACGTTCAGAGGAGGACCTATTTTGTCTGGGGGACCTCTTTGGGGCGGGCACCGAAAACGAGACCGCAGCCGGCACAGAACTTGATTTGGACAGCTAGTACCTCAGCCCATCCAGTAAAATACTGACATTCCAGGTAGCATCAGACGGCGGGCTATCGGTTCGCTCGTCCAAGTTAGTCGTGAACCATAACATACTTAGTATGGTTAGGGCCTAATGGCAAAATTAATTCCTCGGACACTACTATACAAGTACAGCCAGTGTCTCTCACGAGTTTGGATACCCGGCATCCATTCACAGATCCATATTCGAACTGTAATCCGCCAGGGGAGCTCTTATTGAAAAGGAAGTTCACCTGCTGTCTCCGGGGACTATTCGTTGAGAGAGTTGCAGGAGATTTGGGGCTAGAAGGCAGGAGAATTGGAGCAGCGTTGATTTGATGGACTTGGTGGTTGAGAGATCTGAATTGGGAATTTTTAGGGCAGTTATATTTCACGTGGCCCTTCACACTACACGAAAAACAAACGACAGTCCTTCTTGGGTACGTCGAAAAAGGGGGAGTCGAAATGAGGGGCTTGATATCCCTCAACTCAGCCTGGGAATAGTTCTTCGGTTTGGGGGGACCGGAAATCACAAAATTGGGAGCGTTCTTCGGAGGAAACCGGGAGTTATTATTTGTACTTTTGGGTGACGGAGGATGGGATTTCTTGGGGTTCTTCGGGCACAGATAATGGCTCGTTGCGTATACATTTGCCTATTCGATACATTCTTTGAAAGTACTGCATCGCCTATCTTCACGAATGCGTGGATTTCCGGGGGCAGCGCTGCCATCAACAGATCCCTAAGTAAGAAATCTGCGAGAGACTCATATTCACGGGTAATCTGTGCGGAATCTGGCAAGAAATTAAAACTTCGTTGGAGAGTGAACCCAAACTGATGGAATGTCTGTCCGGGCTGGATTCTGGCGTAACGGAATTTTGATCGGTAGAATTCGGGATTCTTGTTGACTGCCGATATATGTTCTGATTTAAGGGTGGAGTAGTCTATCGTTGCTTAGGCGGGAGGGAAAATAAAAATCTTTCTGTCCTGCGTATTGAAGAGTGTGAGCAGCCTAGAGACACTATCTGCTTTGATATCGCAGTGGTTGACCTTAAATATCTTCTCGAAATGTGTGAGGTATGCACAGAAGTCCTCCACCATCTTTGAATACTGGCAATTTGACTGAGGGGGGCTTCAGTTCTGGAACTGATCGGCCTCTATTTGTTTACAATTAAGTTCGCGTTCATGTTGCCGAATCCTTTCCCTCTCTTCAATTTCTCTCTCTCTCTCTCTCTCTCTCTCTCTCTCTCTCTCTCTGTTCCTTTGTTCCCTTTCTTGCTCTCTTTTCTTTTGTTCCAATTCTTGCTTTCTTTTCCTTTCTTCCATTTCTCTCTTCATATCTTCCAATTATCTCTTTCTTTTTTCTGATCTTTCGTTTCTTTCTTCTTCTTGGATATATGACATTAAATCTTTGCCGGACAGTCCTAAAGTTTCTCCCTGACTCTTGAAGGTTCAAAGGAAGACATCTTCTTCTGCACGAAAGCTCGTTTTAGTCGCTTGACGCGAAAATAACCTGCGGTTACGGTCGTGGAGCTCTTTTGAAGGATAAATTAAAATAAAACTACCTAACGATATCTAATCGTTTACTGCGCGAAAAAAAACCGTTAATTAATCCCTATTTGCACCCCCCGGGATTCAAGATTTATAATCCTGCTCTAGATTAATCTGATTTCAGGAGATGCTCGTCTCCGAAACGGATAACAAATTCCGGTCACAATGACACACACAATTACAATAACAACAAAAAAATTGCTTTACTATCTTAAAATAACTTGAATGTACCTGGCACTCAGAAAGTCAACAATGACTGGGGGAGGGAGAGGTACTTTAAAAGACAGTTTCTTTAGAAGTTCTTAAATGAAGAAACACACAAAAAAAACAACTTTACTTGAAACCAAATTTTTAATATATATATATATATATATATATATATATATATATATATATATATATATATATATATATATGCTTGAAATATCCCAAAGTAAGCATCTTAGATCACGTGTTTTTTTGGTGATTATTTTTGAATATATATATATATATATATATATATATATATATATATATATATATATATATGTCGTGGTATTCGTGAGTGGATACCTTCGTTGAAGAGAATGCAGTCTACTTACATTGCAGGTGGCCAGATAGATAAACCAGCTGCACAGGGCTAATAAGAGGTGAGTGAGTGAGGAGATTAATGGTTGGCCAAAGGGAAGATTTAAATACCAAGTTTCATTCAAGGTTATTAAAAGATTAAAAACAAAAATAAACTCTAATTACACTAATAATGCTAATTATGGAAATGTCTACAAAGGCAAATGGGGCGTCCAATTAAAGAGTCGAGAGGAGGATATCAGGTGGCGAGGAAAAAGAGGGGGAGATTACCCTTGAAAAGGGGTAAAAGGGTTTTTACCTTGACGGCTTGACTCTTGGTGAAAATAGTGATTTTTACCAAGCGAGCTAGTCTTGCGGCTCGAGGGGAATTGCACTCTTGACGAAGGGGTCGGAATTACCTGGGGCACGAGTAAGGTAATTTCCAGGCTGGGTGAAACCCTATCGAATTGGGATGAGTAATCTCAGACGAGGGGGCGAGGTTTCCTTAACGCGATAAGAAGAGTGGTTCGCGCAATTCTCCAAAGAAAAAGTCGTTTCACGAATTTGCCGATTGACCCTGGCCAAACTCACGACAATCTGTCTAGCCGACTAGACCTAACTCTGAGGTTCGACTAGATACGAGTGGCTGTATCTTCGCCAAAGGGTGGGCGGTACTCTCTGACGAGAAACGGGTGACCTTAGGTTAAATTACCTGCTAGCTTCCTCGCTAGAAAACCTCCAGGCAGAGCAGTCTCATGGGAGTAGCCATTGGCGCCAGTCTCTTTAGGCCCAGACGAGATAAGACGACCGAAAAGCTTCTTTTCGGGTCGACCTTGGCCTCCAGGCGGGAGAGGGTCGTAAAAATGTGTCTCAGCGAGGGATAGGCCGACTGATTAAACACAGGTGTTACCAGCCCCTTTGAACTTTTCCCAAGCGAGAATAGTTTTCTCCTCGCGTTTAGCGATCTAGCTTCTGCCCACATTGTCTCTGCTTGAAGGGGGAGGGGACAAGGTGGACCTTAGGGTTCGTTGCCTCACAATAAAATTTTCGTACTTGTGACACAATAAATCGTCCTGCAGTAACAGAGTGTCCTACAACAGCTATAATGGCCAAATTTTCACTAATATCAATAAATTCGTTTTCTATTTTTCAATATGTCAATCCAATATATATTTTTTTAAAGGCATATCAAGATTTATAAGTTTGGAATTTAGATTTGATATATAATTCCTTATTAAATGTGAGAAATTTAAGAAGATTAATTCTTAATTAATTTTTAAAGCAACTGCAAGTGTGCTACGGGAGATTTAAGGAAGGTATGTTATTAAGGCTGATGTTTACAATTGATATATAATTGCTTAATAAATGAGGAGGCGATTCTTATTTTTTTTAACATCAGAAGAATCCAACCTGGTTAACCTACTTAGTCATGAATGTGGTGCAATAAAGTGGCATTCCTGGCTGATATTTTTCAAGCCTTGAACATTCTTATGAAGAGTATGTAAAGAAAGAAGGAAATCCACAGATATGACTGCTTTTGGGTTGTCCATTCAAGACGAATACCTCACAATTACAAAGAAAGCATTTCAACCTCTTCTTCCTTTCTCAACTTCATATCTGTGTGAGGTTGGATTCTCCGCAATGAATACAGTGAAAAATAAGAACAGGTCGCGGCTTCAGACACTGGAGCAGGACTTGCGGGTAGGCCTATCCACCATTCGGCCTCAGATAAGGGAAATTACGTAGAAAAACCAAGGACAAATTTCTCATTGATATTTTTAGGTATGTATGATAAGACTTTTAATATTTACTCATGTTCGTACTATAATACGTTTGGCCACTAAATTAATAAATTATTAGCATGCCTAACTTATGAACATTTATTATCATTTATTATTATATGATTAAATATATTCTTAAATAATGATGGTGTGCCTCGACCATATTACTCCCTGGCCTGATGTGCCGTGAGATAACAAAGGTTAAAAACTCTGCTCTAGAGAATAAGGCGAAGTAACTTGCTATCGTAATTATGTATGGGTATTATCATTATTATTACCATCATCTGGATTCTATCGGTGCTGAGTTGGTTTCATTATGACTGGAGGCACTTCCAGGCCCAGTTAACCTTACGGTCCGAGAGGTTCCTTTCTCCTGAAGCCAAATTCCTTTCACCGAGAGAATGATTTCTTTCATTTTGCATTGGTAACATCAAGGAGTTAATTTAAGAGTTATATGGGCTCCACCTAACCTTGGTAACTCTAAACAGAAGTCAACCCAAGGTCGTCTGAAACGTATCCCCCCATCCGAATAGAGACGTGTTGTAAGGGGAATTAATCATACCTAAAGATGATAACACCTAGTGCACCTTCTTGACACCACAATAAGGATATATTTCAGGAGCACTACTAAAGTACTGACTAAAACCTTTAATCAGAAGGTAATGCTAGAATTTATGAGAAATATTTAGTGGATGCAGTGTATTTTAGAATGGAAAGACGTATTTCTAGACCAATTAATGGTTTTTAAGCCAGGTCCATTTCGGATCTAGTGAAAATACTTGAATATGAGGCCACTTGTCTTGCCTTCCATTCAGTGAATTTTTGATTTGCAGGAAAATGCCAATGTGTCGGAGAAGCTCTTGCTCGCATGGAGATCTTCATCTTCTTGAACACGATGTTGCAGAGCCTAAACTTTATTCCTGTTCTTGGAAAGCCACTTGACTTAAATCCTTTGAAAACCTCCTTTGTCAATATGCCAAAGCACAACCAACTAGTAACGGCTACAAATCGTTGACACATCGTAAAATACATATTTGGGAACCATTTTTGCATATATGTCGATGAATATTCTTTGTAGTAATTTATATTATATTTATTTCTTTAATGTTGTTTCAATGGCAAAGTACTATTACTGCTACTACATCATCGTTATATATGGACTAAAAATCCTTATTGGAGACCGATAAAGTTTGTCCGATGTAGTGTAAAGTTGGATAATCAGTGATATAATAATTACAAATACATATATGTATGGCAGGGCTGTTCTTCCTTCACCACTCTCGTTGGATACTTCCCATACACAGGTAAATCAAGTCACTTCCCACTTTGACTTGACCCTTTGATCCGAAAATAAAACTTCTCTGTTCAATAACAATTCACTTTGAGATTGATGAATTTAGCCATTGATTGACATGTAGTTAATAAAAAAAAAATGAGAGGCTGAGGATCAAATATGGTAAATTGATTAGGTAGCTTGAATTGGAATACAACTGAAATTGAAATGAACTAAGTTACAATGAGCGACTATGTTATACGGTAAGAAATCCACTGAAAGCGAATGTCAGTTGAACTAGAGTTAATGAATGACATGAATGAAATTAATAATGAATCTTACTGACGACATCTACTTATGTTCCAAAGACTAAGATCTTTACCAGTTGGCCAATATGAATCGAGATTTCTTCGTGGATGCTTGAGTTGTCAGAATGTGCGTAAGGGCGTGTTATGTGTGTATATCGTCTGTGTGTATTTCTAGAGCAATTTATCTTCTATTGTTTAACAATTATTTTGTGCCAAACCTGAAACTATTTTATTTTGTTCAAACAGGCAAAAAAGGAACCTGGCTTGTCACCGAAAAGAAGTGAATAATAGAAATATGTCCTACCATCGCTAGGTGATGTCTCTTGAATCTGAGTGCTTGCTTGCTCTTTCAGCGGGGTGAAAAAAAACTTTATTTTATTGTAAAAATAGGCAGTTTTCTATATACATCCGGCCTTTTACACTGGCTAGGAGAATCAATGAACAATGATAACCTATTGCGATTTGAGGGAATTTCTAAAGAAATATATTTTTGCAATTTGCGCATGAAAATGTTCTTGAATTACTTTATTTACTTTATATACAATTAAATTTGTATACCAATAGAGATACCAATAGGAATAGTTAAAGGCTTACATTTAATCTATAAGATGACCTAACATCATATTTCTTTAAGACCAAAGAAATAAGAGAAAAAAATCGTTAGGTAAATTCTTAGAGGAATTGCAATAAGCGATAAGATTTGTTGTTTTTTCCCTTTGGGTTGGTGTTGTATCTTGATCTTCTGGTTTCAACGGCACCAAGCCTTGGGTGAGAGGAGCTGGATGGAAGACATTTACCTTACAATTAATGAATTTCTGATCATTGTAATGTTGAATAGCGTGTTGTGTTTACCTACGGCGAAGCGCCAGGTCAAGACGTCGTTTTTTTCCAAAAGAAGTAAAGTTCAATTGTACCCATTTAGAGTTATGAAATGACCTATATGACCATGGGACATAGGGTTATTCACCCTGAAGATTTCAAATCTACCATCAGATTTGGCGCTGGGTGGCGCCATCTAGTGGCCGAAGCCTCATATAACCATTTAGCCATCCAAAGGTACTTGTAAGTGATTTGAACCATGGGAAACCATCAATGCAATAACCATTTATCATCTTATCACAAAACGACGCAGGTCATTAGGGGGACCTTCCCTCTTGTTTAAATATAAGTCGTTATGTTCGATCTTAAATCTTCTGCCACGGTCTTTTTCAGGCGCTAAAAGGGGTTTCCAGTTTGCTATGTGCCAGGTGATTTTTTACATGTGCCCGTAGTTTCCCTTTTTGCCTTCTAAAGTATAAGAAAGTTAGTTCTTGTGTATGACTGTAGGGACCCATGTAGGATGTTAAGAAACTACCCTGTACTTGTGTCTCGCGTGAACTTGCATGCACGTATCGTGGTATTTAGGAATTCGATACTCCTGGTGGACAAATTTACATGGTATTAGGGGTGTAACCGTGTTCATCCAACCATTTAAACATGAAACGAACTAGTTCTCGAGATGGTCTCCTCCTTGAGTAACAAATAAGTAAAATGAGTCCTAGAATGTATTCATAGGTCACCTCGCTGTGAGAGAAGTTGCCCCACACGTTTTTTATCAAATTGCGAGCTGCAAAAATAATGACAGGGAATTTATTTATCAACTTAGATAATAGATATTCTGTGAGTATGATATACTTGATTACTTTATCATTATAAACTTTGCTGAGCTGGTGTGAATAAGCTAAGTGGCCGTGAGCTTCAATAATGAATTAATTAATTCTAGTTGGAATTTCAACCCCTTGTCAGATATTTTATGGGCCGGTGCTTACAATCCACATGCGTCATTGTTAAAAAAGGCTTCGCTATGGAATGAGACGATATTTCATTTGAAGACCAGCCTTCTATGCACATTGTTTGGTAAAATATAACCGTCAGAAGGTACCTGTAGCCCTCACAAGTGGATGAAAATCTGGACTGAAAGCAAAATGCTCACAGTCTTGCCCTACAATCGGTAAACACATAAAATTTGGTATCCTTAACTATGTGCTTGGAATATTTTATGGTAAGGAATGTGCGTAACATTTCCTTGCTGAATGTCGATTAATTGATTTATGTGCCTTTCAAGGAATGATTGAAATACCTTAAAATTTTCTCTTCATCATTGAAAAATTGTTTCAGGGCAACTTCTGTATTTGATTCAACTGTTATCAAAAACAACAGGGAACAATCCCTTTTTGGACGTAGCAAACAAAAAGGTGGCTTGAATTACATATTTTTTTATTGAAGGCCTTTCAGTCTCATACTCCAATTCTTAATGAAAATTGGCATGACCTTTGTTGGCCTTCTTTAAAACATAGGCTGGCAGTATTTCTCAGAAATCTCCTGAGTCTATTAATAAAACCTAAAGAATTGCTGCAATTCCTGCAAAGTTTTTTATCGTGGGAATTCCCTAGATGCGGTAATTTGCTATCATCGGCAAAGATCACGTGCAACTTGACTTTACTTCCAAACTTAATTGATTCTTAATGGAAAACGCACTATCAAACATTGATTTACTACCAGTACAATTTTAATTATATCATACAAAAAATATTTATATGTTGTAAATAGTCTTCTTCGTTTTTACTTCGGATCCAAGTTTTGTAGAAATAGACAAAAACTAGGGTCGTCAGGTGGACACGGAACGTATTGCTAGTGATTTTTTTTGGTCATCAAAACTAATGTTTTAAAGTTAGTAGAAATCTAAAGTGCCTAACAGATAGCTCACATAAATACCTTTATTTTTCCCATACAGAACTTTAAAATGTGTTTACCAGCTCAGATTTATGGTGTTTTAGTTACGCCTGAATTGCAAGTTGAAGCAGGCTCAACGAGGAACCTCACAAATGAGCACCTTGTTCGACTTATGAAATCTTGAAATTGGGCACACATATTAACTACTGAAATAATATGTCATGTAGAAACAATGCACAAATGTAGAATAAAGCGATATATATATATATATATATATATATATATATATATATATATATATATATATATATATATATATATATATAATGTTAAATCACAATTGTACGGGTATTAATAAAACATAAGTGCAAGAAGGAAAGCGAATAGTTGGAGTTTTCCCACGCGAACACACATACATCCACACGCGAGAAAACAGCTTCGAACCGAAATGTCTTGATTCAAGATAACGAGGCAGCCGGAACGGAGTCGAGTTTAACTAGCTAAAGTTGACGTGGACCTTCCAAACGACAAAATCAACTTTGCTACCAATGCTAGCCCGGATGCGGCAAAATGTGTCTACATTGAAACACGCACACCCTTTAACTCCAGCCAGCAGTCACAACAAACGAGCATACTTTGACTTGTAAGGCTCTGTCTCGCATTTTGATTAAAGATAGCTAAGTCACGCCCCTTAATGGAAGTTCGTATAAATAAGACAAGCAGAGAATCCCCGGGGGTAACATCACTATTAGTAGTAGAATACATTCATCCCTTTTAATTCTGTATTCACATTGATTTTATTGGCGTCACGATTCCGTTCCACGTCCTTAAATAAAGCCGTCCTTAGCCCCAACAATTTAACGTAGAGGAAAACATACACGTAAGACTCAACTATCTCGCTTGCCCCCAATTAAGGTAGACCTAAGTTAAGATTAAATCCTACAAAACCCAGTTTCTTTCGAGTCCTTTCTTTAACCGAGTGACAACGAAATTACCTTTCGAACCCAGCCTATAAACGGATTCGCCGAAAGAACTTTGGGAGTCAGAGAAAACTCGACGGTGACACCTGAAAAGCTTTCATCCGACACCCCCTATACGGGTAACCCTGCCTTACGAATAAAAACCCTGCCTAAACGGGTGATTCTATTAACTCCCACAAGGCCCCTTAAGTGTTTTTGTACGGATCGTGACCATGTAGGACATGCTCCATACGCCCTTGGTACCAGTTTTTTTATAAAAAAAAATTATATGCTATAAGTGTAATTAAAGGATCTACTACTACTACTACTACTACTAAAGGATACACAAGTGTTATGAAAAGGCATATAATATAAAAAAATAATAGGTAAAGTTGCTATTTTACATTTTTAACTAGGTATAAAAATTAATATTAAAAATAATAAACTTCTTAATTTTATATACCATTTTTGAACAAGTAATGCACAGCCCCCATTGTTTATCATTGCCTAAGAATATTAATAACCTCATTAGGCAATGTAAAACCCCCATCTTATTGCAATAATGCAACTGGAAAATTGATATTCACAAAATTAAATACAAAATGATGAATTCCAAAAAATAGAATAAAAATTAGCTTAGAATACGATAAATTAAGCACTCTATATTATAGCAATGCTTTTTGGGGCATTCTTATAAATAATAATAATCCTGGAGAGATTATGTTCATATCATCATCATCATAATTTAAGAAGGGGATTTTTTTGAGTATTTGAATAATAGTTTCATCTTAGTTTGGAGTTCTTTTTTCTAATTATCATAATTGGTGAAGTTCAGAAAATTTTGAAAAATTTAACCATGTCTGCTTTTTTTTTATGTTAAGTTTTAAACTTAGCAGCGAAACCATTTCCTGGTACATACGAGTATATATATATATATATATATATATATATATATATATATATATATATATATATATATATATATATGTGTGTGTGTAAAACTAGCATCACATATAATTAATCAATTAATTACTCTGTGACGAAAAAAAATTATTTCTATGTAATATCACACCAATACGACAAAATCCCTTTTATACAAGATTTTCCCTTACACGAACACATATACAAACACACGCCTTTCAACATCTGCCTGGAATCATTTTTCAAGGTCCATTCGTGCACAGCGTCGCTTCAAAGAAAGGTCAGTCAAAATTCCTCTTCCACTTTCTCTCTGCAAACCATCCACAGAGGAGAGTAGGTCCTAATTCCTGGTCCTTCTCTCATTTACAGACCCCAATTCACATCCCATCATTATTCGTGTACTTACATAATTACAATAACATATTTATATACATCTGTGAACACACTATTCTCGTTATGTGCTTTCAAATATTAACTTTCCAAACGGATAAATTGCTTTCCATTTCAACTGAAATCATCTATGCATTCTTCAATATTCTCTGTATAGGCTTCAATATGTGTCCCTTAAACATCGTCGCTTTTATTCAATTCAATTTTGTATAATAATCATAATAATAATGATAATAACATCAAATCCTAGATTATTGTAAGATTATAATATATCCTATTTTTGTTAACTTAAATCATTACATTCCCATGATAGCAAGGAGAGTTCAAATCCACGTGTTCATTACGGTACGATCAGTCAAAACTAAAACAACAAAATTTATGTACGTACTGACTATTACATTTGCTATCTAAAGCTCTAAAGTATTCAATGCATTAGTTAGAACCTCTACAAAATGCTGTTAGATAATAACACAAATGACATCATTTAACGCTCATAAAAATGGTCAACTTTGATATCTTGTATTTATATTCCTTTTTGGATCGCTTTTTCACATGTATAATACAAGACTGCTACGTCATCAACATACAGTAGTTTCACAATGAAATCTTCATTAGTATAATTTTCACGAATTCCCATATTTTGTACGGACAGTGTACTACGCGACATTTTATGTAAACCGTAATCACAGAAATCCTCACACTGGTCACCACTCTGAATTTACACTCATCTTCCTTCACGATCAGCATAGTCACCATGGAAACCATAATCAGCGGAATCACGCAATATTCATGAGCACTGTGGAATATAATATAATTCGTAAAAATTACATCAAAAAAGTAAAATAGAAAAAACCTACCAAGCAAACAAAAATGGCGTCGGAGCTCCGCGGGAAGAAAGGGGGGGGGGGGCGTTGCATTAGACCCATATTCATTACCAAAGGTAAACATAATTAAACCCATATTTTGGCAAGAAGGCCCTTTGTACGAACCGTGTCCGTATAAGGTCTTTGTCCACTTCACATATATAATTCTCTAAGGACGTGGTTGATATACCTTCGAAAAGATTGTGAACAATAGCATAATCTCTGATGCATCACCAACCATTCAAATGAACCAGAGGAGTGGTCATTGCAGTTTTCTCCACGGCGTGCGCTTTTGGATCAGTTTGAATGAAAGCATTCCGCACGGATACCTTTAAAGAGATGCTGCAAGCATGCAAATTTGCAGTAAAATTCGTAAGATATCGCAAAGGGTACGTATCTTTGACTGTAATTCAAATGAATTTTTACTGAAATTAAATTGACATCTAACCTTACATTGATGAGATTTTTTTCTAAACTCTTCGTCATAGTATCTGAAACCATTATAAAGAGTTAAAGAGTCCCAAGCGATATGGATATCAAAGCGTGTTTGTGGATTATTTTGTAGGAAGAGGTAGTTTTTGCTACGGAGATTGGAATGTTGTTAAGTATCTCTATGAAGTAAGTTCTATCAAAGTGGCTAACATCGAGCCTACCAGATTTCCCAGTAAGGCTCAGGATAAGACGCTGCCCCGTACCCTTCTGAGGGAGTTAAAACGGTTCAGCTGCCTACATGAGGGGCGGTGAGAATTGGGGAGGTGCATTCGCTCTCTCTTTGTGCTCTTGGGGGGGGGGCTAAGAAAGCAAATGGGTACAAACAGCTAGAAAAGAGTCACTCCAGGGCATCTCTACACAAGGGGCTAAGGTTGAAACAACGGAACTCGTAGCGACAGGAAAGGGATAAACGTCCTTTTCTCAGAGACACTTGGACGAGTCCCTGTGAATGTAAATGGAGGGTCCACTACTAGATTAAATCTGCCTGAGAGAAACTCTTTACAAGGATATAAGGGGGAAACCCTCCGATCCGTAGAAATTGGAAAGGGGATAAACACCTTCTCCACGAGGAGATAAAATAAGGTAGAGCTGTCCGATGGCGGCTCCAAAAGAGAGTGGTGAGATGGGACCCCTGCCCCATCCCCCCGAACAAGGTTAGGTAGGGAGTTAAGAGGGACATAGTTGATCATTGCTCTAAGTTTTCATTTTACTGTTCCTGGCCGCGGCGTCTCTAATTTCACCCCCACATGGGATCTGACTTGTGGGGCCTCTTTCGTGCCCCTGCCGATACCACATCCACGAGTATTATATTCTATCTCCGCCACTCCTTGGGAAACCTAATCTAAATCCTACCGATCGTTTCATAGGCCGAACGGAGTGGCAGATACGGATTAGGGACAATCCTCGTAGAGATCGGGCTCAGTAAGCCCCATATCAAATCGCAGAGCAGTCAAAGAAAATACCAAAGGGACATTCAGAGTGGAAAGAGTGCACAAGAGACCGGAGTAACACGCCAGCTTTCCCAGACCTCAACCTAAAGGGAAGGTACCCTCTCTTATCATGTTCTCCCTTGCAGGCTCTGGGCAGGTATGACGTTCCGCTACTCTAGATACAAACTGTAACGGTCTGCAGATGCTACCTCCCTGTGGTGCACTGGGAGCGAGATAGTGTTTTATCTCCAGGTATCAGTTGCAGCAGGAGATTTCGTCCCGAGCTACACCATCCACCTTCTTTCGGGTAGAGAAAAAAGGGTTGAAGGAATAGTCATAGAAAGTGGAAAAGGGCTGCTGACGGGGGCAAATGGGCAAATGCATCAGCTTTCCCTGGCCTCATCAAGGAGTCCAAGTAAACCTAATAAGGGACTTCCTCTATTTTCACTTGGGTTGTGAGTACGTGTAGTTTCTCTGGATACTGGTACTCACTACATGCACTCAGACCGGGAGGCCGTGCTGGTCCTCCAGGTTTCACTTGTAGCAGAGTTGGTAGCCTCGGCTACACCATCTACCGTGCTGTTGGTAGAGAAAGGGCTGAGGGAATAGTTGTAGAAAAAAGGATGCTGAGAGAGACCAGGAGGAAGCGCACCAGCTTACCCAAGCCTCGTCAATAAGTTCAAGTCAAACTCAGTGAGTGAAAACTTCCCTGTTTGCATCAAAAGTTACCTAACTCCAGAAATTTTACGAAAAAGATATGTCAGATGTAATGAATGTGTCAAAATATTGACGAGGAACTAAATCCAAGTAAGTTTTGTCATAAGTTCAATATAGTGAGAGGGAAGAAAAAAAATCAATTACAGTATAGAGTCAAGTTAC
This sequence comes from Ceratothoa steindachneri, assembly GCA_963969495.1. NCBI lineage: Eukaryota > Metazoa > Arthropoda > Malacostraca > Isopoda > Cymothoidae > Ceratothoa > Ceratothoa steindachneri. Next base: position 122,090,070 of record OZ018324.1, read on the forward strand.
GTCAAAGAATAACTGAATATCTGTGAGAAGAAGAGATCATTTTTTTAAAAACACTTGAAATGTGTATTTGAGATCTATTCCAACGAAAGTGAAGATTCCGATAGAAAAAATATGCAGAAACGATAGTGGTCAACGAACTAAATGAAAACCTCCCAATAATTATTTCCTATTGCCTGTCGTCTCAAAGATTATGTGATCAAAGTAATTGTCCAACAGTCAAGACTCTGCCCTCCTGTTCATGTGCTATGGAGCAAAGTCTCTCTCCCACACGTACGACCTTCCAACGTCCACCTTCTGTATTCAGAGTAAAACCAACTCATCCAGGCCCTTGATGTAGCTCTCTGGCAAGATAAACAGGCTTATAACGTGGCCTTCACTACTGACCACCCTAAACACCATGATGTGGAATAAGAACTTGGTCTTTTTGACTCTCGGTACATATCTGGGGGACAGAGTAAGCCAGCGGCTGTTTTGAGAGTTCACCTTCTGGTCTTGGCATAATTTCTTTTCATCTGAGAAAGACTCAAGCATTCCAGGCCTGATGGGATGCTTTAGTTTGTTGAAAAGGTTCGCAGCACGTTCGTTCCGCTTGTCCCTTATTTTCTAAGTCAGAAGGTAGCTATTTCTCATCTTGTATGACTAGTAGCAGATGTCTTCATGCACTAACTGCCTGATGAGAAACTTACACTCCTTTGTCCTTGTTTTTTGAACTCATTAAATTCGGGGGTTATTTTCGTATTGGAATGCTTATAAAGAAGTTTTTGAGCCGCCGTTTTATCGTAATCATACCTTGACTCATCCAACTCTTTCCTGATCCTCTGCACCGTCTTCTGATTGACAGCCAGGCATTCGAAAATCTTCTCATTTGAGATCTCGGTGTGAAGCCCAAGCAACACAGCTTGCTTTTTCAAATTTTGGAGAATTGAATTCAGGACTGGTATATTTACCTTCACAGATGATGGGCAACAAGCATAAGACAGAATTCATCATTGCCCCGGGCGGCAAATTACCTACCACCCGATGTATTTCATTTAATCTTTAATTTAGTTCAAATAATGTTATCATTACTTATTATGTATCTTACATAAGTTTATTTAACTAATTATGTTGCAAAAATATAGCTATGAAGAGTAGAGAGAGTAGCAATATAGGAAGCAATGAAACTAATAAAGTTAGCTGCAGGGAAGATCCCACAATGTACCGGGTGTCGATGAAGAACTGTTTTGAGACAATAGCCGAATCTAACGTTGAGTTGAGTAAATAATTTTGACCCATAGCACACTCTCCTGATATGGACTTGGGAAGACGTTTATTCAGGCGGCGGTCCTCGCCTCAAGGCATGGGGAGTTAGCTGAGCCTCTTGACTGCGGAGGATTAGTATGTCCGTGGGGCATGTGGTTCTCGGTGAAGGCGCCTCAGCGGGGGATCAGTTGACGTAAACAAACACAGCTGTTGACAGTGGCTGCTTAAGTCGATGGCCTCTACCCGACGGGAGGGGTGACAATTGTATAATATACATACACAGGGGACTAAATAATACGCAAACAAACATGAGCGTCAACGGTATACAAAGAATATGTAGATATACTATCCAATTCGAGTTTTATAACGTGAGTACTCAGACTCAAAAACAAAATTATTTACAAGGGGGAACAATTGTGGGCTAATAATTGATACTTTAACTGGGAGGATCCTCCACAGGGTTCCTACTAAGACTGTCGGCTATTCAATTTTCAGTCCCTTTTATATAGAGAATTCGAAACTGATACTCTTGGAAGAGTAAGCTTCATCTCATTAAACGTCCATTTAGGCTCTCTGAGTTTTTAAAATAGTCAAGGGGACGATGATCCGTCTCTATAATAAATTCTTTCCCTATAAGATAAATATGGAACTTTCGAATATTCCATACAATCGCGAGAGCTTCACGCTCTATAACTGCATAGTTCTTTTCTCATTCAGGACCCACCGGCTGACGTAAGTAACAGGGTGGCTTTCGCCATCCTCTCCATATTGGAGGAGCACGCATCCGATGCCGTCGTTGCTGGCGTCGGATCGAATGCCAAAAGGCTTGTTTGGATTTGGGAGCCTTAAAATGGGGGCTGACGCAAGCTTGTCTTTTAGCTGTTGAAAATGGGCGGTATCTTTGGAGTTCCAGGCAAGGAGATCTGGCAGATTTTTTGCAGCAAGGAGCAAAGGGCGGCCGGTAGGGAGACAAAATTCGGGACGAACCGTCGGTAAAATGACGTTGATCCCGTGAAGAAACGTAACTGCTTCTTCGTGTGTGGGAGGGGCATGATGATGATGGCCTTTATCTTCTCTTCTTGAAGCGCCATTTGATTTTCTCCGATGTGGAATCCAAAATATTTGATTGTATCATACGCCAAATGGCACCTACTGGGGCCTACAGTAAGTTCGTGCTCGTGGGGCTAACTTAAGAGGGATTAGAGGCAGGGTTGGTAAAAACCATGTTTTTTTAAATAACCCAGTGGGTAGTGGGTCTAATTGGGTTTATGTGGGTTTTATTGGGTTTTTTACTTTTTGCTGAAAATTTAATAATAGCTAAATGTTTTTAAGAATATTTCTATATATATTCTACGTTTTTTATTAAGTATCTTTACTTTCTTCAGATTTTTTAAATATTACTGCTAACTTTACAAATAAAATAATCTTTCGTTATTAAAATGCCATTTGGAAGTGGTTGTAAAAGAGACACTTGCTGGCAGGAAGTCATTGATATAAAGGATTATAAAACAAGAGTATCATGTAAATTTTGTCTAGAAAAGATTAGTAACAAAATTGAAAGAATCAAGAAGCACATAGAAAAATGCAAAATTAAGCAACAACAGGAAGAAACAACTAATCCAAGTGAAGAGACTGCTGAAGTACAATATTGTGTAGATATAGTTAATATATCAAAAATAAGGCCTTGCAGTTCATTGAGTAATGCTAGTGACATAACTGATATTAGCCACACTTCAGACTTTGCTTCTACATCATTTACTGCATACTCATCTGGTATTTCCTCTTCCACACCCTTCAAATCTCTTAAACGTCAAAAAACAATGGGATCATTTGTAGTGAGAACAGATTCAGAACAGAAGGGAAAGATTGATAATGGACTTGCAAGATTCTTTTTCAGTACAAACATTCCTTTCAATGCTGTGGAAAGTCCTGAATTTCAAAAATTTTGTTCACTCATGAGACCAGGTTATGAACCACCAAATAGAAAGAAGCTTGGTGGAGAGCTACTGGATAACGTATATGCTGAAACCATTGAGGAAATTAATCAGTTGGTGACTCTCACCCACAAACAAAGACTCTCACAATTGTGCAGGATGGTTGGAGCAGTGTGTCTAATGATCCCATTATTTCACACAGTCTTCACACAGGTACAAGGAGTTATTTGCTTTCAATAACTGATGCTGGCTCTGCTAAGAAGACATCAGAATATTGTGCTGGGCTCATCAGAACAGCCATAGATGAAGTGAAAAATGATTTTGGTCAAAAGGTATGTGATAAATTATCATAAATATCATTGACAACTGTTATTTTTTCTTATTACCAACACTTCATTCTTAAATATTATATACAAACAACTTTACAATATTTTGAAATTGAATGAACTTCAAGACAACTAGATAACTAAATAATAAATGCACATTAATTATTTAAATGTTAGGATACAATATTTTCCAACAAATATAGTAACATTTCATTTATCTGTGATTTCAGGTTTTTGCTGTTTTGTACATATAATTAAAACAAAATGATCAGAATGAAGGAGTTGCTCAACACAGAATTTCCTGAAATGTTAACGTATGGGTTCAGTGCACACTATATTAACCTTCTTGAGAAAGGGAAAGCAGCACCTCATCTATTATGAAGCATGTTGTACAAGTCCAGAAGTGTTTGAGGAACACACATCGACTTCATATGAGTACACTAAATGCAAAAAATCATATATAATTAAGGTTAACTAAATTTTTTAAATCATCTATCTTTACAAATGAATAGCAGCACAAATCATTATAGTTATTAATAATTAGTTTAAGATTTCAAATAGGAAATATACATTGTGTATTTTAAATTTGACAGGGATGGTTAATGGAGAAAGGAGGCGCTGCACCTCAAATACTAAATGACACACGCTGGAATAGTCAAGTAAAGTGTTTGAAAACATACAAGGAAAACTATGCTTTCTATTTACAAATAAGAGAACAATATGGTGGAGAAATTCCAGCTAACCTTGGAAAAATCATTGGCAATGTTGCTATCTCAAGAGCAGCATCAAGTCTTTTGTCTCAACTTCAAATGTTTGAGAAAGCACTAAATAAGGTAAAATTAAACACATGGCTACTCCTAGTTAAACAGATTCTCTCTCATCAGCCTAATTTTTAAGATATTCATCATTATCAAGTTTAAACTGATTAATATTAATATGCATTAAGAACTATCTAGCTATAAATTAATACATATTAATGTTTTTCAAAGATACAAAGTGACTCTTGTCATATTTATGATGCTGTCCATGAGTGGATTGAATAAATGAAAAATAAAGAACTACAAATACATAGCACAGCGATTAAGGCACAGTTCAAAGCTGCTATGGAACCATTTCACTTCTTAGCATACATGACAGATCCTCAATACATGGGTAAAAAATTAAATACTTTTGATATACATTACTCATACTGTAATACATGTAATTAATTTCTAAAAGGTTATTGAAAATGCAAATTAGTACATAATAATTGTAGGACATCTATTATTTCAAGTTTCATATCCTTTCTACAGGGTCAGAGAATTATCTTACTGCAGAGCAAGAGAATGAGGCTGAAGAATGGCCTCAAAATTTACACCCTGAATACATTGCTGGACTGATGAATTTCAAACTGAGAGATAATAACATTTTTCCAGCACACATGTTTAGTACTAACACACTCAGTTCAGTAACACCTCAGAAATGGTGGATATTAATTGGCTTGAAGGCAGTAAAGCAAGTTCAAGAAACAAGCCAGAAGCTTCCTGAAGGATTCTGAAAATTCTTTTCAGACCTCCATTCTTGTCCAGCAAGTTCAGGCTCTATAGAGCGCATTTTCTCAACTTTTGGTCTGATTTGGAATGATGTTAGAAAGAGGTTAAATGCTGAAAAAGCACAGAAATTAGTGAAAATTTATAGGCATTTGAAAAGGAATTGAGAATTTCAATTATACTAAATTAGGTTCTAGAACAAATTAGATTTAAAGGGTTAATGCTGTATAACAGCAAAGGATAAGACTTCTTCAAACAAATGAAAAGGAAACTTATTAGTTTGAATATAATTAAAAAACTTGAAAATTATTTTTGTAGTTATCATTAAACCTATTTTTTATATTTCTGTTTTATCAATTATAAGAATATGTAATTTAAAAAAAAACAATACCCAGTGGGTTCATTTAGGGGAGTGTGATAGAACGGTCTGAGGCCGCTTAAATTCAGCCGCTATCACATGGTTAGAAACATTGCTACCCACGTGCATCTTCGAGAGCAAGCAGGGCGCGTTATCGCCAGCTGAGTCAATATTTAACCGAGGAGGTCATTTAGCCCCCCCTTTCCATTTCGCCTCCATTCGTCGATCTCGCCAGATTGAGTTAGGCTTACGGGCAGATAAGGTATTTTCCCAGGCGTGACCGGAGCATTCCCCCGAGCCTCCCACTCAATTGTCCCCTACGCCAAGGAGATGGCTCCGGGTACTTATACAAGAGCATTTCCCAATAAGATCAGAAAATATGCAGATTTTCTTCGCGAGGCATCACGCCGATCCGGTCTCACCTTGTGCAACTCGAGATATACCATTATTGTCCAGAAGAGGACAATATCCCTTGAGTGCCAAGGTTCATGCCTTCAAGACGCCAAGTCAATAAGGCCGCCCTCCCTGTTGTTCAGAAAGAGAACAACGTTAGAACAGCGATTGTTCTTTGAGCCCGTTTACAAGAGACGGTTCTCACCCTCCCCCCTGTTGTTCAGAAAGAGAACAACGTTAGAACAGCCATTGTTCTTTGAGCCCGTTGACAAGAGACGGTTCTCATCCCCCCTGTTGTTCAGAAAGAGAACAACGTTAGAACAGCCATTGTTCTTCAAGCCCGTTAAACAAGAAACGGATCTCATTCCCAAAACATCACGTCAGGATGATTCAATTCCCCCCCTCCTTTTTAACGTTCTTCAAGAGAACGATTGGTTTCAATGATAATCTCCATTGTTCAGCTAGAACATCCCCGATTTGCTGTCACAAAGATCGCTCGTATCTCCGAGTCTGACTTCGCTCTCACTCTTCGAAGACAGTCCTTCCCCTTCGCTAAGGACAACCCCCGAAGAACCCTTCTGCTGGAACTCGCCAGTGGACCAAAGATTCCTACGCATCGTCTTCCTCTGCACAAAAACTTTGTAATTATGTAAGCTGAGCATTACCTTTAATTATCTAACCTTTTTTCAACCCTACCCTGTGCTTTAAATGGTTTAGCGATTCATTCCCCCCCTCTTTAATTTTTATTTGTTTACCTTTTTAAATCTCTCTTAATCTTAATCCTCGGATTAGTCAGATTTTCCCACGACCCTTTCCATTCTCCGTTTATGTAAACATTTTCTTTTGTGTGTTGTTGATAGTTTAATTAATAAAACTCTATTTTATTAATGATAGCCATATTATTATCCTTGAGCTCAGTTCCACTTCTTAAGTATATTGCAGATAAATAACCTCGGTCAATCGGAAGTCTATTCTACGATATATATATATATATATATATATATATATATATATATATATATATATATATATATACTATTTAAATTTGGTATCATGTGTGTAAGGTTTAACGCGATATCTTTGCAAACACTGGTCTCAGTCGAGTAAAGCATAGTGTTATTCGTTATAAGAATAGAGTATAGTAGTTCCCTTTTGTTTTAACGATTGCTATCCCCTTTTTTTGAAACTTAAGAAGCTGGAGTAGCTCAAGGAACTGTTATAATAATTTGTTTGTGTTTTTTTGTGTTATTTTAGTCATTGGTTATCTAGGTCGAGAAACCAATTACGAATAGGTCAGTGCCCATATTTTAGGTAGGCTACCTTTCCAGAAGGCTTAATTCTTATTGCAAGGAAACTATTTGGTTGACTATTGCGCCCCCAAGTGCAAATATGACTGAGTTCGAAATCTTCAAAGCGCAAGGAGAATCCTTGGGACTTTCCGGAAGAGAATTGATTGAGTACGTTCAAGAGGAGCAATGAACGGAAAGAGAAAAGTTAAGAGAAAAAAGGCAAAGTGAAGTTCAACGAGAAGAAAGAGAAAGAGAAATCCAACGAGAAGAAAGAGAAGGAGAGGAACGGAAAAGACAAGCTGAGCTTCACCATGAGCTTGAAATGGCTAAATTACAGGTGGAAATACAATCAGTCGGTTCACGTTCAGAAGACCCGCCCAATCTTCGATTTAAGCTCCCCAATTTCAGGGATGGAGAAGATTTCGGAGCATTTTTAGCCCACTTCGAAAAGATCCTCGAGATCAATAACCTGGATCTGGAGGCTGAAGGTGTAATAAGATTACTTCCACGTTTAAATTTTAAATTGAGCGACATTTTCGTATCTTTACCATCTGAATGTACAATTGACTACAGCACCTTAAAAGCTGAGTTATTGGCCGCTTATAATATGACTCCCGATTTCTACCAACAAGAATTTCGAGGAGGTCGTATTAAACCCGGACAGACGTTCCGTCAATTCGGATACATTCTTCAGAGGAATTTTAAATTCTGGTTAGAATCCTAAGAGTTTGATCCTAACTACGAGTCCTTAACAGACTTGGTGTTGCGGTAAAAATTTTTGGCGTCTCTCCCGACGGAGATCCGCGCGTTCGTCAAGTGTACTGAAGAAGCGGATGTCTATGCCGCAAGCCATAATTTATACCCTAAGGAGAATCAAACTTCTCACCAATCCCCCTACCAGGAAAGAAAGAAGGATTCGCGCCCCTTTCCAGGAAAGCCGACGAAGTTTCCGGGCCCCGTAAAACCCCAAAACTTCTTCCCCCAAAACCAACAACGGGACACCAAACCCCCTGTTAAGATTTCTCCTCCATCACTCATCCCGAAGCGACCAATCATATGCTTCACCTGCGGTGTAGAAAACCACATGAGCTGGAATTGCCCCCAAATTCTAGGCTTAAAAGTGGACCAACCCACCAAGTTCACCAGATTAATGCCACCCCGGCTTCCCCGGTGGTGCAGACCCAAGCAGCAACTTCTCCCGCTCCGTCAGGCCACCAGGTAAATTTTATTTTTGATAAAAGTTCACCGGGAACTTTGAAATTTGAGGAGGGCAGCGTGAACGGCTGCCGTGTATCGACTCTCGTCAGGGACACAGGGTGCACGTGTTCCATCGTGTCCGACGAGATCCTCCCCCCAGTGGACGCTAACCACGAAAAGTTTGCGGTGGTACATGACAACCTTGGGCGGGCGAACCGATTCCTCGTCGTTAGATGTTACCTGCATTGTCAGTATTATGATGGCTGGGCTGAAGTCATTTCAGCACTCATACAATTTTGTTCCGTACTTATAGGACAGAGCCCTCAAGTAAGTTCCGACTCTGTGTCCCAGGCCGCCCTTCCACGATGCCGAGCTAAGAAAAAAGCCCAGGAGCCCGTCCCCCTCAGAACCCCGATACCGACCGAATTCTCGGAGAACCTTAACCAGGACTTTAGGTCGGCACAAAAGGAGTGTGAAGCACTAACACCCTTATGGGATAAGGCCCAAAACAAGGATACGGAGACTGTCCGTGGATCCAAAGTAAAAAAGTAACACCGACGCGCCCATGGTGATACGTCCGTAGCACTGGACGAAACTTTGGCGCTTGAAGAGGATTACCCCGCGGAGTCCCTTAATGTCATACAGACAGTGTGCATCCAACCTGATGCCGATTACTCTCTTCCTTCCCTGCCAGGCGAGTCTTTTGAACCCTCTGCCTTGGATATCGACGCGCAGCTGACACCACAGCAAAAGAGTCAGTTACAAGAACTATTATGTCAGTTCGACGATGTTATTTCAGAGAAGCCTGGATGCGCTACTAGTTTCGAGCATGATATTAAATTAACGACCTTAGAACCCGTCCGTTCAAAACCCTATCCCATGCCGATTCATTTACGCCAAGCTTTTAACGCCGAAGTCGATAATTTGATTAGTTTAGACATAATAGAACCTTCCACCTCTAGTTATTGTTCCCCAATCGTCATGGTCAAGAAACCTGATAGCTCATATCGGATGTGCATCGACTTCCGGAAGTTAAATTCGGTAACTGTGTTTGACGCCAAGCCCATCCCGTTGGTAGACCAAAACCTCCACCTTTTTGAAGACGCCAAGTTCATCTAAGAACTTCATTTGTGCAAGGCGTATTACCAAATTCCCCTCCGGCCCGATGTGAAAACATATACCGCCTTTGCAACTGAGAAAGGCTTAATGCAATTAAATCGCCTTCCTTTGGGCCTCGTGACCGCTTGTATTAACTATAACCGTCTCATGAGAAGGTTGTTAGATGGACTTCCGAATGTCTTCTTTTACTTCGATAACGTCTACGTCACTACTCGTGAATGGAGTCATCATTTAACCACCCTATTGGCTCTCTTCGAGCGACTGCGCGAAAATTGCCCCACCATTGGCCCCAGCAAAGGACATTTTTCCTACGAAACTATAAAATACTTGGGTTTTGAAATAGGACAAAGCCAGTTAGGTCCACAGGAAGACAAGATTAAGGCAATCGCCGACATACCCCTCCCGAATACTAAGAAGCAATTAAGATAATTCCTAGGATCAGCTTCTTACTATCGGCGATTTGTCTGAATTTCTCTGTAGTTTCGGCGCCTCTCAGCACCCTTTTAAAAAAGAATTTTCCCGAACGTCTACGTTGGAATGATGTCGCTGTTTCTCATTTTAATCAGCTCAAGAGTAAGCTCATTTCTGCCCCCATTTTGAAGTTGCCCAACCCGGAAAAATCCTTTGGGATCAAGACCGACGCGAGCAACGAGGGCATTGGATGTGTACTCCTTCAATATGAGGATGACGGAACGAGTCATCCAGTTGCATATGCTAGTCGCCAGTTATTACCACGCAAAAAGAGATATGCTACTATAGAGAAGGAAGCTCTAGCAATTATATTGGTTATTGACAAGTTTAAAATGTACTTGCGAGGAAAAGAATTTCAGATAGGAACTGACCACCGCCCGTTGGCCTATATTCTAAAGGGACGACACTCCAAAGGCCGAATTATGCGCTGGAGTCTACTCTTGCAAGAATACCAATTTAAGATAAATTATATAAAAGGTTCCGATAATCAGGTCGCTGACGCTCTCAGTAGGAATGCGTTACCAAATAGTGTAGAATAATTGTGATTCGTAGGATTAGGATCTCCATGTATGTATATACCGTATTGTACGACTTAAATTAGATTCTCTTGTAATATAATTAGTTAATGTATATGTCTGAATTTTGTGGCTCAATGTCTATTTTTTCGTATGTGTATATATTTGTATCCATTCAATTACGTATAAATTATTTTGTCCCATATGTACTAATTTTATATTATTTCCTTGTTTCATGTCTCTTTTATGGTTAAGTTTGTATTAAAGGTTAGTTTCCCATATAATCAAAAGATCAACATAATCGTATGTATTGAGGTAATACTAGCAAAGTGCATGAAGGTACGGTCGGTGCAAGAAAGCGAGCTCTCCGCAACGGAGCTCTATGGTTGTCCCTTCTCTCTTTTTTTTCGAAGTACCAACTTCCCTTGGAATGGAAAGGTGTGATAGAACGGTCTGAGGCCGCTTAAATTCAGCCGCTATCACATGGTTAGAAACATTGCTAACCACGTGCATCTTCGAGAGTAAGCAGGGCCCGTTATCGCCAGCTGAGTCAATATTTAACCAAAGAGGTCATCCCCCCCCCCTCCCTTTTCGCCTCCATCCGTCGATCTCGCCAGATTTAGTTAGGCTTACGGGCAGATAAGGTATTTGCCCAGGCGTGACCGGAGCATTCCCCCGAGCCTCCCACTCAATTGTCCCCTACGCCAAGGAGATGGCTCCGGGTACTTATACAAGAGCATTTCCCAATAAGATCAGAAAATATGCAGATTATCTTCGCGAGACATCACACCGATCCGGTCTCACCTTGTGCACCTCGAGATCCACCATTATTGTCCAGAAGAGGACAATATCCCTTGAGTGCCAAGGTTCGTGCCTTCGAGACGCCAAGTCAATAAGGCCGCCCTCCCTGTTGTTCAGAAAGAGAACAACGTTAGAACAGCCATTGTTCTTCAAGCCCGTTAAACAAGAAACGGATCTCATTCTCAAGACATCACGTCAGGATAATTTAATTCCCCCCTTTTTTAACGTTCTTCAAGAGAACGATTGGTTTCAATGATAACCTCCATTGTTCAGCTAGAACATCCCCGATTTGCTGTCACAAAGATCGCTCGTATCTCCGAGTCCGACTACGTTTTTACTCTTTGAAGACAGTCCTTCCCCTTCGCTAAGGACAACCCCCGAAGAACCCTTCTGCTGGAACTCGCCAGTGGACCGAAGATTCCTACGCATCGTCTTCTTCTGCACAACAACTTTGTAATTACGTAAGCTGAGCATTACCTTTAATTATCTAACCTTTTGTCAACCCTACACTGTGCTTTAATTGGTTAAGCGAACCATTCACCCCCTTTAATTTTTATTTGTTTACCTTTTTAAATCTCTCCTAATCTTAATCCTCGAATTAGTAAGATTTTCCCACGACCCTTTCCATTCTCCGTTTATGTAAACATTTTCTTTTGTGTGTTGTTGATAGTTTAATTAATAAAACTCTATTTTATTAATGATGGCCATATTATTATCCTTGAGCTCAGTTCCACTTCTTAAGTATATTGAAGATAAATAACCTCGGTCAATCGAAAGTCTATTCTACGATATATATATATATATATATATATATATATATATATATATATATATATATATATATGCTATTTAAATTTGGTATCATGTGTGTAAGGTTTAACGCTATATCTTTGCAAACACTGGTCTCAGTCGAGTAAAGCATAGTGTTATTCGTTATAAGAATAGAGTATAGTAGTTCCCTTTTGTTTTAACGATTGCTATCCCCTTTTTTGAAACTTAAGAAGCTGGAGTAGCTCAAGGAACTGTTATAATAATTTGTTTGTGTTTTTTTGTGTTATTTTAGTCATTGGTTATCTAGGTCGAGAAACCAATTACGAATAGGTCAGTGCCCATATTTTAGGTAGGCTACCTTTCCAGAAGGCTTAATTCTTATTGCAAGGAAACTAGTTGGTTGACTATTGCGCCCCCAAGTGCAAATATGACTGAGTTCGAAATCTTCAAAGCGCAAGGAGAATCCTTGGGACTTTCCGGAAGAGAATTGATTGAGTACGTTCAAGAGGAGCAATGAACGGAAAGAGAAAAGTTATGAGAAGAAAGGCAAAGTGAAGTTCAACGAGAAGAAAGAGAAAGAGAAATCCAACGAGAAGAAAGAGAAGGAGAGGAACGGAAAAGACAAGCTGAGCTTCACCATTAGCTTGAAATTGCTTCTTAAGCATATTGAAGATAAACAACCTCTCGTTCAATCAGATTACCACACACTCGAAATATTTGAATAATTTCCTCAACGAATAGTTATATATGGTATATCGTCGAGAGTCTCTTCTACGACAGGGAGCTTTATTGTTTTTCTTGGGGTGGGTTTTTTAATGCCAACCCTGCATTCTACTGCAGCAGTCTATTTTTACTTGGATTAGCTGTTTCTTCTTGTTTCTTAATTTTACATTTTTCCATGTGTTTCTTGATTCTTTCGATTTTTTTTATTAATCTTTTCTAGAAAAACAAAATTGCATGCTACTTTTGTTTTATAATCTTTTATATCACTGACTTTCTGCCAGCAAATCTCTATTTTATCACCACTTGTAAATGGCATTTTAAATAACAAAAGATTAGCTATTTGTGAAGCTATCAATAATACTAAAAACATTTGAAGAAAGTAAGGATAGTTAATGACAAATGAATCTAGAATACAAATAAAAATTCTTAAGAACATTTAGCTATCAATTAATTTTGAACTAAAAGTCAAAAATCCATTAAAATCCAATAAAACCCTCCAAAAAACCAATACCCAGTGGGTTTTTTAGGTGGGTTTTATTGTGTTTTTTGGGGGTGGAGTTTTTATTGCCAACCCTGATTAGAGGGAGATCAAGTGTTGATCTCAGGTTGTGGGGGCAACATAAATGTTGTCAAAGTAGAAGGATACATTATGCAACCCATCCAGTATCCGACGCATCATTCGATTATAGTTACTGCAAGCAGTTACTAGTACGAAAGGAAGCCTCCGAAACTGCATAAGTCCTTTTTCAGTGGGCGTCTACCTTAAGGGTATCTGATAATAATAGGCCTTACATAGGTCTATTTCGGAAGTAAATTTTGCCTTTTCGAATAGATGTAAGTTTTGGTCTATAAGGGGGATTGGTTCTGCATCGAAAGCGCTCACGGTATTAAGCTTCTGAAAATCCACGCACATACGGAAGAACTGGTCAGGTTTTCGGACCATGACGATGGGGAAACAATAATCGGACTTGGAGGGTTCAATAATCTCCAATTTCTAAAGGTTTTCTACCTTTGCGTTGAACGCTTAGCGTAAATGGATTGGTAGGGGGTAGGATTTTGAACGAATTGGTTCTTGCGTTGTGAGCGTGTTTGCATGCTAAAAGTGAGTCTAACAGCCGGGATTTTCTGAAATCACATCTCGGAATTGGTTTAACAGGTGTAATAATTGCATCTCCTGGGAGGGTCCCAGTCGGAGGTCCAAATCTAGTTCTGGGGCGGAATCTTCTGGGGAGCCGGGTAATGTGGGGAGAGGATAATCATTATCCTGTTCAACATACACGGCTTGAACTATGTTAAGGGATTCGGAGGGGTAAGACGCTTCCATAACTGCCTTCTCATCAAGGTCGACTATATTATTTATACAGGCGCGGCGGTGGTACTGCTTCAGCGTGTTCACGTGGAACAAATTATTTCGGGATGTGGTTTTAATCAAATAATCCACGGGGCCACGAGTCTTGATGACGGGGAAGGGGCGTTTCCATTGGCTAAGGAGCTTATTCGTATCCGTGGACAAAAGGAGTAATACTTCATCACCGGGCCTAATTAACCTTTCTTTTGAGTTAACGTCAAAATAGGTACGATATTTTTCTAGATTCAGATCGGCGTTTTATAAGCGATGTCCACACATTCTAATAGGCTATTTCGGAGGTCCAATAAATATGAATAGGAAGATTTTATTTTTTCCTCTAGACGGGGATTTGCGAACAGCTCATTCAGTATACTCATGCGGCCTCGTACATTTCGGCTATAGTAGAGCTCAAATAAGGCAAATCCCAGGGTGCAATGAGGGATTTCCCGGCATGCAAATAGAGCAACGGGCAAGTACCGATGCCATTCTCGGGGATGATCATGGCACAGCTTCTTTAATACGGCTTTCAGAGTCCCGTTTAACTTTTCACAGATCCCGTTCGCGGAGGGGTGAAATGGGGGTAGTGAACAGGAGTTTAATCGTCAGGAACTTGCCGATGTGCTCCATCAATTCTGAAGTGAATTGTCTTCCTCTGTCGGACAAGATCTCCTTCGGGATACTGATGCTGGAGAAAATAGAAATTAGGGCTACAGAACTGGTCACGCTATCTATTCTCTTGAGGGGCACCGCCTCTGGGAATCGCCTCGTTAAGTCGATGAGGGTGAGAACGTAGGAGTGTCCTTCGCTGGACGGGGGGAGTGGGGTGAATCGGCCTGATTAGGTCAACGGCCACTCTGAAAAGGGGCTCCGAGATTATTGGGGTTTCCTGTAGTGAAGCTAGAAGTATACGCCCTTTTGCCGTCATATTCTGGCAAATATCACAAGTCTTGCAAAATTCGGCAATTTCCTTAGCAGCATCGGGTCAATAGAAGTACCAGAATATTCTTTGTGCAGTTTTGTTATGGCTGAAATGAATACATAAAGTTTGAGTAGCGGGGCTAACCCCATCCGAACAGGCACGGTAAAGTATGCCTTCCTTTATGAAATAAGAGACCTCCTTTTTCGGCGGACAGAGCAGTGTTCGTGACTCCTCGCTTTTTCCCAAAGGGGAGGAGAGTTGCGCACCCATTTTGTGCTTGCGCACATGCCTTACTGTGAAGTGCTTGGAATTAGGGGGCACATGGGGCCTCTAGGGGAACGGGAGACGCGGAATTCTTCTGAGCCTAAGCCCGGGTAATGACGGGCTGAGCCTCCTGATTAGGGGTTATTTTGGGGCTCTGGCCGAACAGCACGGTGCAGAATTTGATCGGGGCAGCTAGTACCTCAGCCCATCCAGTAAAATACTGGCATTTCCAAGTACCATCGGACGACGGGGAAACGGTTTGCTCGTCCAAGGTAGTCGTGGAGCACAGCGTATTTGTTATGGTCAGTGCCTACTGGAAGAAGTAATTCTTCGGAAACTACGATTTAGGTACAACCAGTGTCCCTTACGAGGGTGGACGCCCTGCATCCATTTATAGATCTGTGTTCTAATTTTAATCCACCGGGAAAACTCTTATTAAACAGAAAGTTCACATGGTATACCGCGAGATATTCGTCGAGAGAGTTGAGGGATCTTCCGTATGAGAAGAGAGGGAAGTTTAAGCAGCGCTGATCTGATGATCTTTGTAGTTAGTAGGAGTCGGAGATGTCAATTTTAGGGGGCGATTAGGTCTCACCTGGCCCTCCACGCCACACCAAAAACAAATGACAGGCCTTCTGGGGTACGCCGACGAAGGGGAAGTTGAAATGAGGGGCTTAATATTCCTCGGTTCAGACGGGAGAAGGTTCTTGGGTTTGTAGGTACCGGGGACCTTCTTAAATTTGGAAGCGTTCTTAGGGGAAAACCGGGAGTTATTATTCTTGCTTCTAGGAGATGGATGATGTGACTTCTCGGAGTCTCTTGGATTCATTCCTTGAAAGTAGTGCATCGCCTATCTTTCACGAATGCATGGATTTTCGGGGGCTCGCCGCCATCAACCTGTCCCTAAGGAAGAAATCGACGGGTAATCTAGGCGGAGTCTAGCCAGAAATTAAAGTTTCTTTGAAGGGTCAAACCAAACTGAAGAAATGTCTGTCCGGGCTGAATTCTGGCGTGAGGGAATTTAGATCGATAAAATTCGGAGTTCATATTTACTGCCGATAGAAGTTCCGATTCAAGGGTGGAATAATCTATTGTTGCTTCGGCGGGAAGGGAAATAAATATATCTTTGAGTTGAGTATTTAGGAGAGAAATAAATCTGGCGACACCGTCTGCTTGAATGTCTCAGTGATTGACTTCAAATATCTTTTCGAAATGCGTAAAGTATGCGCCAAAATCTTCACTATCTTTGAAGACTGGCAACTTGAGAGAGCGGTACTATGGGGCTTCAGTTCTTGAGTGTACGGAAAGGGTTTCTATTGGGTTGAGAAATAAGTTCTTGCGGTTTTATCAAATTTATTCATTACCATTTACAATTTTAGAAAAACTTCATTTTTAATTGATAACAATATGCAATTTAATCAATAATCTATTCTCCGTTGTTATTTACGACGTCTTCCCAACGTTCAACTAGTTTTCCAATGCCTCTGCAATAAAAATCTCTGGATTTTGACTCGAAGAATTCGTCTAACCAGGTTCTTAATTCCACATTAATATTGAACGAAACGCCGCGCGAATTGTTGGAGAGCGATCGGAACAGATGGAAATCCGATGGTGCCAAGTCTGGCGAATATGGAGGATGCGGCAGGATTTCCAAATTAAACTTTCGTATGGCTTTTTTTGTCATATTGGCAATGTGAGTACGAGCATTGTTGTGTTTCAGAAGAACTCCATAACGTCGATGAGGTCGCTTTTCAAGAATAGCTTCAGCGAGTCAATACATTTGTTGAACGTAGAGTTCTGCATTGACAATCTCGTTGTTTGCAAGGAGCTCATAAAGAATGATGCTTTTACAATCCCACCACACATACAGCATCGTCTTTCGTGGATGAAGTCCTTGCTTTAATCGCGGAAGTGTTTTTTTATTGGGGCTAATCCATTGCTTTCGATGGTTCATGTTAACATAAACACACCACTTTTCGTCGCCAGTGATGATGTGGTGAAAAAATATTTCCTTATATCCACGAGTAACCTTGTGACGAGCAAGTAAACCTGCGGCAATTGTGGAGCGTTGAAGTTTGTTGCTTTTGCTTAAAGGGTGCGGAACCCCTTGCACCGAGCTTTTGAACTTTCCCCCAACGAATGAAGGTGATTCACTACAGTTTTATGACCACACGCCAATTGTACAGCCAATTCTCTAGTTGATTGACGAGGATTTTCATGAAGAAGGTCGTTCAATCGATCTTCATCCAACCTAATGGGGCGACCAGAACGTTCTTCGTCATTAAGATTGAAATGACTGTTTTTGAAACGTGAAAACCACCATTGAGCTGTGCTTTCTGATAAAGCATTTTCTCCGTACACAGCACAAATATCGCGACGAGCTTTGGCTGCGTTTTTATTGTTGCCGTCTCGATTGAAAATGAATAACAACAAGTGTCGAAAATGCGCCTTTCATTCAACTTGACATTCCACTTTGAGGGTACAGAACAAAAATTAAATTAACACAACTTTTAAATAAACCGCAATGACTTATTACTCAACTTCAAGACGTAGCCTAAGCAAAAGCCTAATAGTCTACGCTGTTAAGAGACGTAGCCTACCCTTTGCAAATTTTGCTCTCATTATTTATTATTCTTTCTTAATATGTGCATAAATCACGTCAACAAAACTTAAATCAACACAACATTAGAAAAAAACGCAAGAACTTATTCTGCAACCTAATAGTGTATTGCGACTGAGTTCACGTTCGTGTTGCCTAACTCTTTCCCTTTCTTCCAGCTCTCGATCTCTTTCCCTTTCTTCCATCTCCAGCTGCAGCTGCTCTCTCTATCTCTTTTTTCTGTCATGTCGTTTCTTTCTTCTTCTTAAACGTATGCAATTAAATCCTTGCCAGATAATCCTAAAGCTTCTCTCTCACTCTTGAAGCATTCAAATGACGACATTTTCTTAGCGTGAAAGCTCGTTTAACTGCTGAACCCGAAAGAACCTACGGTTATGCTTGTGGGGCTCTTGCGAAAACAAACTTGTAAAGGAAAATTACCCAATAGAGTTCCTATTCTAAACTGCAAATAAAATTAATCCCTATATGATCAAAGGGGACTCGAGGTTTTTAATTCTGCTCAGGGATTAACCGGATTTCGGGAGAGGCTCGTATCCGAAACGGACACACCAAAATAGAAAATAAAAACTCACGGTCGAAAGGGACACACACAAAATTAAAATAACAAATTTAAAGATCGTTCCACTATTTTGTAATAACTTGAATGTACTTGGCGATAAGAAAATCAGCAAATGACTGGGGACGGGGAACTTTAAAAGACAAGGTTTCTTTAAAAGTTCTTTGGAAAAAAAGAACCCAACTATACCCGACACCAGATTTTTAACATATATATATATATATATATATATATATATATATATATATATATATATATATATATATATATCGTGGTATCTTAAGTGTATACCTTAGCAGCTGTGAAGGCAACTACACTTACGTGGCAGGCGGCAGATAGATGACCGGTTGTAGCAAGCTAATGAGGTGGGACAGTGAGTCCTCCTTGGGTTCGGGAAGTTTAAAGCGATTAAATCTATGCGAGTGCGTATTCGTTGGCAGGGGAGAGTTCTGTAATATCAAGTTTCATTCAAGGTTATTAAAAGATTAAAACCCAAAATAAAGGTTTAATAACAAAAAACAAGATAAATATGGATGCATGTACATAGGGATAAATTGAGAATTAATTTCGGGCTCAAAAGAGAATAATGACACAATGACTCAGCGAAAACCAGAGGATAAATGCTTGACTCGGTCAGAAAGGAAAATAATGACAATAGGGGATAATCTTCGGGATGGAGTATAAGATGTGGAAATGCTTTTACCTTGTAGTTTGGACTCTTGGTGTAGGGGAGAGGTCAAACCCAAGCTCGGATTCTTCGGGGTGAGATAATCTTGGGCATGGGCAAAGTAATCTCAACGGCGGGATAGGATTACTTTGGGAATAGTGGGGTAATCTTGAATACTGGGCGAATTACTCTCACAAAGTGAGTCGAGATATCCTTGAACTCGGAACGAGATGCTCTCGGATGTGGGAATAAGTAATCTCGAACGAAGGGGCGAAGTATTCTTAAAACTGGATGAGATGAGTGGGTCGCGCAGTTCTCCGAGGAGATGCCGCTTCACGAATTTACCTATTGACTATGCCAAAAATTCACGGCAATTAGTCTAGCCGACGAAACCTTCTAACTCTGAGGTTCCACTCGAGACGAGGGGATGTATCTTCGCTGGAAGCGGGCGGTACTTTTTCTCTATTAACGTGAACCCTCTAAATAAATACTTTGTTGGCTTGCTCGCTAGAAAGCCTTCAGGGCATGGCAATTCCAAGGGGATCTGGCAGCGCCATACCTCGTCTACGTTCATTCAAGCGGCGGCCCTCACCTCAAGGCTTCGGGGTTAGCTGGAGCCTCGTGTCTGTGGGGCATAGTGTTCTCGGTGAAGGCGTCTCAGTGGGATGTGGACAGTGGTTGTCTGTTCCCAAGCGAGAATTTCTTTGCTGCCTTGCTTTTTGAAATTGTGCTTAAGGCAACGTGGCCTCTACGCGACAGGGGGAGTCAAGGTGGACCTTCAAGGTCATCGTCTCACACGCTACATATCCCCTAAACTGTCTGTCATGTATGTAGAGTTAGTGGTGAGAATGTTTGTATCTGATCTTTGATAAAATTGTCAAAAATGCACTGTGCTCACACATTCTTGTCCAGCTTATCAGGTATTAACTTTAAACTCCCGAGAGGATTTTCTACAACCTGCATTACACATGACAACCTATATTTTACGAGTCCTCACAACACCTCCATTACTCTGTGATATTGTATACGGTTTTACCAAAAGAGGTTTCAAAGGGAGCGTTTAGTCGCCGACTAGTACGTTGGGTACTAAGCATGCAGTTCTATTTTTGTGGTAGATTCAAATTCCCTTTTTTAAATCCATTCCCAGCTTTGAACGGGAAAAGATTCTCATATCACTTTTTATTATATGATCCAATGACAACTGCTGCAAATCTATAATGAGGATCAACTAGAGCGAGAAATACTGCTGAAAATATTGTCTATAGTTTTAACTGTGGACCACTATTTGTTTGGGTTGGAATCTTGATATTCTTTCTGCCATTGGTGTCTATACATATGGAAAAATTCCACAGAACTCAAAAGTATGTTGCTATTTGATAACTAATCCTCTCTGTTTGTGGTGGCATAACGTCTAGTTACACTTTCTTGATGATAGCTTTGCACACTTCCCTCACAATAGCATGTACTCTTGAATGTCTTTAGCTGGAATTGAATGAGATAGTTCTGAAGCTTGCACAAGTAACAATAATTCTGAAAATAATAATATAAAGGTTACTGAATGTTAACATATAACTAGTTTAAAGAGTGTTGATACCACAAATACTATTTTGTACCTTCTCTCTGCATGATGTGATTGAGCAAAAGTATTGCCGTATTAATAATTATTAGGTTAATATGTATATCAGAAGATTTGTGAAATATTCAGAATATTAGTTATGAAAACTTGTCTCGGATTTTTTTTTTAGGGGGGAGGGGAGGGTTATTATATCGAAGCAATAATTAATAAACGACTGTCTAAATTATATGTTGTTTACCTCCACTAAGACAAGGGTAAAAGTAGATGTTTCCCTGCACCAACAGTTTCGAAGATACATAAGAAAGATGATTACCAAAAGTGGTCAGGAAGTAGCGAGCAAAGGAAAATACAAGTATGTAGATGAAACGTATTTTGTGAGATATATACAGTAGTGTGCAAAAGTATTCGTAAAAGTTCATTGTTAGCATATTTTAAGTGTGATTTAAGATTTATTGATAAAATAGACGGCAAAGCTTAGAAATTTTTTATGTATTTAATTTAAGTAACAAAAGAATTATTTTTTTTTTAACTAATGATGGGGAAATAGCTGAAAAATCAATATTTTGTTTGAGAACATTTTGCCTTAATAAAAGCTTTTATTCTATTTAGCATTGATAAAACTGATTTCTTTAGTTTCTTCAGGAATTCGACGTCAAGGAGCTTGTATTTGTTCCCAAAACATTACCATGGCCAATTCACAAGGGTATTTTTATTCTATTTTCTCATTTAAAACTTTTTAACGGAATCTTCAATGCCAAGGAGAAAAAAAAATTAATTACTGTTCAAAGAAGCAGAAATAAGGCATTAAGAGACACCGGGTGGACATATCGATAAATTGCTGAATATATAAAATGTACAATAAATATATATATATATATATATATATATATATATATATATATATATATATATATATATATATATATATATATATATATATATATATATATGGCCAGTTTGAAATAGTTGAAAGTACAGGGAGAGGGGCGCTTAGTTAGTTTTGAACTAGGACAATCGAGAGGTTATGACCTGGAAAGTGTGTGACAGGATCCATAGAATGTGCAAAAGAAATAAGATGCAGTGCCTGTCTCGTACGTTGTGTGTAAAATTGGAAAATGGGGAGCAAACAGATGTTACTTAGTGGCAAAAAGGAGTACTTGCATTTGAGCGCGCCATAGGCCATCCTGTGAAGGATATAGCGGAATCTGGTCTATCTACGTGTAAGGTTCTACGGGTCTACATACAATGGCAAATATCCCGGTCTAAAGGAAGTTTCCTCCAGAATTGTAACCAATAAACGATACTGACGGTTTTAGACAGCTGGTGCCTTTCACGGCTTGTGCCTAAAAATCGTTTCGCTTCAAGGCAGGAATTACTGCAAGACGTCAACGCAGGTCATTCGCTACGCATTACAGAAAGAACACTTCGCAGAGAACTGCATAAATTGAACACATGGAACAGAGTGGCTCACAAATGGCCTTTGTTCACTTCTGCTCACAAATTTACCTGGCTACATTGGGAGAGAAAACACAAAGAGTCGACCATGAATGACTAGAAACACGATACTGGTCAGACGAATCATGTTTATGCCTGTATGTGAATAGTGTTCGGCGTTGTGTCCATCGTAGACCTCATAAGGCCTTCAAAGAAGAATGCGTGCTGGGTGTTTTAATATGCGGAAAAGTGCTCCTTTGTTCTACTCCTAACGATGGATCTTCGAGAACGTCAAAACTTTGTCCGTCTTCAATAGGCCATTTTTTATATGTCCTACAAAAGTGGAGCCTATCCATATGGTTCTTCTTGGTGAGATGAGGCTTCTTCGCAGCTCTTCTCGACTTGCGCCTTTGGTCGAAAAGTCTCTACCTCACTGTGCGCGCTGAATGGTTCAAACCTGTTTTTCAAAGTCATTAATGATCCTAAAGATGCAATGAGCCTAATGATTCTTGATACAATATACTTAGCAACTATCTTATTGTATTTCAGACCACTTTGATGCAGAGCAACAACGGTTGCACGCTTTTCTTTGGAAAGAACCATTTCTTGAAATAAAAAAGATTAAAAAATTTAATTTCCCCTCCCCCCCCAAATATTAGGAGCTAGATTATAATTACAAAACATCATTCATTTAAGCCATATTTGTCATGATTTTACTCTTTTGATCGAATAGCAAAGCACAAGGAGCTGAAACTCACCTCTTGCAAATATAGAACCAAAGCGCGACTTTTTTTATTTTTGAAATGCTGAATTTTTAATAAACCTGCAATAAATTAAATATTAGAATAATAATTTATATCACTTAAATTTTAAAAACGAATTAAAAATAAAAATATCTATTAGTCTCAAAACTTTACGGTATTATTGATCCAACGCGATGTAGATTTGCGAGTCATCAGCATTGAAATGGAATAACAGGCAAAAGAGAAGCGGAGGAATCTCAAAGGGAAGAAGGCAGTTATGAAAAAGGAGCGAACCAAGAAACGAGCCCTGCGGAACATCAAAACGCGAAGATGTGGGAAAAAGGGTTAAATCGTAGGGAATGCAAGATATACCATTTTGGCCACCATGTCGAGAATTGTTCGTAGAGAATAAATAATTAATCAATCAATTACAGAAACTGCGGAAGATAACGACTTAGGAACAATTGTGACGGCTGATCTGGAGAGCCACGGGAATATGCCATCTCATTGAAGAAGGCGAAATAAATTGGCGGATTTATACCTCGGTCTCTTTGCTTATATCGGTTTGCCATCTCTAAATCCATAGTAGGGCCACTATTGGGTTTGGGCATGCAATTTAGGAGTTCATATTGCTCAAGAGGGTGCAGCGTAGAGCTCCCACGAAGATTCCTAGTCTTACTAACCTGAATTAGTGGGATTCATGGAATAAACTAGAACTACCAACTTTAAAGTGTAGAATTAAAAAGAGACTACTTGGGGCGCTCGGGTGAAGAAGGAAATTCAACTTCCTTGAATCGGCGTTGATTCCGCAAGGGGGCGCATATCAAACAATTGTGGTAGAGACTCGCGTAAGAATGAGAAGCAAAACAGATAAGAATATCTAGGAAATGAACTATTAAGCATGAGTCTCACATTTCTGGTGGGAGCGAGGGGGGGGGGGGTTAGTGGCTGTATCTATAAACAAATGATGCCACTCATGGCAGCAGCCGCCAACTAGTCATCTTGACAATTTCGAGGTAGGACGTTCTGTCGAAAGAACCGAGTCGAAGATACTCAACGTTCCCAGAAGTACAGTAAGCCATTTTTTTTTTAAGAGCTCATCTGGCAGGAGTAAGCTATGAAATGCAGTAATTACAGTACCAGTTGGTAATTGGAGTAAAAGTATCAGTTGGTAATTAAGTATATGATAATAATTTGAAGACGTAGAAGTGATAAAGGTCGTGTAGGTGACACCATAATGTGGGGTAGGTATGTTAATTTGCTCAAAGTGCTATATATTTAACGGAGCTTTGGATGAATAGCGGTGACATTTTACCTTTTGAACACTAAGAGTCCCAGTTTTGCCCATCTGGAGGATAGAGATCCCAAAACATAAAATGTGAAAGTAAACGACAAAAATGTAAAATGATTTCATTATCAGTAATAAAAAGGTAAAATAAGAAAATACGTTTGGTTACAAACATCCTGCTCGGCAATTGTTCAAATGGATCTATATTAAAATAACTCCATTAAAATGGGTTGGCCTGGTGTTGCGTACCCAGCCCTCTCTTTTGAGAAATTGATATCAGGCTATTTCAATAAAAGCTTAGTTAGTTAGGCTAAGTAAGGTTATATTTAGTTATGATAGGTTAGGTAATGTTAAACTAAAGTTATATGAATGTAGAAAATACCTAACCTACCTGAACACCTAAACAAGAGTTGTTCAAACCAACAACACCAACACTGAAGAAAGGGAACGCGATACCAGGCCCACACATTTTAATAAAGTTATTTCAAAATAAACCCATTTGAACAATAGATGCCCCTGGGTTAATTGGATATGCTATGGTTCAAAGACTTCTGTTTAACTTAATTCCTTTAGCCTATTCGCATCCAGTGTTACCTTTGAATGGTGGAAAGTCCTTCAGATTGGTTCGCTCTCTCTACTTCATATGTTGTAGTGTATAGGTTGAACCTCGCAGACGCATTATACTATTCCCGTTTATCTGATTAGTAGTATTTGCACTCTGTCTAATTATTATCTGACCTCTCTCTAATTTGTAACCGACCAATGTCTAACTAGTATCTAGTATCTAACCTCTCTCAAATTAGCATCCGACCTCTCATATTATTATCAGACCTCTCTCTCTCTCTCTCTCTAATTAGTATCCGACCTCTCTCTCATTAGTATCCAATCTCTCTATGATGAGTATCCGACTTTAGCATCTATCGAACTAATATATGATATCTCTCAAATTATTATCCGACCTCTCTCTAATTAGTATTTGACCTCTCTATTTACTATGACACTTCTTTCTAATTAGTATCCGACCTCTCTCTCGCTCATTAGTATCCATCTTTCTCTAATTAGTATCTGGCATCTCTCTAATTAGTTTCTAACCTCTCTAACCAATTTACTAGAATTTCCTCATAACATTATTTGCATCTACGATGAAACTAAAGCGGCGGATATAATTTACCTTGACTTTATAAAGGCCTTTGATACAGTCGCGCACGAAAGACTATTGATGAAGATTAGAGCAATTTGAGTGAGGTGTAACATACTTAAATGGATTAAAAACTGGCTATCAAATCGTTTACAGCTGGTTGTTGTAAATAGGGCGTATTTAGAGTGGGCCACAGTCTCTAGCGGGGTACCACAGGGGTCATTCCTGGGCCCATTTTTTTTTATTGTTTACATTGATGACTTGGAAAATAGTGTTAAGTATGATCTCTAAATTTGTAGATGATACAAAGCTAGGAAGCCGAGCCCTTTCGAGACCCGATGGAGAGCAAATGCAAAGACCTTAATAAAATTGTCGAATAGGCGGATAAATGGCAAATGGACTTCAACATAGGTAAATGAAAGGTCATGCATTTAGGATGTCATAACTTAAAAGTAGAATACCATATGAAAGGTCAAATCCTCGAATCTGTTAACTTAAAAAGACCTGGGGATTTTAATCTCGGAGGACCTTAAAGTATCGAGACAATGCGCTGAAGCTTGTAAAAAAGTAAACCGAATACTAGGATATATTACTCGGAATTTTACTTTAAAATCGACAGATATAATACTGCCAGTATACAAAGCGCTCGTGCGCCCACACCTCGGATATGCAGTTCAATTTTGGGGTCCCTCCCTAAACAAGGATATAGCGCATTTAGAAAAGGTGCAACGTCGGGCTACTAAACCAGTTCCTGGAATCCGAAACAAACCGTACGAAGATAAGACTCCGCTCATTAAACCTACTATCTCTTGAAAGTAGACGATTACGTGGACAGTTGATCGAGGTATTCAAAATCTTAAAAGGATTTACTAATATTGATTACAAACTATTGTTCGAGATGGACGAAAGGGCCAACGCACGCTAAAATTGTTTAAAATTAGTGAACAAGCGATTTAACTCTACTATAGCTCAAAATTACTTCACGTTTAAAATCACGCAAACATGGAATAGCCTGCCCAACCGTGTAGTGGTAGTAGGAGCATAGAAGAAAACGTCATACGAAATAAGGAGTTGGGAATAAAATCCAATGAGAAAAAAAAGATGCCAGCGACGCCTCCCTGCATTGAGTGAATGTGAATTCCCTTTTTCTTTTTCTGTCTGTCCTATAAGTATATTATTTTCATCACTAGCAGGTGAAGCCTGCGGGAGAAGAGAGTACTGTCCTATCCCCCCTTCCCCTCCTGGTTCGAAGAAGCGTGTTCGTGTATTTGCGATATAACGAACCTGCATGGAAAGGGTACACATGTAGATAAGTATGTACCGTAGAGTTGAAATAGTTAAAAAAACAACAAAAAAAAACAGCATGTAAATAAAAAAAGCATGATACACTAACGTTAGAAAGTGGTAGTTAACATCTTCTGTAAGCGGACTGGCCTTGAGTGAACCTTAGGGTCTTTACTGGTCCTTTTTTCTGTAGTTTTTTTTCTGTAGTCCTCTCTAATTGGTATCTGACCTCTTTTTTAATTAGTATCCGACCTCTTTCTAATTATTATCCGACCTCTCTCTAATTAGTACATGACCTCTCTAATTAGTATCCGACCTCTTAGTCTCATTAGTATCCATCTTTCTCTAATTAATATCTGACTTCTCGCTAATTAGTTTCTTACCTCTCTCAAATTAGTATCCGACCTCTCTTTAATTAGTATCTGACCTCTTTCTAATTACTATCCGAACTCTCTCTAAATAGTATCTTACCATTCTCTAATTAGTATCCGAACTCTCTCTAATTATTTTTACTTAAATTTCCTTTCTTAACTTCACCATGAAGTCAAAATGGGACTTAGGAAGTCTTAGGTGCAAGCTCCGAATCCTGGACTATTACGAAGTTGATAAAATTCATAAGTTCTCTGCTTATGATCTCTATTTGTATGTCACTTCTTGGAGGCGTATGTGGTGCCTTAATTAATAAAATAGCATTTTAGTTGTATTTTAGCAATTTTCTATTGATTTATTTGAATTTATTAACGCCTTGAGCATCATAACGTCCCTCACTTTACACCCTCTATTGCACAGGTACTTACACGGATGCATACACAACTCTCTCCGCCTCACACACTGTTAAACCTAGTACCTTGAGGAAGGCCATACACTCCGGGCTCAGTTGCCATGTCAGTATCCAACTCGATTGAGACTACCTGGGATTTATTCCTTATTGACATTTCCATTTCCCCCTTTTTTTCGACACTTTCTTTACGAGCTTATTCACGCGGCAATATCTCAGGCTAGTCGCCAACCAGCTTTCGTCCATTCATCCCTAGCTGGTTCACTCCTCCCTTTTGGTTGGTGGATTTTAACTTCTTCCCACCATTTTCTCCCACCCCACCTCCACTCACACCCTATCATTCTTTTCCTTATCTATCCAATTACACATCTGCAAGGTGATTTCAGGTGACATTTGGATGCTTGTGCACCCCCCCCCCTCCCAGCACTAACATCCCCAGTTTGCCCTTCCGGCCCCAATGCTTTCAAGGAAATCTGTGGCTATATATTTTCCATTTTATTTCGCTTCACTACTTTCTTTAAAGGGAAAATTAAAATTATAAATCGTAAGTTACGGGGAAATAAGAAGACTAAGCGAATATACATTTATATAGTTATTATAGCAATGAACATCCATCTTCATACTACTCATTCATATACTAACTGCATGCAATCACTGCGTACATTGCAGTTTTCCTTAAGAATATATGATTACTTTGATTTAGTAACATAAAAGTCTAGTTAATTATGATTATTAATTTAAGACAAGGATTTAGGGATTAACCGGTGAGAAGTGTGGACCGGTTGGTTATGTAAACATACTCCGATTATATATTATCTTTATTTACAAGGTCAGGTAGGAATTATTCTTGATTGTTCAAGTCAAATGGCTGCATCTAACGTGAATGGAGAGCTTTGGAGGTTGACGTGTGAGGCTAGCACATGTTGTTGTGAAGCGAGCGAGAGAGATGGGTCAGTGACAAGGCGATGATAATGCAATGATTCGACTTATCATTCA
This sequence comes from Ceratothoa steindachneri, assembly GCA_963969495.1. NCBI lineage: Eukaryota > Metazoa > Arthropoda > Malacostraca > Isopoda > Cymothoidae > Ceratothoa > Ceratothoa steindachneri. The sequence continues at coordinate 122,118,349 of OZ018324.1, forward strand.
TCTGTGTATAGAAAGGACAGAGAGGGATCACTGTGTAACAGAGGCGAAGAGGTAGTCGTAGAGGAAAAGGACGCGGAAATAACTTGAGAAAAGATGGCAAGAGTTGATAGATCGGCGGCTAGACACCGATGCGTGGTGTGGTTAGGTTGGTCTCGAGGTATTTGTGACTGGACGACGGTTGGAAGTTGGTCAGGAAGGAGAGCGTGTCTGCTCAGTCGGAAACGAATTATTCATGATGCGAAGAACGGTATGGGTTGCGGGTGGTCATGGGCCGCAGGGTATCACGGTGCCATCGCATACCTTCTTACAAGTAGTGCGGTGTATAATGGGTCTCTGGCGAGTTTTCCGAGTTGTTTTGTGAGTCTGGTGTGAGCGTATGTGTTGAGGGGTGCTAATTTGTTGCTGCCGTGTAGTGTGGCCATTCTCGAGTACAAGGGAGAGCGGCAAGCGCGCTTCAGAGCAGTTCTGAATGCGCTGAGCCTTCTGCTTCCACGTGTCACTCGCGGCTACGAGTGACAGAGGGAGGTACGTGAGAATAGGTCGCACGAGTGTTTTGTATAGGTGTAACTGTAGTTTTTGGCCCGCAGGATAGAACCTGCTCAGTGATGTGTTTGTAAGTGAGGCTATTGCTTGTGTTATGTTCTCGTGTATATTGAACCTGAGTGTCTTGTCAAAAGTTACCTCAAGGATTTTTGTAGGTTGTGTGTATTCGAGCCTTGTTGGGTTTAAATGATTCATGTCTGATGTGTGTGAGAAGATTTGTAAGTTGTGCATGAAGTAATCTCTTGCACCGTAGACTGTCATCTGTGTCTTCTGAGGATTCGTGGCAATCAGCCATTTATCCTCGTAATCTGTCTTAGCGTCTAGTATTCTTTGTGCGTGAAGCGCGATTTTTTCTGATCCACGGCCACCTTCGAGAATGGTCTCGTCATCGGCGTAAGACACTGTGTATGTGTGACACCAGTTTTCAGGTGGGCGTGGGGTGTCCTTTGTGTACATGATGTATAGTGTGGGTGCCAGTACGCTCCCTTGAGAAACACCCGAGTGTTGTGAGAGGGTATTGTTGTATTTTATGTGGCATCTACGTTCAGTGAGGTTTTGCGAGAGGAGCCTTCTGGTGCAGAGAGGTAACTCCCTATTGTTGGCGAGTTTCTAACGGAGTCCCTCGTGCCACACTTTGTCAAAGGCTTTCTCTACCTCCTTGCTGATGGAGAGTGTCTTCTGATTTACCTAGCGTTTTTTTCTGTATTCTGTCATGAACGATGCTCACGGTCGCCTGAAAAGACCGGCCCTTCCTGAACCCATTTTGGTGGGGAGAGAACCAGTCCCTCTCTTCCAGGTTTTCCCGTAGACGGCAGTTGATCATGCGTTCGAGTATTTTTCTTAGGTGCTCTAATAGAGCAATAGGCCTGTAATTGTTTGAGTGTTTGGGGCCATTGTTCGCTTTTTGTAGAATTATGTTGTGAGAGACTTTGAATATTTTAGGGAAGTGGCCTGAAGCTAGTGAGGCCTTGAATAGATGTGTAAGTGTGTGGTATATGTTTGCGGGGAGGTTGTGTATTAGTGTGGCTGGTAGCCCGGAGGGACCGGAGGCACGTTTTGGCGTCGTTTTAATGTATTTTTTTTCCTCGTCGGTGATGGGAGTGGTCAGTGTGGATGTGTAGTCAAGCAGCTTCATTCGTATCAGGGGGCGGGCCTTAGCTCGTGAGCGTGGGCCCGGCACCACTCCAGGACTCCCTGGAAGTTCTTCCGCGCGCGTGTGGTGTGGGTGGGTTGTGTATATGTACTGTGTCCCAGTGAGACCTAAATGCGTTGAGGATGACGTTAGTGTATGTGAGTGTTTGATTGTTTACTTGGAAGGTGATGGGTTTGGGTGGATCAGTGCCTATCATCCTTTTTACGTGCTGCCAGAAGAAGGAGGGGTTAGCGCAACGGGTGTCGTCCGCGATGCAGACGACTTCTCGCCACTACCGGTTTTTATCTAGCTGCACGCACTGTAGGATGCTGGCACGTAAGTGATTGATGTTGTGTTGTCGTGGGCCTCTAATGTAGTGATTATTGTACTGTGATCAGTCTTTGAGTGTGTATGGAAAATGTGAAATGTTTTATGCAAGTGTAGGTTTTGTTACGTGAGTGTAGGTTGCATGCTGTGGTTATAGTGTTTATGATTGAGCACCAGTGGCCATCTAACAGGTCTGGATTGGTGTGGTCCTGGTCGAGGTTTTGTGGCGTGTTATCTGTTATGTGTCTCTTGAACTCTCCCCAATTCGTGTTTTTGTAGTCGAAGAGAGGTAGTGTAGGTATAAGTATGGGAGATGTGGATATGATAAGGCATATCAGTATGTGGTCAGAGAGTACGCAGGGACCCGGTGAGATGTGAGTTTAGAAGCGTGTAGCGTGGTTGTTGCGGAAGACCACGTCCGGGAACGTGGTACCTCCACGAGTACCGAAGAATGTGGTAAAGGCCAGCCAATGTGTTCGCAACGATATCACCGCAAGGCATCGGCCAGGTACCTTCCTGCATCATTCGTAGTGTTTTAAAGGAGTGTCGGGTGAAAGGCGTTGAGGCCCCCCGCAAAGTAGATAGGGAGGTTGTGGTTTGATAGAGCCCGGAGTGGGACTTCTATGTTTAATTGTAGGCGTGGTGGTCTGTAGTGTGTGGTCACTAGGATTGAGCCAGAGCTTGTCTCTATCTTGCATGCTAGAAAAGAGTCATCTTGTGTTTGGATGAGGGAGTTGTGTATAGAGCGCTTCACTAGGAACGCTGACCCTAGGTGCATAGCCTGTGGAGATAGGTACGTGGGGTAACCTGTGATGCGGAGTCTGTTGTTGGGAGGATGTAGGCTGGTCGAGTTCAAGAGTATTATGTCAGGTCTTTGTGTGTTAAGGACCCAGTTGGCAACAGTATAACTAATACCGTGTCAACTGCGTACATTTAATTGTGTCACGTTGAGGCCACCTATTGTCGTGGGCGGAGTTCGCGTGAGGCTGATTTAGCTGGGACCGTTCCCCTCTCCTTGGTTATTGCCCAGGAGGCTTAGGGAGCCAGTACCTTTATGCGTGTCGGCTGTGGTCTGGAGAGGTTGCCATTGGTGTTATTGAGTGGGCAAGCCGTGGTTGAGGAGAGAGTGTGTTCTGTGGAGGGAGGTTTAGAGATAGCGGTCGTTGAAGCAGGGCTGGAGAGAGTGGAGTCTGGGAGGGGAGACTTAGGGGCAGAGGTGGAGGGAGTAGAGCTAGGAGATAAGGGGATAGAGATAGTAAGGGAGGTGCATATTATGAGAGGGGGGTGTTGGGAAAGAGAGGAGGTTGAAACAAAAAAGGAGGGGTGAAAGGGGGAGGGGAAGGAACAGCAGGAGAGGGTGTCGGCTTTACGCGTGGTTGTGTGTGGGGTGGGGGGTCGTGGTAGGGTTTTTCTGTTTGATACGGGGTGTTGTGGAGGGTGTGGTGGGCTTGGGGGAGGTGGAGTTTGTAGTGTCAGTGGTAGTGGGGAGAGGCTGTGAAAGGGGGGCTGGGGACGCTGGGAGGGGGGTTGGGGGCAATCGGGAGGATTGAAAGTTGCTGAAGGGGGAGTACTGGAGGTAGGAGGAAGCTTGGGTAAAGGGGTGGAAGAAGTGGGAGCTGTGGAGGGAGCAGAAGAGGCAGTTGGGAGAGAGATGGAAGCAGTGGGCAGAGGGGTAGGTAAGGAAGGAACAGTGGCGAGGGTTGCAGGGACAGAAGGACGGGAGGGGGTGGGAGCGTGGTGAGGGTTTGGAGCGGTGGGTCAGGGAGAGAGGTGTACGTGCCCACCGTGGTCGGGAAGAGTGCGGGTCTCCTGTGTGTATGCTCGTCGATTAGAGCGAACACCTTCTCGGGGAAGGTGATCTGCTCTAGACCATGCGAGGCGAATAGTGTGTTGAGTATGTTTGCGTATAGTCGGGGGTCACCCTTCGACATCTCCTTTGCCACCGTTGAGAGCAAGGCGGCCAGGTGTAGTTTTAGGTGTGTGATCTCGTTAGGTGTGTGGTGTGGAGTAGGGGTGGGTGTGTAGTGTGGGGTAGGGGTGGGTGTCGATAGCAGTGTGGGTCTCTGGGTGTAAGGTGCTAGGGTGGGGGCGGGTGTCGGATTTTGTGGGTGAGTTTGGGTTGCTGCTGGAGTTGGGTGTGTCTAGGGTGGGACAGGGAGAGGTGCGGACACCGTTGCGACGGCAGCGGCGGCAAATGTTCTTAGGAGTGGAGGGGGGGCGGGGCGGAGTGTGTGGTTGTGTGGAGGGATTGAGGACATCGTATATCCGCTACGGCGTCATAGTGGACCTTACTCTAGTAAGGGCATTTTGGATTGACGGTTACATGGTCGCCGCCACAGTTGGAGCAGAGGGGTGTGGTGGCTGTGCAAGTGGTGGAGTGGTGGCCCACAACAGTGCACTTGGAGCAGACCAGGTCTGCTTGGCAGTGAGGTATTGTATGTCCGGTTTTGTAACACCGGTGGCATTTTGTTGGTCTTAAGTTATGTTGTGGTTCGATGTTGTGAGGGTGTGTTAGGGTGCCGCAGACCTTGATGCCTTGGTCTAGTGGCAGTGATTTGTTGTTTTTGTCAGACAGTGTGATCACTACCTATTGTTGAGTTCTGTTGAAGTATAGGTCTGTGATGACCTCCTCCCCATACTTCTATCTAAAGTGTGTGCGGAGGTCATGTGTGGAGAAGGCCAGCCATAGGAGGTTGGTCTTTGTGATCCGTATCTGGTGTCTTTTTGCTACACCGTCGGCTAATTTAGTTTGTAATTCTAGTGCAGCGAGTGTGTCAGAGGCGTAGGTGTGAAATTTCACTGCATCCTTCTGTGATCGGAGGACGAGTTTAAAGCCTGTATGTGTTTTGATTATGTTTGTGATGGTGGTTTCGTATGTAGTGGCTAAGATTAGAAGTGTATGTTGATCGTTCGTGGTGGGGCTCTTGTTTTTTTGTTTGTAGGAGTGTGAGGTATGACACACTAAGTGCCATTTTTGCTTTACCTTATTTTTCTCTCTTTGTATGGGGGTCCCCCCGCCCCGCCAATAACGAGCCTATGAAAATGACTCGGAGGTGGTGATAGATGATGAGTGAGTATGGACCTGGTTGGGCTCCTCAGAGAGTGTGAAAACATGGCGGACTTAATGATGACTGAAGCCAGAATCAACTGACTCCAGTCGGGGTGCCGCCCCCTCTATTGGGTTTTGGGTATTTCCCAGTTACGTCCGACATCTCACCCCCAGCTTAATAAGCCACAGTGGTGTAAGGTTTCTAGCTGTCGCCATCATGTTGTTGCCAGCGGTCCCTGGCTGCACCAGGAAACCGAGCCTGGTTTGGAATTAGATCAACCTAAAATGAAAGTTAGAATACCCTACTCTATACAAAGTTAGAATACCCTACTCTATACTTATATATTTCCTGAGCAAGTTTCGAAGGTGGTGAAGTATAAAAAGCTGCCACGATAATGCTATTTCCCCAATACTTCAAAGTGCCATTCCGGGCAAGGAAGGAATGAAATTTTTGTGGTAGACTTCGTGTGGGAAGTTGTAAGTTCATAAAGGAATATCTTTTAAAAGAAATCTGACCCTCTTTCTGGTGACAAACGGCAACTGCGTTACCAGCGAGGCACTATTCAGAATGGAATTTACGGCCCTTTTAGTATTTGGTGGGAGCCTAGCCGCCATATATTGTTTACATCGACGGCCCTTAGGTCATTTAAGCCTACCTGAACTCGAAATTAGTGTCGTCTTCGGGTTTAACTGGATTAGGACTATTAAAATTGTTCGAGGAATTTCGGTGAGTTTCTCATGTCTCTAAGGAACACATGGGTGCAAGTTTAGAGATCGTTAGGAATGTGCACCTTCTGATCGGAAAGGAGCTTGCGCGATGACGCGGGACAGAAATCTTCCATGTAAGTTTTTAGGGCTGCCACGTATTCACTGAGTGGAATGGAGGTATCTAATAGATTTGAAAGAGTTAACAGAATACGAATAGAGCACCCTTATGATGCCTGTGCTGGTGATGTACCAGAGTGTTCTTTAGTTTGAGAGTGGTGAGCAAGAGGCCTCCATAATAATTTATTGTACTATTGATTAGGAAGGGAACCGACAAGAAGAGGGCGTTTGAGTGTAGCATAAAACGATCCTACGACACTATTCCCCTCTGATTCTAAGGAGAAGTGAAAACATGGTGAAGTGAGGGAATGGGTGAGAACGAAAATTAACTCCATTGAAAGATATGAGTGTTTGAAACACTCAGTACTCCGCAACCAATCGATGTGCAACGCCTTGAAATGACTAAGCAGCAGATAAATCCACGATATATATCCACGATATATAAGATGTACTTAAACCAATGGGTTTGTGTGTAGGGCCCAGTGATGTCTGCGTGCACCACACTTAGCGTCGAGGCCAGCAGCAAAAAATAGCGAAAAGCGAGGTAGGATTAATTTGGTCGTGTGCGTTGGCTGACAAGGAACGCAAGTACTAACAATATTTTTCAAACATTTGCGCACTTGATTCCACACAAAGTACTTGGAAATTAGAGTGTTCCTTTAACACCAAGGTGAGCTAAGAAAAGGAAGAGGTCAAATGTTTGGGCGACGACGACCCTCAGATTGTTCAGAGAGGAATCTACAAGAATTCTGCCGTCAGTGTTCGGCAGGCAAAGGGGGAATAATTGAAGGTTTGTGTTTTTCCTACTCATTAAGTATGTAATAATTGGGAAGCTAAGTTGTTCTACGGTTAGCAGGGAATCGTAGTTAGTTTTAAAAGACGTGAGAAAAATTGAGGTGGCAGCCACAAGAGAAGACTGCTTGAGGGAGCTGCGGTCAAAGTGTCAGATGAGATCATTACTTTGACCGGGAGAAAGTATATCTGTATTCAGAGTATTCCTGGATAAAGCGTTAATTAGGGTGAGATGTTTGGCGTGTGACCACTGTTGGTCCTCGAAAAATTGCATAATAAAATCCCTTTAACGAGTCACCAGAGGAGGGGGATATGACTTTGAAGAAAGAAGTGCCAAGGAGAGAGCCTTTTAGCCAGGGAGTTACATTGTACCTTTGTACCATGGAAATATCCTTTACTGCGGAGAAGGCCGCAAAATGTTCTCTTCCAAACGTAAACATTTTTGTCTGAGCTGAGAACAACTGCTTCAAGCAAAAGGTAACGGAGGCTACGTTCCCTTATAATGTTATCTAACGCACCCTCCACACCGGTCACAATTGCATCAGCCAAAATGCAAAATGGGGCGTTCTGTAATGGTTGCTTTAATCGGTGGATGAGTAAATAGCAAGTTCAACCTCTTGAAGGACGCACGCAGCAGTTTACGGCCAAATTTAATAGGGATCTGCTGCGTTTTTGTGCACTCTTCAGGATGTCATTTAGCGGGGCTAAAATGGAGGCCACATTTTTTCCATCATTCCTGTAAAAATTGAATAAGCTTAGGAATTCCATTAGAGATTCATATTTGGCGAGTGATGGGAAATCCGAATGACTGCAAATATGAGGCAGAGGTGCGCTGCTCTTGTTGGTTAGGAGGTATCCCTGAAATTCGATCCGGTCTACTCTTAATTGACATATGTGTGACGCTAACTTTAGACTAATGGCTAGTAGGCGGTCAAATACCTGCCTTAGGTGTACTAGGTGTGTTTAATGGTCTGGAGAGTAGACCAATAAGTCGTCTATAAAAACAAAAACGAATTTAAGATTTTCCAGGACTTCGTTAAGCAAACGCATAGGCGCTTGTGAATACGACCTCAAACCAAATGACATCTACAGAAATAAAAACAAGGTCAACCGGCCTGTCGCGTGCTCTCAATTATTCTGACTTATGACCATATTGCTTTATAAATTTCAAAATTTTCAATAATTCCCGAACTAACCTTAGGAGGTCCTTGGAAATTATATCATTCGAAAGGGAATGTAAAACAACAATTTCGTTAGAATCGGCCGCATAGTTACGATGTTATTGACCCCAAAACTCATTGAAAAGTAAAATGGTTACCATCCGACCGAACTACCTACGAACTGACATAGTAACATAAGAATCGCGTGCACGCGACTAAAAAATACCATAAATGGCGTAGTTACACATGTTTTTATTACACTCGACGCATCCACCAGAATTTGAACCTTAAAATTCGAGACGAACGGTATTAAATAAGTATCAGCCTTAGTGACTCTGTTTAAGACATGGAAGTCACACATTGACTAAAATAGAGGCCATTTTTCTTAGAAAATAGATGTAATGGAGATGCCCAGGAAGATGGCGATTTTCGAATGGAGAGCTTTCGAGGTTGAAATGCGAAGTTGGCAGTTGGCGTGGAGCCAGTGACAAGGCGATGATAATACAATGATTCGACGCCTCTCATAGTTGCCACTTATTGTTAAGTGTAAATATCTAGAATTGGAAGAAATTACATCTAGAAATAGCTAGATATTTCTTGCAACAATCTAGAAAAATATGAAATAATAATTCATTTTTACACACAAAATTATAAATATTATATAGCAATGAATATAACTTACCATATTCATTCAAAATGAAGGCAAATTTTATCATCAACATCTACTTCACAAGATGTACCTGAAGTACATTTGCAAATGAAGAAGAATTACTGTCATATTCCTTTGAAGTGCCAATTTCATTTAAGACTTGGTAAGGCAGTTCGTATGTATAACAGCACTTTTCTAAGTATGTTAAACCTAATTTGACTGTCTAAATAGCATTAAGCAGCGGCAGCTTCATTTTATTTTCTAGTTTTGATTTTATTTAATTCATTGGACTGAACACACTTTCTATATCTGACTTTAAATGTAGTAAAATCAATGCAGACTCCGCGCATTCAAAAAGTGCATTTAATAGGTTATACAGTTCCGGTTTTTTGTGCCTAGTCAATCAAATTTATTTTTATCAATTGGATTTCAGCTTCTGCCACACTATTATCAGAAGCCCCTAGATATTTCATCAATTGACAATATTTGGGTATATATTTTACTGGTTGAAGCGTGTTATTTACAGAAAAGAGAAACATTTTTTAAGATTTCTAAATTTTCTGGCAGTCTCTGTTTTAATTGCTTAAATAATACAAGGCAAAATTTTTGACAGCGCTTCCTTAGATTTTCTTTTTCGCCATTAGGGAAAAGTTTTGTTGCTCTTAACTCTTCAATTTTTTATTCAACCTGATACCCAAAATAGGGCTTAGGGTCCAAAGATTCTTCTATTGTGCAGGCAAATAAATCAGCCTGGAAGGCTGGTAGTACTAAGCTTTTACCAATTGTTTTGAATAGTAATACAAGTTCATCCAATAATTTCACTGCTTAATATTCTTTGATTCAAACAGATTATCTACATGTTTTAATAATTTTAAAATAAGATTTAAAAAAGATCATATGCTCAATTCTTTTTATCACTGTACATTTCAAAGAGCATTTCTGAAGTGCAACACTTTTCACTTTGTCTTGTTACTTGAGAGTGCATCTTCAATTCCAACCAATGATTCACAATCCTTTCAACAGCTAATTGAATCGACTCCCATCTAGTTTGACATTTTGCAGAAATTTTCAAAGGTGTTGAACTATCATTTATGGCTTTATATAAGTTACAGTATTGCTGTTGTCTGATACTAGAATTTGAAACCAGTTATGACTCTCTGCAATAAGAAATTCGAAATTCCTAGGTAAGCATTCTGATGCAGCATGTGATACTGGCATTTGCAGCCTGGAAAGTTGGTAGTACTATGCTTTTACCAATTGTTTTAAATAGTAGTACAAGCACATCTTATCAGAATTATTAAGGGAACATCTTTCTTTAATTTCGCATAAATACCATTATTTATCCCAACCATTACAGATGCATTATCAGTACTAATTGCAGCTAGATTCTTCAAGTATAATTTCTTATGTGCTAAAATCCTTTAAGTGCTAAAAGGATGCTTGCCGCATCAGACTTCTCCATCTGAACAAGAACCACATATGTTGAAACAACTTGCCCACTGCTGTTACTATAATAAATCACTGAACACCAAGAATTTTTATCATAGAAATGTCATTTAATTAATCAATCAATAAACTGTATCTATTGCTACCTACTCGTATATCACACTTCAAATTTTCTTCAAAATGGGAACACAAAATATTCTTTATGATATTTGTACATTTGCTTTGATGCACTTTTACATCAACGAAAACATTATTATCACTAATGTTGTTTTTCAACGTATCAACTAAGTGATCAAAATTTGTAGATGCACAAGTAACAACTTAAAAACATGGCTATTGCTCCTTCAATTTATAGTTGCGTGCGAGTCTAGTCGCGGGCGACTCTTCATCTCACTATGATGGTGGGCGGGTCTCCGATTAGCTTGGCCCAGTTTGCTCTTTTTTTTCTAATAACATTGTAACTATTTGGCCGATTCTATCGAAATTTGAAACCCTTATGTTGTTTTATATTATCCTTCGAATGGTAAATTTCCAAGGTCCTCCAAAAGTTAGCCCTGAAATTATTTTGATGGGACAATAACATCATAACTATTCGACCGATTCTAACGAAATTTGAAACCCTAATGTTGTTTTACATTCTCTTACGAATGATATAATTTGAAAAGTCCTCCCAAGGTTAGCCCTGCAATTATTTTGTTTTGGCAATAATATCATAACTATTCGGCCGATTATGTTGTTTTACATTCTCTTTAGAATGATACAATTGCAAAAGTCCTCCCAAGATTCGCCCGGGGATTGTTTTGTTTTGATAATAACATCATGACTATTCATTTCATTCTAATGAACTTTGAAATCCTTATGTTGTTTTACATTCTATTTCGAATGATATAATTGCCAAGGTCCTCCCAATGTTAGTCCGGGAATTATTGAAAGTTATGAAGGTCGTAAGGTCATAAATCAAAATAAGTGAGAGCAAGCGACTTTTTGGTCAGCTGACCTTGTTGATGATGCATTGTTCTTAGTTTAGTACATTTAAAAATATTAGTCAGTGGTTTTATATTTCTAGCAGATAATGCAGCTACATGGTTGTTACTTTTAATGTGATTCTTCAAATCTTAGTATTTTGCTCTCAAATTGCAGTTAACCAATACTTACAACGACTTTTATTAGGGTCTCCAGGAACTTCCGTTATCCAATCTTTTAGAGAGCTATCATTCGACCATTCGTTTCTAAATTTTTGGCGAAACTTCAGAAGACCTGTGCCGTGTTTTTTGTAGTAAAAACAGAAATAATGGTGTTTTTAGGCATTCTTATCATCATTTACGGCTTCGGTTAGGTGCGGAAAGCACTTATTTTTTAAGATACTAGCACTCTGAGTCCGACTCTATTTGCAGCGATACTATCTTAAAAATAACTGCTCTCCGCGCGAAAACAAAGCCGTAAAGGATGACTAAAATGCCGACAAACACCATTAGTACTTTTTTTACGTACTTACCATTTATTTATAGATTATTCGTATATGCGTTTGGATAATACTTTAGTTTAGCAGGCGTAATTTCTAGACTACAATTAATGCGATCGGCTCTGCACGTTTATCGAAATAATAAAGACGATAGTGCCACCTACTTTAGGCTATTTGTGACAAAAAGTTTTAAAAAATTAATTAGTTTGGAAATGAGGGCCTTCGCCCCCATACTTTCTAATTAATTGTGGGGGGTTGCACCTCCCACCCAACCTTCAACTTTAAAAAAAATTCGTAATATGCCTAATTCGAAAGATTAACACCAGATTTGAATGCCAAAGGCGATTGCTAAATGTAGGCGGCCCTATCTTCGTCTTAAATTACCTAATAAATAATCACTTCACGACATAAGATAAACCATCTCGACCTCTCTCTATTATAATCGAGCCGCGCTTCTTTACCACTCATGTGGCAAAAGGCATATTAAGTCAAACAAACCGAGCTCGCAAGAATTGCGTTCCTTTAACTGCTTGCCTCCAGGGTTGCCAATGTTTGAAATAAGGTCGAACTAAGGGTTGCCAGTGTGTGAAAACATCGGGGTGGAGAGGTTTCATACATAGAGTATTCAAGGGCCACGTATATAACTATCAGTATGAAGAATTTTGAGGTATAATATCTTAAAAATATGTACTTTCCGCGTCAAATTAAAACCATATCTGCCGACTGGAATGCCTGAAAAAACCATGATTACTTGTATGGGCATATTGAAGGGTAGAGCAAAAAAATACAAATTTAAACAGAATTCTTATATCAAGCGTCGAGCGTCAAGCTTTCACTGCCAATATATTTCTCCAATACAAAAATAAACAATGTAGGTACAAAGAAATACTATTGCTACTCACAACGCAATTCGATCTAGACTGTGAACACTAGTTAGCAGGTAGACTGGATAGTTGAAATCGTTTATAAACCTTTGAAACGCTTCGAACAAGTGACAAAGTCAGTATTCATTTGGTTTCGTTTACAATGGGAGCTCTGTAGTTAGAAGGAAAAGTTATTCTGTCGACACGCTTCAAAGTGAACAAGAACTAAATATATTTAAAATTTCTGTCGTTCAGCTCATTCTTGTTCGGTTTGAAACATTGCCAATTTGGTGGGCATTTTTAATAGAAACATCTAGAAAACATCTAGATTCTTCTTATATTAATCTAGAACAAGATCCATCACCTAGATTGCAAATTCATACATCTAGATCCAAACGAAAACACCTAGATCTAGCTGAAAATAATCTAGAATAGCAACTATGACTCTTCTCGGTACCACCTAAATACGCCATAATAGCGTGCGATTGCCGTGTTTCGCGATAATAGTTAGCTGCGGTCGGTGGCTGCGCTAAAAACATGAATTGAATTTAAACTAACAACCCAAGTACTCAAAATTAAATTTAAATCGACTTTTTTTCAGGAAAGAGAAGATGTTGGTAGAAATCTTTCTTTTACTTCTGACTTTGTTGATGTTGTATCAAATTTTGAAGAAACCAGCTGACTATCCACCAGGTAGTAATAATATATAAGTTAAGGAATAGAAGTAAGTTTTGAACCAGTTTTTATTTTGCACAAGTGCGCTCTTATTTAACGTTCTTTTCGTGACTCAAGAAAACATTACTGCACTGACCTTTGCTTTATCAGGTTAATTCTGAAATTCTTTTCTGCGATTCCCAGGACCATGGCGTATACCATTGATTGGATTTATTCCAAAGCGCATGAACTTGGATGAAATAATGATGGACCTTCAGAAGAAATATGGAAATATTGTGAGGTGAGTTAAAAGACTGAGCAAGCACCATTCATGGCTAGTTTCTCAAATTATATTTTTTTCAAGGATACTGATCAAGTTTTCACAACCTTTGGTTTAGATATATTAAATATCGAAAAATGTGTTAGTGCTCTAATCTTATTAATATTCCTCTGGTATAAATAAAAGGAGGAGATGATGGACGAAGAGCCTCTCCCCCCCCCCTTAAAGAAAGCAGGAGAAGATGGACATTGTTGACTTCCATTCACACGGAAGCCACCTGTGACAGGCAAAGATGGGCCTTAAATTTGAATTTCTGGTGATAGCAAAGATCCAGAGCGACCAGAGAACCGAGAGCTTTGCGGAAACCAGGTCTCTTACCTTGTAACGAGCTTTTCCCCAGCAGCTCATTGGCAAGATTTTGGACCGCCTTGATAAGTTTGTGAATCTGTGCTTGTAGTAATGGGTAATCCTGAGCGGCGGGGGAGCTGTGCAATCATCGGTGGGTCGGACCATTGTAAGGGGCAGCGGTGAGTAGTTCCTGGCCACCTAACGCATCCCGAATTAAGACACGATCCGCAGTCTCTCTCAATCTGTAGAGGGGTTGAATTTACTCATCACCTCCAGGATGTGTGTGACGTGAAGTTGGAGACGGTTAAAGAAGGCTTACTTCAGTCGTGCCACCGGGAAGTTGGCACCCGCGAAGCTCGAAGCCTTTTAAAGAGTTCTGAGCTTCTGCCCCACAAGGGTGATGTTCATGGTGAGGTTCCACCATCGTTGCTGCTCCAAGGGCTCGTGCTACAGAAGGATAATGGCCTTGTGAGCCTCGCAGGCCTTCTTTTCTGCTGGTAAATCTAATAATGAGTCCAATGTTTTCATGAGGTTAGCTGGTAAATGGGGGAAGACAATGCGGTATTTTGCCATGGTGGACGTGAGATTTCTTGCCTCAAATGCCAGTTTGCAAAGTTGAAGCCAATGTTTCGCCTTACTTTGCATATATTGAGGCAATTGACTTGCCAAAAATTTGTCGTGCCCGTGGTAAAAGAGTGCTGGCTGTTTTATTATTGAGCCATGAAGAGTGCTGTAGAATACTAGTGAGCGATGATGTTGCTTTATGTAAGCTTGAAGAGAGTGTAGTTTTTACGGGAGGTCACCAATGAAGCGGTTGGTTATAGAAACGCACTTTAGTTATGTAATATCTGCATTTATACGATCAGGTAGGAATTCTTCTTGATTGTTCAAGTCAAGTGGCTGTCGTTCGCGTTAATGGAGAGCTTAGAGGTTGGTGGTGAAACTGGTACTTGGTGTGGAGCGAAAGATTGTTGAGCGAGTGCCGAGGTGATAAAAACATGATATATATGATTCGCATTGACTGACTGACATGTATATATAAAGGAAAAAGAGGGATCACTGTGTTACACAGGCAAACAGGTAATCGTAGAGGAAAAGGGTACAGAAATAACTTGAGAGGGGATAGGAAGAGTTTATAGGTAGGTGGCTAGACACCGAAGCGTGGTGTGGTTGTGTGAGTCTCGGGGTGTTCGTGTCTGGACGACGGTTGGGAGGTGGTCAGGAAGGACAACGTGCCCGCTTAGTCTGAAACGCATTATTCATGATGCTCTTAACTTATGCGTAGAACGGTATGGATTCTGGGTGGTCATGGGCTGCGAAGTCGCATGAATGAATGGATGATGTGTAAAAAAAGAAAAAAGAGGGATCACTTTGTAACACAGGTGAAGAGGTAGTCGTAGAAAAAAGGGTGCGGAAATAACTTGAAAAGGTTTAAGAAGAGTTGATAGGTCAGTGGCTAGACACCGATGCGTGGTGTGGTTGGGTGGGTCTCGAGGTGTTCGTGACTGGACGACGATTGGAGGGTGGTCAGGAAGGAGAGCGTGTCTGCTTAGTCGGAAACGCGTTATTCATGATGCTTTTAACTTATGCGAATAACGGTATGGGTTTCGGGTGGTCATGGGCTGCGGGATATCGCGGTGCAATCGCATACCGTCTTGCATGTAGTGCGGTGTATAAGGGGTCTCTGGAGAGTTTCCCAAGTTGCTTTGTGAGTCTGGTGTGAGCGTATGTGTTGAGGGGTGTGAATTTGTTGTTGTCGTGTAGTGTGGCCATTCTCGTGTACAAGGGAGAGCGGCAAACGCGCTTCAAAGCAGAGTTCTGAATGTGCTGAGCCTTCTGCTGCAACGTGGCACTCGCAGCTACGAATGATAGTAGGGCATACGCGAGAAGAGGTAGCACGAGTGTTTTGTATAGTTGTAACTGAAGTTTTTTGCCCGTAGAGTATAACCTGTGCGGCGTTGTGTTTGTACGGGAGGCCCTTGCTTGTGTTATGTTCTGGTGTATATTGAATCTAAGGTTCTTGTCAAAAGTTACCTCAAGGATTTTTGTATGTCGTGTGTATTCGAGCCTTGTTAGGTTTAGATGGGTCATGTCTGGTGTGTGTGAGAAGATTTGTAGGTTATGCGTGAAGTGATCTCTTGCGCCGAAAAGTGTCATCTGTGTCTTCTGGGTATTCCTGGCAATCAGCCATTTATCCTCGTAATCTGTCTTAGCGTCTAGTATTCTTTGTGCGTGGAGCGCGATTTCTTCTGGTCCGCGGCCACTGACGAGAATGGTCTCGTCATTGGCGTAGGACACTGTGTATGTGTGACAACAGTTTTCGGGTGGGCGTGGGATGTCGTTTATGTACATGATGTATAGTGTGGGTGCCAGTACGCAACCTTAGGGAACGCCTGAGCGTGGTGTGAAGGGTTGTGAGAGGGTATTATTGTTTTTTATGTGGCATCTCCGTTCAGTGAGGTAGTGTGAGAGGAGCCTTCTGGTGTAGAGAGGTAACGCCGTATTGTTGGTGAGTTTCCATCGGTGTCCCTCGTGCCACACTTTATCGAAGGCCTTCTCCACGTCCTTGCTGATGGAGAGTGTCTTTTGATGTACCTAGCGTTTTTTTCTGTATTCTGTTATGAACGATGATTACTACTGCCTGAGTGGACCGGCCTCTCCTGAACCCATATTGGTGGGGGGAGAACCAGTCCCTCTCTTCCAGGTTGTCCCGTAGGAGGCCGTTGATCATGCGTTCGAGTATTTTTCCTATGGGCTCTAATAGAGCAATAGGCTGTAATTGTTTGGGTATTTGGATGAGGGAGTGGTGCCTCTAAATAGGCTTGCGTTGTGTGAGGTTGCCAAGTGTCGCCATCATAGGGTTACCAGCGGTCGCTGACTGCCCCAGTAATCTTTATTGGTAGTGAAGATGTTGTTTGAGAACCCCAAAACTACGGGTAGGATAATACTTTATGTAAAGAAAGGGATGTTGACTTGGTTCTTGTTTAAGGCAATAGATGCGTAGGACAAAACTAGCGTCTCATTTTGTTAACTGCAGGACCAATATACCGAGAAATTGCAGTAAAAATTGACCGAATTTTAGTTTGCAAAAGGAAAATTAGAAAATTCACGAAAATTTAAAGCTGAAATACTTTTTTTCCTGCGGATTTCAGTCTTAAAATTGGGTCGAAGACGGCGGTGTTCATTTACGATTTCAAGATGATGAAAGAAGCTTTTTCTGGTTTCAACATGGCTGACAGACCAAACCTTAAAATTCTTTCTATGCTCAATTACGAAAAAAAGCTGGGTGGGTCATTTTCATAGTTTTTTTCTAAATGTATTACCTATTGCTTGCATTTTAGGAATGTCATTTATATCAAATAGATTGATATTGCGGGTATTTATCGAGTTTAGATTATTACCTCAATTTATTTGAAGGTGTTATCGCTACTAATGGCGAACACTGGCTTAACATTCGTCGCTTTTCGCTGCGCCATTTGAGAGATTTGGGCATGGGCAAATCCAAGCTGGTAGTGGCTGTTCAGAAAGAGGCGAAGACGTTGGTTGATCATTTTAAGAGTCGTGAGGGAAAGCCGGGCCCCATTTCCCGGTCAATTGCGGTTCCCTTCCTCAACGTCATTTGGCAGATGGTCGCAAGTAAGTTGTCTTCTGATCATTTTCAGCATTCTTGATCAATTGATCCAAAGTAATCAAATGAAAAAAAAATAAACTACTTTTGAAAGCATTCGAAAGAAGTTTCTGTTCTAGAAAGTGAGTCGTCCCTCTTCACCTTATTTCGTGCAATCGTTGAATATCTCGTGATTCTTTCTGTCTCTGTAGCATAGACATTTAGTTCCATCATTTAATCAATTTCAAACATAGGAGTAGGTAAAGATACGCAATCCCAAATAAATTCTAGTAATCTCAAGGAATAGGATTGCCTCAAACGACATTACTATCCATACTGATGTTCTATTTAGGGCTAACCCTAAGATAAAGCTTGAGGAAAAGCTTAGTACAAATGGATATTCGCCCTCAACTTCTTTCACCAGCCACTGTGTGCACGGAGAAGCAGGAAAAAATATCTAAATGTGATGAAGAAAATGACAAAAGTAGGAATTTTAACAGCAAAGCTATATTTCTAAGAGTACCAAAATAATATATATATATATATATATATATATATATATATATATATATATATATATATATATATATGCAATTGATTCCGCACCAAAATAAATCATTTAATTTTATCCTTAAATCAATCAACGCTGTATTTATTAACTATTTCTGCACATTGCTGCTTCCCTGTCTCGCATAGTCAATATGCGAATTAGTTGCCCACCAAAATAGAACGAAACCGTGGAATTTTAAGCTTCTGACCGTGGTTCCTAGATTTATTCTGACTAACTGTAAACAACTTCTAGTGATATTCTAGAGCCTTTGACAAATTATAAACACCTCGATCGCTTAACCGTACAATCTCCAAGGCTCTACCGAGAAGAAATCGAGCTCTTGCAGAGAGTTACGTTTGGTTGTCTCTAGGGCTAATCGACGGGATCAGTTTCGTGTCATGTTGTACCTTTTTTATATCTTTTGGAAGCCTGAGGGACCAACGTTGACCGTATTCTAAGTGAGGGTGAACACTATTTCTTTATTTCCAAAACTGAACTGACTCTTAATGTATCAGTAAAAGGTGCTTAGCGTTTTACCCTGCCCGTGTTGAGAGTAGCACGACTAGGGGTTCCGGCAGCGGCACCTGTCCGACCTCTATCCGATCCGGTGGAGGTCATCCTTCAACCTCTCAAAAAATTCGGGTAACACTATAAGCCTCACCAAATTTTGTGTTGTCAAAAACGTGAATACTTAGCTAAATAATCTATCCTTTATCTGAATCGTGAGAATATGTTATAAATAACAGAAGGCCTAACACGGAGGTCTGAGGAAATCCGCCAATTGCCAAAGATCAGACTGAGGACTATCCGTTGAATACTCTCTTGCTCCAACTGGATACACTGGCGGGACGCACCGCCATTTGATGGAGCGCTCGCCTGCACCTTTATTACGACGACTGCGTTGTCCCCCAGACTGTTCGGCACATTCTCGTTGAAGGTCCCAGTTTGGGTGATCTTCGCACACGTCACGTGTGCCGGTACTGGGACGAGCAGGGTCGCTACCGCTTCTCCCTTGTACTCGGCACTGGTTCGTGCACAGAAACTTGCGGACTACATGACCTTTTGGAGGAGGAGGCTGGCGTCCTCCACTTTATTTAACACTTGTTTTTTTGTTATTTTTTTTTGTAGGTCGCTTGTTCCTGCGCCGGGGAGAGGCGGGCCTACCTCCGACACTGGAGCGAGCTTCCTTCTTGTTTCCATTTTGCTTTGTTTTTTTTTCTTTTTTTAGCCTTCGTACTTTTTAACGTTGTTATTTACATATTTTTATCTGCTTGGGGGTTTTAATGTAGCCAGGTAGTAGGCTTTTGTGTGAGTATGGTGACTTCTGCCATAGTAGGCAGTGGCCAGAGAAGCTCTTAAAATTAAACAAAAAAAAACTCGTTCCCCTCACAGATAACCAGTTCTCAATTCAGTCCTCAATCTTTCCACTAATACCCAGCGCTCGCACCTTAGTCAAAATCTTCCGGTGAGATACTTTATCGAACGCCTTTTGTAAGTCCAGATAGACTACATCCGCCAGCCAACATATGCCATACTCTCCAATCATTTTGTGAAAAAACTTCACCAAGTATTTTATGCAGGCCAATAGCCTACGGACTCTAAGCTTCAAGGCTTCATCAGATTGTGCTAATCTAGTCGATCCGTTATACTATCTCCAAATAGTACCTCTAGTAGCTTTCCTATCACTGAAATTAAGCTTATTGGCCAGTTGTTGCTAGCTAAGGTTCTGCACCTTTTTTTATAGATCAACGAGAAAGTATAGATCTTGTAAGAATAAGTCAAAGCATAAAAGTACTTAACCAACAATAGTCTGTGTTGTTCATTTAAATATATTTCAATATATTTACTAAAGTATTCGAAACACCTCGTACCTATATTATTCTAAAGGTTTACTATTTTGGAGGTGTTTTTTCCCTATAGCCAATTCGATTCAATGTGACCAATTCGAACCTTGTCTACGAGTTAAATCAGTATCTTTCATTGTAAAAAAATTATTTGAGTTAAGTAGACAAAGCCTTTAAATATTTATTATACATATCCTGAATTGGCAGTTACATCTAAACAAAGAGACGCCTTCCTTTCTACAACTATATACTGTATGACATATCTCCCTCAACCATTTAGGTGTCTGGTAAGTAATTTAACCCAAATTCCTTGGGCACGAAGTTTATTAAGTAACCTCAGTTGTGAGACCTTATCAATTGATTGCTTAAAATATAAATACAATATATCCACATATCATCAGTGTTTAATGAGCTCTTTAAAAAAATTTAATGGGTTAGATAAACATAAGCGATGCCTTCAAGAGAAGTGTTTAGCGGTATTGTAGATAGAGGGGAGTAGGAAAGGGGAAAAAGAAAAAATAATAGCGTAGGCAAGTTACGAACAGCTTCCCGCGTCGCTGGACCGCTGTTAGCCAGCGGCGAATCCACTCGGCCATCCTGAGTCTAAAAAGACGACTTCAAACGAAGCTTTTAAGCCGCTTGCCTGCCCTTCTCGTACGCTATAGTATTAATGAAGGCATTACTCGCACTTTACTGTTACCGTTGTTATTCGTAAACAGTGACAAGTAATTTTTTTATCTTTTCATTTGTTGGGAATAAGAATTTTACTATATCAGATTCTCTCTATTTCTATGTTCTTCTTCCATGACGAAGATAGAAATTAGATAATAGACAAGCTTTGGAGGATTAGTGATAGTTACTAAAACAAAACTTGGCACTTAGAAGAAAGATTTGATGGTTGGTGTATGCAAATTGCAAGCCGTGAGAAGAAAGAGCCCATATGATTCCCTTCATACTCTAGGCATAATGCAAAAAGGTGGTGTTGCGCAGGAATGTTATAGTTGCTAGTGTTTGCCCGACAATCAATTGGAAGGATTTCCTTCGAGGAAAGGACATCTATGATGGTTTAAAAATGGGCAACAATACCCTATTGAAACGGAGGTTAATTGAAGTTATGACGAAAAATTATATTAATCTATCAATACTTAAATTATTTCAAGGTACAGAACAGTGACTGATTTGGTTTGAATAGGATTGATTTTTTCATGGTCGCTTCGTCCAGTTGACTTACTTTAATTTGTTACTTAGCACTTAACTTCAAAGCCAGCCATCCAACCTACTCCACGAAACTTGCCACCAGAATCGATCGATTCCACAAAATCTCCGACTGGTGAAATTTGAGGCTTTGTTTGAAGGGTTTGAGGTTGAGGTATTTTTCTATTTGGCATTCGGTGTCACTAGACCATTCGCCTCAAACCGGATGATTTTTTCAAATGTCCTCACATTTTATAATATTTAAATATATTTTCGTTTATTTCCAGAAGGTTCTCAGGCACTTTATTTGATTTGGGAGGTACATTTGGTGGCGTGTAATAGAGGGCAGTAGTTTTATTTTATAAATTGGGGATTCAGAGTGACAATATTTACCTATTAAATATTACTTTAGCTCATAAATGAGTACTAATTGTTTAGGGATATTAAAATACTCCATCTCGGCTCCGAGTTATACGGTCGATGAGGTTTGCTTCTCTGTTATAGATTCGTGCAGACAATTCATAGCATCCCTCGATATGATTTTGCAGGCAAATGTTACAGCATGGATGAAAAGAAAATTCTTGAATTCGAAGAACTCATAGCGAAAATCCAAACAAGTTTTGCCATGATTATGTTGCCGGATTTCTTCACATGGATGAATTACATTCCCAAATCCATCATGAAACCATTGACTAATGAGAAGCTTCACGATATCCTTACTGCGAAAATGATAAGTTTTCTAAAGGTATTTCATAAATATTTTACTCACCTTTGTATTAATTTTCATTACTTCAAGAATCGGCAGTTCTTTTGAGTTTTAATAGGCCTCTTCTCGATGTTTTTACTCCACTGCTTCTGTTTTCGTGAAACTGTCGCTAAAGTTCTATAAAATAAATTCAACTTTGGCTTCAACCATTTACCTCCCATTGGCGAGCACAGGTGCCATTAAAAATAATTATATCTCTACCATCCTATTAAGCACCAAGCTACCATTGATACTTCATAACAAGAGGACGCCATGTTCTTTAGCATCTCCTCCACTTATTTCCCGTTAACAAGGCAGGAATCAGCATCACTTATAAATCCCCTACACACAAACCTAACATACACATTATAAGGCAGGCGAAATATTAAAAAAACATAAATTTTCTTATTATACACTATGCACAGTTAAAATTGGTTATTTTAAACTTATGTTAAATTCTAATTTAACATAACCCTCACATACCCTAACATAACCTTAACCCTCACATACCCGCTCCCACAATTTGGTGCATATATTAAGACTTAGGTACAAGGTTGTTACCTTTATTAAATCCACATAGAAATTTTTGATTTATTGTATTATTTAGGTGCTTTAAAATAAACTTGCATTAATATAAAAATTTACTTGTCTTGGAAATTTTAAAAGCAAAAGATGATAAAATAAGGGTTAAAAAAAGATATTTTAAAAGCAACAATTCTGTTCTATTATGTAGATCATTAGGGAAATTTAAATTCTCGCTAATTATGATTAAAGAAATTAGCTAATTTGTTTTTTAGACTATTTACTGCTTTTATAATTGATAAGAGTGCATAAAATACATAATATTAATAAATAAGATAGGAACAGAAGCAAAACATATAATTTAGCATTTTGACAGGCTACAAAATTGACAGCATTCATGACTCCTTCATAGGCTTATTCATTTAGATATTTATTTATAAGAAAACGTGAAGAGCCACTTTATAAAGCTACAAGATTAGTTAGTAAATTAATGTTATACAATTGTGCAACTGTTGCTCAAAATAGAAGAAATAGATGCTGCCAGCAAATTAAATAAATCGCCATTAAAACAAATAGATGAAATGCCATAACAGAAATTAAAAGTATTTGATGAAATGTTTGGCATCTCAACTTGTTCATGTTATGGTAAACAAATGAGCATAACAGATTGTAGATGCAATATTATAATACATATTGAATTGAAATGTTTGGTCACACAGCTAAATAGAACTAACCAGTAAGGACCCATTGACAGAGAAATATCTTCTGCTCGAAAAATAACTGCAGAAAGAAGACAATCATTAGAGAAAATGGCAGCAAAAATGTACTTAGATATAAACATTGTTTCAACAATCAACAAGACCCAATTGAATATAAAGAAGTCTGCTGAATCTGAAGACGACATATATTCATGATTCCGAGATGAGGAAAAATCACCAGAACAAATTTACTTATTAAAATTTACTTATTAAAATCAAGCAGATAGTCCCCAGGTAAGGTGCTGCGTTGTTGCAGCAGATGAAGATTTAGAACGAATTTAATATGTTTGAAAAGATAAAAGCTGAAAGTGAAAGAAAACGAATTAACAAGAAGAATATCATATAAATGAAGTCTGAAAATACACAGTTTGAATTCATTGGATCTGAATATATATATATATATATATATATATATATATATATATATATATATATATATATATATATATATATATATGATGAAAATTAATGCAATATCGCAAGAAAAGATGAGGAATTAAACCACATTCTCCGAAGACAATGTAATTCAGAACAGTTTCGGTGTATCTCACACCCTTTTTCAACTGACACTGGAGGGTCAATTTTCTTTTAATCCTGTAATACGAAAGGAAATAAACAAAATAGCGAAATTTCAGCCCTTCAATATGTTTAGGTCTAACCCCCCTCCCCTGACTAGCCACAAGTAGGGGATTGGGGAAAAAAAGAGGGGATCTTTCACGACCTGACTCTGTGTTATGTAGTTGAGCATTTTCAAATATTTTCTATCCAGTGTCAGTTGAAAAAGGGTGTGAGATACACCGAAACTGTTCTGAATTAAATTGTCTTCGGAGAATGTGGTTTAATTCCTCATATATATATATATATATATATATATATATATATATATATATATATATATATATATATATATATATATATACGGTGTGCTTAAGCATCAAATCTGATTTTGTTTCAGATCATACAAGGTGGCTGTGACACGCGCAAATAGAATCCTTCGGCTTAATGTTTCATCAAAAAGTTCCACTAAAAGCCATAGAAATCTTGTAAAAATCATAATGAAATCCTATACTTAAAGTTGGTTTTTTATTAAAGCCCATCCAAAGTTAAGTGATGGAGCACAGTATTTCTGGTATATATGTGGCAGGTAATCAGAAGATTCAACAAAGCTTATAAGGAATACAGTAAAATGCCCCGCGAAATCACCTCTACTTTGTCCATCCCGAGAACATTTTATTAACTATGTTGACAGACTCCTCCAGGAGGCTTATCAGAGAGCAGATCATAAGAACTCTGATCATATTCAGAAACTTTAAACTGCCAAAACACTAAAATTTCGAAGCTGAAAATTTTAGCAACAAGGATGATTGGAAAAACTAATTACCTCTCTCGCAAATTTGCGGAATTTAACAAATGATGACATTTTTCAAGCTAGAAATAAACCACTGCAAATTATTAAATTTTCCTGCCAAGGACAGAGCGTCACTGGGAGTCTGTTTTAAAAGGTCAAATTTATAGTAAATGTAACTGAATCAAGAATAAGAAGTACTTTTTTTAATTGAAAAGGTGAGTGAATGTCAGAGTAAATGGGGTGAAGAAAGTGCGTAGAAGTATGAAAAATATAAAATTTTGAATAAGGTACTTTATCTAAGGAAGTGGTTAGGAGTATGCTAAAAAAAATCATGAGACGTGAGTGACTTTGACACTTATTTACATATTTAATGAATGAAACTCTTGAAAATAGTTAATATTTGACCTGGCAATATTTTTATCATATATATTTGAAATGAAAACATAAGGAGAGTATGCAAGGGGCAGGAGGTGTCGCACGCAATTTGAATTGTTGTTTCTACGACCTAAATGAACTCAGCAACATGGGGAAAGTTCGAATCTACAAATACACAATTACATCTACTAGTTCTGTATTTCAGTCCTCTACCATTAAACCACCTATTTAATCAAATCAAATATCTTCCACGATGCACTCCAACCCTTAATTACGATGGGTGATCAGAAAGTAATGACAGTCAGACTCGTGGCAGAGAGACCATGAGAGATGGAAGGGAGGAGATCGCGGGGCATCGAGTGTTGCCTGTTGTAACGTGTTTGACGCTTGGCCGGGTTACATTTTCTCTTGCGATCCGCGATTTCGTCATTATTGGTTCCGCTCTTTAACTGAAAACAGGGATTTCTCGAAAGAAGGTTGCAAAAATGTATTTTTACAAAGTGGAAACTCAGGTTCTTGATAGGGGATTCCCCCCAAAGTGTTAAAACCCCCCACGAGCAGTCCCCTTGAATTTACTCCAAAAAGGTGAAACTTATTGGAACACGGACGAAATAGTTTACGTCCCATCGTTCGCGCCACCGATCGTAATGTTTACCATATATTTTATTAAGATTTCATATGATATAATCGTATCTTCAAGAAATTATACTAAATTAACTAACAAAATAAAATATTGACACGTGAAAAATAAGAGAATGATTTTTTTTAGGAACATTCTATAAGTTTAATGAAATCATCTGGCCAAATTTGCTCAATAGGTAAGAACAATACAACCGCCAATGTTATCGTACTCACTCTGCAGAGATGTCACCACACGTGATAAGAGTAGTGACTCTTGAGCTCCGTCAGAGAATTGTTCGCTTGAAGGCTTCGGAGAGGACTCTTTCTGCGATTCCAAGAGAGGTAGGAAGGTTCAAGAGTGTGATTTAGTGAGTTTCTGAAGTTATACAATGAAAACAATATATTTCTTGAAAACTTCGGCCAACCCCACATAAACACCGTCAGAGAAGACAGAGCTATTAGGCGCTTCTATATGAAGGATCCCTTTGAGACCTGCATGAATTTCTCGAAAAATTAAGACCAATAGTGGAAAGAACTGAGCCATTTGACAGTGTCCCATCGCCTGAATGTATCTGGTTTAAAAGCTCGTTCTCCACCTACCTAACCAACATCAGTAAGATGAATCAGAAGGTAAGATTTGAATATGATGAAGCTCATGTCGTTTGGAGGGATGAAGATTGGGAGAGAATTCAGTTCAGCGACGAAAGTTAATTTAATTTAGTTGGATCTGATGACAGACGCTTTCTTAGAAGCACTGCAGGTGAAAGACTTAACCCTTAATCTGTTAAAATGTCTGCCAAGCATGGAGAAAGTAGCGTCATGGTATGGGAGATGCTTTCGTCTGAAAGAATTGTGCCGCTAGTGCGAATACTTGGAAGGGTAAATGCGAAAGTGTACTTAAACTTCGCACAACATGATGTTATACCTTCACTCCGAGCATCTCTGATCCAGCCAGCAGTAATTATGAATATGCAGGACAACTCTTCATGCCATACTACAAAGCGAGTAAAATACTATTTGACCAAGAAGATATCAAAGTAATGAAGTGACCTGCTCAGAACCCGTACCTGAGCCCAATTGAGAACCTCTGGAAGATCATTGGACACACAGTTCAACACCAGCAGCCTTCACCTATGACGGATTTATGGACGAAAATTGAACAAGAATAGAACAAAATAGCACCATAGTTTTTCTAGAAACTGGTGTCGTTGTGTAGAAGTAATATAAATCAAAAGTTTCAACACCACATTAAGTGTTTTAAGTTTCATCTTTGTTAAATCTTGCTTTGTTTCTAGTGTATTTGCTTGCTGAACAATTCTGTGAATGATCCTTCTCTTATTTTTTACCTCTCAAAGATTTTTTGTTAGTTTATTTAGTATAATTTCGTCGATATACGATTTTATCATATGAAATCGTAATAAAATATATTATATGTATACATTCAAGACATTCTATCTAATCAATTTATCTACTCTTCTAAACACAGTCTATCTACTTAATATATCCCCCCTTCTCAAGTCAAGTTTATCTACCCAATCTATCCACCCTTCTCGAACACATTGCAAAATAATCATTATTTATTTTCATTGCTCAAACTCTCAATCTTTCCTTCACATTCAGCAATATAATTCATCAGGTTGAGTCATAAGTAATTTCCGTTTTTTCAACTATATTTATTCATGAATAGCTAAACAATTAAATAATTTCAATTAATAGTATATTTGCCTTTTTTGTTATCACCTTTTTTCCATTTTTCAGGAAGCTTTTTGATTCCTCTCAGGTAAAATTCAACTGGTTTTGAGCTTACGAAGTTGCCCTAAACATTTTTGCCTGGTCTTCAGAATTTGTTTTTACTATTCAGAGAATTTTGTAATGAATAAAAAAACATAGAAATAACTTTGTGCCAAGTCTGGTGAATATGGTGGATCGGATAGAACATACCAACCTAAGTCCAATAATTTTTCTGCTTTATTCTCGCTGCATGTGGTCCTGTGTTATCAGGAAGCAACACAACGTGTCTCCTGTTAAATGCAGGGCGTTTACCTAAAAGATTTTTAGGCACACGTTGCGCTGTTGACTATAAGTTTGCATTTCACCAGTTCTTTTAAAACATCTTCATCGAAATCTGATGATCTTCCTGGTCCTGGTTCATCTGTCAATGATTGGTCCCCAGAACGAAACTTTAAGAACCAATTTCTGCCTTGGCGATCAGTAATGGCACCTTGGCCATAAGCACTACAAATTTTATTTTCTGTTTCTGAAGTGGTTTTGTTATTTTTAAACTACCACAATAAAGTTCGAAATGCGCTGTTACAGTTTGCTTCCAATAAACGGAAATCACTTATGACTCAATCTGATAACTACCATATACATTTTGTACTTTGTACCTGTCTACTCTAACACCTAATTTTTAGCACATAAGCCAGCAGGGGGCGGGGGTAATTGTTAGAGATGGTGCCTGGAGAAGAGTCATTCATCACACATCCTAGTGCGCCCGACTGTCTCAAATTAAGACTACCTGAGCTTTATACTTTCGAGTCATTTCCATTTTATTAGCTACCTTTTTCTCGCCTATTTTCTTGGTCAGCGGCTACTTTCGTAGGCTAGTCGCCAAACAAATTTCCCCCACTCATCCCTGGTCGATGCTGTAAAGGAAGGGCTTGATTTACCCATATATCGTGGCTCCGGATAGGGTGGTGGGTTTTAACATGTCTATATTCTTCCCACCCCTTTCTCCTATCCTCCCACCCCTAATTCCTCACCTTTCTTTTCCTGATCAACCCTTCTACGCACCTACAAAGGGGAGGGGGGGGCAGGTGACATCTGAAGGCTTGTGCGCCATCCCTACTCCAACACCTGCAATTTACCCTCCATGCCCCAATGCGCCTAAGAGGAACTGCGGCTGTATAACTTCAACACATTTTACTTCCTTTAATTTCCCCCCTTTCTTGACATTTCTCTCCTTCAAGCTTTCTGCGTGATACAGCCTCTTTGCTATTGCGTTTTAAATTCGAGGGAAGAAAACTAGCACATTCCACACTCAAAGTCTTAGCCTCTACTTACGCTCAAATTTGCCACACCCATACTACACTCACTCACGATGTAGCGTGCCAAAAAGTGTAAGCGACCGGTTTAAAAGCATCCACTGAATGAGCCTTTATTAAAACTCAGGATGTCGCAGTCGATTCGCCCCTCGCCAACAGTGATCTGGCGACGCAGGAAGCTGTTCACAACTCGATTACGCTACTTGCGTTCTTTATTTATTATTTGCCTCTTTTACTATACTTCACTATCTATGGCACACCTCACATACTCAAAAACATCGGTCCTGCTCAAAGTGCACACCACGGATTTTAATACCTCACTCCATCCTCAACACCAAACACCTACACCTCGTCCTCTGTGGAATTACTTTTTTATCCTGCTCTTTACGGATATTCTATCGATCGCTTCCTTTTAAATTTCAAAATCATTTTACTCTCAACCACTAACTCCACGTCATCAAAGTACACCACTTTTCACTCCCCCTTTTCTCTCAATCCTCCATCCATAGATAGAAGAAACATCGATGGCAACACCCGACCCTTTCGTAACCGAGTATTTTATTCGAATTTCTCGGAGATGCATTTTATTACCCTGGAGCCGGCCTGGGGTACACAGATTGCTTCAACTCCGAACATGGGGAATGTGATGAATCTCCCTTGTTTGAAGCCGGCGTCTCTTTCTTGGGTGCTGGGTGTGATTCTTACGAGAGACTACACGCTCCTTTTTGATATGGGAAGACATAGCACGGCCTAGTGGATTCCCCTTACCTCTGCTCCATCCCATCCGGGTTTTGAGAGGCTGAGAGGGGGCAGCCCAGTCTGACTTCTCTGCCCCTTCTCGCTCTCCCGTTCTCATCTGATCTATTTTGGCCGGTAAACTGCAAGGTAAAGGCAAGAGATGGGGTAATTTTAAGAAGGGAGATAGATAGAGAAGTGGTGAAATAGGAAACAATTAAAAGGTTTTGCAGCTTCAAAGTTGCCCCTAGTTGTTCTGCCTAAAGAACAAGTGTGGAGTGTGGGGTAGAGAAACATTCCCAGATTCCTATTGGTGATCTACGGCTTATATTCTTTGCTAAGCGCTCTTTCCGGCTCGGAGATCGTTTTTGAGTCCATACTAAGCCATGGGGCCGGTTAAGTTCCGTTGGGTCTTCACAATCTTCATAACGTCTGATTTACAATCTTCTTGACGCTATAGTTGCTGGCAGTCGAGACAACATCGATATTGTCTACTGCTGGGTTCCTGGAGGTTGCTAAAGACGAGCACCATCCTTGATGAGTGGACTACGTTGTCTGCACACATTAAGCAACTTACATTTGGTTCTTCCGCATTCTGTCTGCATGGCAGAGATCAAGGCACCACTTCGCGTTTTATGACACAGAAGATGAAAGACAGCCTACGGGTATATAAAGTTGTTTGATATTGTCCCTGCCTTTTACTGTTTACCTATTCCCAATGTCTCGAAGGAATCAAGTCATTTTCTTTCGTCTCCGAATCGGACATACTCTCTGGACGCAGCGCCATTTGATGAAGCACTTTCCTGAGTCTCTTTGCAAATGCTGTTTGATCCTGCCCACTGTACAGCACTTTTTAATTAAATATCCGCGACGAACGGTTTCACTTCCGCTTGTTTTGTGTGGTAAGGGATGCCTCTTTCACACTGTATTCAGGTGTGATAGAGCTTTTGGAGGAGGCGGACTTCCTCCATCCTATTGATTTTTCTTAATTGTTAACGACTCATCTGGGTCACTAAGAGGAGCAGTCCTCCACAGGGGCAACTGAGCATGCCGCTTGCTTCATTCGTAATCTTTATTTTGTTGTTATTTCTTTTCCTTTTCTTTTCTTTTGTTCTGGCCATTTTTATGTGTTTTCGGTGACTATGCTCTCTTAGGCGGCCGTCAGACTAGTTCAATATAAATCATTTTTTGATACACTACACCCTATCACTTCCTTAAAATTGTCCTTCATTTGATATATATTAATGTTTACACTTGCATCCTCTTTCCTGCTCTCAAGCATTCTCAAATATTCTCCCCACTTTAATTGATCAAGTAGCCTTTCACTTCTAACCCTTTCCTTCCTTGTCACGTAGCCCACGCCTTCACATCCACATAATAACTAATATTTATGTTTACTTATCATTAAGCCTCCCTAGCTCTCTTCTGTGAGACGGGGCGGCACCAGAAACGTCACAACATCTCATTGGTGAGTCCACAGATCCTTTAGCGAGGTTAGGGCAATCGAGTATTGCCTGGGTCTATATTACTTCGGATGCTAGTTGGTTTTGAGGCAGTGCTTATGTTGTGCCTGAATTTTTGGAAGAGAGTTGAGAGGCCTGATCTTAGTTGGGCCAGAAGTAGTATGTGTGGTTGTGTGTTTCCTGTCTATTGATTGCTCTGAGTTGTCTATATGGGGAGGAAGTTCATTTAGGATGTTGATTGGTTGGGGGTTATTTATGTGTCTGCGAATGAGAGTAATATGGCTTTGTTATATCAGGTTGCGGCTGAAGAAGGGGAGAAGGTTATTGCACTGGAATTAGCAGTCGTGTACCAGAAGTACTTTTTACTCTGGCTAGAAGTGTTTTTTTTGTGAGCTTGTGGTTGAAGTTGGAATGGTTTAGTACTCCGCTATACTGTTTGTTTCCTATCATGATTAGATGTACTGCAATCGATAGGATTTGTGTTTCTGCGTGTAAATGTGATATGGGCCTGGTTTGTGTACATGGTGTGATAATTTTGATTGATTTGGTTTATAATGTTAGAGGTTGTCGACATTTTGGAGGATATTCTTGGATGCCAAGTTGGTGCTGCATAATTGATGGAAGTGCGAATGAATTGTTTGTATATTGTGATTAACACACCCTTGTCATGTCCACAGGTGGTGTTTTCTAGTACTTTTCGGGCGTTGAGTTTCTTTATAACTTAGATTGTTATATTAGTTTTATGGGGAGTTTAGGTCAAGTAATTGTCAAGTGTGATTCCTAGAAGGGTAGAAGCTTTGTTTAAAGGTAGCACTTGACAATTCCTACTGACTTTTGGTTGTTATGGTGATTCATGAAAGACTGATGTAAATAACGTTATTGTTGATTCGCGGGCAGAGGCTGATATGCGGTTTATTTAAACAATTTTTCTAGTGTTTTTATACATAGTTGTAGTGGTGTGATTGCTGTTTGACTTTAAAGGATAGGGCTGTTATTAAGAAGTCGTCTGCATAGTTGTTTGTTTTGAAAATTGGGGATTGTGATTGAGAATGTCTTGAATAAATAGGTTGAAAAGTAGAGGGTGAAGATGACCTCCTGAAGGACGACGTTGTGAAGTGGTAGAGTACGTGATATGTGTGTTTTGTGAATAACCTGTTGCCTTTTGTCGAAACTGAAGTTTGTTGGACTTTTTTCTCATTATTAGCAAGGTTGTTGTGTAGGATTTTAATGCTAGGATATGTTTAACATAACATAACATAATTTACCGGATGACAAAAGCCACAAGGGCCTATCAAAAGTTATCCGCATCTGTTTAGTACTTTGTTTATGCGTTAAGATGGTTAGGCGAATTGTGGTGGAATGATTTTTCTGAATCCCTGTTAGGTCTATTAGAGGGTTATCTCTGGACTTATTCTTCTGTGCATGAGTCTTTCTAGTGCACAGTTGTGAGATGGGTCGGTGTGAGCTTGGTTGTGTTGGGGGCATACCTGGTGTAAGTAAAGGGATGATGTGTGCATTTTTCCAGAGGTAATGAATGCTATTGTTGAGTTAGGAGTGGTTAAAAATGTCTGTGATGTCTGAGATTGCTAATCTTCTCAGTAGTTTAGAAGGATGTTTGATATATAGTCGGAGCCTGTGGCTTTGTAGTTTTTGATATATTAAATAGCTATTTGTAAATTTTATAGGGTCAATGGGGACACCTTTTCTTTTGTAGGGTGTTTCTTTGTATCTATGGAATTTTTATGTTTTGTAGAGGCGTGGGTAAGAAGTTTGTGATTGAGTAGTGTTTTAGTAATACGCGGCAGTGCTGTTTTAGTGAGGCAAATTTGTTGTTACGAGTTATCAGTGACGCATGTGTGGCGGCGGAGTTTGAACAGGGCCAGCGCTAGGAAGTATGGGGCCCTCTACCCTCCAAAATCCGAAAATTGATGTCGTGGGCTTCATTTAGTACGCCAGTTCCAGCCAAAAAGCGTTAAGGGGGTACAACATTGGGGGTTTTTTTCAACTTTATACTACGTTAGATTACGATATATGAAATTAAAGCTCATTAAAAGCCCTTTTTATTTCTGCCAAAATCTTAATAACTTTGTCAGCCGTTTTGGAGATAGAGGGGGGCCTTTCAGAACCCCCCTCTTTAAACCTAATATCATTTAAATTGCTATATAATAACTAAAAATGAAGGTATCGAACTCAATTCACGAGCAAATGATGCCTATATGATTTAGTTATCATTAGAAATCAGTTTTCTTAAGTTCCAAGAAAATTTGTTTAAAGGGTGGACTTAAACTTAAACTTTTCGGAAAAGGTCAAATATAGTTTCGTTCTCAGGGGAGGAGGGGAGAATAGTAGGGGTGTTCTGAATGCCCTGGAATTTAGGTCAATCTATATTCAAATGATGCTAAAAATATATACCAGTTCTTTGTAGTCTTTTTTTTTAGCAAATATTTAAAATCGCATGGTGTAGTTTTGTGTTTTTGTTCAGAAATTAACTAAAAATCTAAGGAAAAGTGTCCGCGAATGTAAAGATTTTTGCATTATCTTAATTTTCACTATGTTCTAGTCATGTTGCTAAAAAAAAGAGATTGTGTCATAATGTGCATAAAATTTGGAATAAAATGATATAAAAATCCCAAAAGTGAGTTTTCTGAACCAAAATACTGAAAAGGTGACTAAGTGGCTATCTTAAACCCCCTTAAGGACTTGAGGCCTCACCATTAGCCACAATAATATATTAAAAATTGAAAGCTCATACGAAAGTTTTAACGTTTAATTACAACTCAAGATAATTAAAGGCATACTGTTTATCTGAGAAGTCTTTTGACATTTTTCAAAGTGAATGTTTTTTGCAATGTCCTGTTCTGAAGGCCAAATTATTTAGTCTCTCTTCTGAAATTGTTGACCGTAGGTATTTTTTAATCAGTTTTTCTTTTGGACAAATTCTTTAACCTAATGCAACTGTTACGAGCGAATGGTATGAACTGCGGGAGTAATGTTTTAATTTTCCATTGAATTTACATGAAAAAAAAAACAATCCAAGAATCGAGTGTCTTCTTAAAGGTAAAAACAGTTAGAAAAATTTTTGTAAGCGTAAGAATTTATGTGAGTGATTAATGTTTAGTGTAATATTGGACTCTCCAATTGCATCATAAATTACTTATTAGAATACATAAAAATAAGAAATAAAAGTTCTATAGAGGTTTATCGAAAATATCTCAAGCAATTTTAGTTATTTATGCACACATACATGAATCATGTGAGATTCACAAAGATTCTCAATTTTTTGTAATTCATTTCCCGGAAGGAAGCCATTGATGAGCACATCTCAACGCTTAATGAAGATGAGCCGAGGGACTTCATCGACGCTTATCTCATCGAAATGAAGAAACAGGAAAATGACCCTCATTCTTCAATGTCAAGTAAGTAAAAATTAGTGGTAGTTTTGTATCGGTTTTATTGTTAGTAAGTGATACATCAAATGAAGGTATATTGTGATCCTAGCGGGAAAAGTTGTAAATTTCAGAAGCAAGCTTATGTTCAGGGCTGGGAATGGAAGTTCAAACCTTTGCTCCATTCTTTACATAAATAAATTAATGAATATAAAATAAAGGTTTCACTGTTGAGGAACATAGGGAAATTGATGGATGTTATTAAATGATGAGATAGGCCATCAACTCGATGTGGATATCTTAGAAAATTATGGTGTAGTTGTCGCCTCGACAATAGAGTAGGCTCTGAAAAGGAGTGTGCTAGTTGGAGCGTAAGAGAAGGGGTACTTTTGTAAGAGGCACATATGTTAGTAATAGATGAACAGATGACAACGATGCGACACGTTTGACGGGAGATTGTTAGAGGAGCAATTGGTTAAAAAGAGCCTGCTAGTTTGGCAAACAGAGAGCGAACTGGTGCTGGAAACTTCCATAGTCGAACGGGAATTAAATATTTATTGGCCTAAGTATTGTGGAAGGGATGTTTTTAAGAAAATAGTTCACGGTATCTCTAAACAGCATCATTGCGGGAAAGCAGGAGAAAGCCTATCTGGCTTGAAGACTGTTCGAAATTTCAATTACCTGCTTTATATTTTTTTATTTATAACCGTAAATTAGATAAGAACTTGTTCCTCCAGACTTTACTTCCGTTTATTACATTCATCTCAGTCACAGTCACCAGCCTGATTACTCCTTTTGCTTCAAGTTGAAGATTTGACCTTTGGTATTGCCGACTTCTTCGGTGCTGGGACGGAAACCACGAAAACAACTATTGAGTGGTGTATCTTTTATCTGGCCAAGCATCCCGATATTCAATTGAAACTTCAACATGAAATTGATTCCATACTTCCCAAATGTACACAAGCAACTCTCGTAGATAAATCAAGGTAAAAAGGTGTGTGTGAATACACGAAATATCGGTATCTCTTGATTTGTTGGGAGGTTTTCCAACACACACTAGATTGCTTAAGGAAAATTGCTTTTGTGTTTCATAAGGTATCAAGGAAACTAAAGTGTTATCTTTTTATTTCAATTTCTTTCAGACTTCCATACACTGATGCGTTTATGCACGAAATTCTTCGTCACACATCATTGGCTACTGTTGGCTTTTTTCACACAACTCCAATTGATACAATGCTAAATGGCTATCGAATTCCAAAGGTTGGCATCATTATCGTGTAAATTACTCAATAGTTTTAAGCTATGTTAAAAGTTGGCTATTAAAATTGCAATAGTAATTGCGTCCTCAACTGAGGAAAATTCTTTTTACAAAATCCGCAGGACGCCATAATTATGGGGGTGCAATATTGGAATCATTACAACCCCGATTACTTCGATTCCCCTGAGGAATTTCGACCGGAAAGATTCTTGAATTCGGAGGGAAAATTCGTCAATCCGAAGGATGGATTTATTCCTTTTGGTGTAGGTAAGATAGCACTAAAGAGATGAAGAGAGGAAATGTAGCCAGATTCCGTTAATGTAGTGACAGGTAAAAAAAAGTGAAAGTTGCAGTGTAGATGATTTAGGTGCCTAGATATTAAAAATAGAAATGTGATAGAACGGTCTGAGGCCGCTTTAATTCAGCCTCTATTACATATTAACCATGCTTACCCACATGCTTACCCACGTGCATCCTGCCTGCGAGAGGAAGCGTTATCTCCCATCATAGCCAATGTTTAATCAAGGAGGTTCACTCCCCCGTTTCACCTCCAAACGTCGATCTCGCCAGATTGAATTAGGCTTATGGGCAGATAAGGTATTTTCCCAGGTGCCACCGGACATTCCCCCGAAGTCCCCCACTCAATTATCCCCTACGCTATGGAGATAGCTCCTGGTATTTATACAATAGCTTTTCCCAATTGAAGCAGATCCCGATTATCTTCGCGAAGCATCACGCCAATCCAGTCTCCCTTGTAAACCTAGGAACTCTCTACCTCGAGAACCCCCTTATTGTCCAGAAGAGGACAATATCCCTTGAGTTCCAAGGTTCATGCCTTCGAGACGTTAAGTCAACAAGGCCCCCCTGTTGTTCAGAAAGAGAACAACGTTAGAACAGCCATTGTTCTTTGAGCCCGTTGACAAGAAACGGTTCTCACCCTCCCCCCCCCCTGTTGTTCAGAAAGAGAACAACGTTAGAACAGCCATTGTTCTTCAAGCCCGTTCGTCAAAAAGCGGTTATCGTTCCCAAGACATCACGTCCGGATAATTTAATTCCCTCCTTTTTAACGTTCTTCAAGAGAACGCTTGGTTTCCACAATAACTTCCATTGTTCATCTAGAACATCCCCGATTTGCTGTTACAAGGATCGCTCGTACTTCCGAGCCCCACTTCGATCTCACTCCTCGAAGACAGTCCTTTCCCCTCGTTGAGGACAACCCCCCGAAGAACCCTCCTGCTGGAAATCGACAGTTAGACCGAAGATTCCTTCGCATCGTCTTCCTCTGCACCACAACTTTGTAATTACGTAAGCTGAGTATTACCTTTAATTATTTAAGCTTTTGTCAACGCAACCCTGTGCTTTAAATGGTTTAGCGAACCATTTTCCCTTTACTTTTTGTTTGTATACCTTTTTAAATCTTAAATCTCTCCAAATCTTAATCCTCAGATTAGTCAGATATTCCCACGACCCTTTTTCATTCCCCGTTTATGTAAACATTTTCTTTGTGTGTTGTTGATAGTTTAATTAATAAAACTCTATTTTATTAATGGTAGCCATATTATTTATCCTTGTGCCTCGTTCCACTTCTTAAGCATATTGAAGATAAATAAGCCTCTCCAGCCCCCCCTCGCCCCCTTTTGGACTAACCTCGGTCAATCAGATTACCACGCACTCGAAATATTAGAATAATTCCCTCAACGAATAGTTATATATGGTATATTGTCGAGAGCCTATTCTACGACAAGAAATTACGTTGTAATGAAATATATGTGATGGTTGTACATAAAAATATTATAAGTAAAGCAATGACAGATGATTGAAAGAACGATGAAGAGAAAGGAAATAGGTCGTATGAGTTTGGGTGGCAGTGAAATATCTTTTAAAAGATCCGATTGAGTAGACAAGTAAAAGAAAAGATGGATTTGAGGCGACTAAAATTTGTGAAGGCAAAGGTTGTTCCTTTAAATTTTAAGGTTAAGCTGATTGAGAAAGGAATGGGGGAAGAGTTATTAATGAATTGTGAGGATTATTGGTCCGAAGACAAGATGCAATGATATTAAGAGAGAAGTGCTATAATAGGTTCTAAGAATGGATGAAGTAAGCGGCAAACTGTTGAATGCTTTGTTTTCCCTATTTGGTAGGGGTTGTACTACTCAGTGTACCCCCTTTTTGAGGTCGTTCTCAGTGAGGGTCACCGGTTGCTACAGCATAGGGTGACTAACCGATGTGGCTTAATCTCGCAGAAATGGCTAGTCGCATTCCCGCTTGGCTAGATAGTGGCCTCATTCTTTGATGTATAAGAGTGGTCG
Organism: Ceratothoa steindachneri; assembly: GCA_963969495.1. Taxonomy (NCBI): domain Eukaryota; kingdom Metazoa; phylum Arthropoda; class Malacostraca; order Isopoda; family Cymothoidae; genus Ceratothoa; species Ceratothoa steindachneri. The sequence continues at coordinate 122,155,638 of OZ018324.1, forward strand.
TGATGATGATGAAATATGGGTGAATTCTAAGAAAATGACAGTGGCCTCAATTAAATTTTGGTCTAAGGGAAGATGAAATGTAATCACTTGAGATGGGGAGAGAACCCCGTTAGATACGACAACAAAATTAGATTTGTTAGAACCTCATTAAAACACAATATAATTATTAGGTGTATGCGTCAATTTTCCATTTTTTTTATTTTCTTTTAGAGTTTGTTTTAGTTTTCTATTATTTTTTCAGGCCGGCGTCAATGTTTGGGAGAAGCACTTGCTCGAATGGAGCTCTTCATTTTCTTGACCACCCTGGTGCAAAACTGTCATTTTTCAGAGGCTCCTGGAAAAGCAATCGATTTAGCCCCGAGGAACTTTCCCTTTTTCCATTTACCGAACGAAGAACAGGACGTCCTGATTACGATGCGCCAATGAATCACGATATCCTTATTACGATGCGGTGATTAATCAAGTAGATTATGACCTTAAAAATAGTAGTGAGTTCTTACTTATTCCCAAGCGACCTTCACTCAATTATTAGTATATGACTATCAAGGGGTTTATGCCCCATTAGTAGTGATAATTTCCGCATTATACCGTTTACAGATCACCTTAGTTAAGTCATGTCGCTGTGGATTTGTTCCGAGTTCGAAGTGTGAAAATAATGTTGAATCAGGAAGGAGGCATTTTAGCTCCCTTTATACTTTTCCAACCAGCATTTTCTATCATGGCTTTATTCTGGTTTAATGATTTATTATTGTAATGTTTTTGAATTATCATAATAATCCAATTTGAGTTTATGACAATGATGGTGGAAAGTATTTCTTAAGGACGTCGTTTTGAGTCATTAAATTTCGAAACTTAAAATGATTTTCTATTACCTGTGTAACGTACGAGAAGTTCAAGCAAAGCTTTTAAGCCGTTCTCCTGCACTTCCTGTACGCTACACAACCTCCCTCATACAGTTCGGGGCGTATTTTGAAGAAATGAAGAGAACCCGTTTGGAAATATTATCCAAGGGCTAAAGCTCCCCCTCCCGGGTCTGGGCACCATTGTAGATAACGGAGAGTAGGGAAAGTGGCAAAAAAGAGAACCCGTTTGGAAATGTTAGCCATAGGCTAACGCTCCCCCTCCCGGGTCTAGGCACAATTGTATATAGAGGAGAGTAAGAAAAGGGGTAAAGAAAAAATAATAGCGTAGCCGAGCTGCGAACAGCTTCCCGCGTCACTGGACCACTGTTAGAAAGCGGCAACTCCACACGGCCATCCTAAGTCTCATAAAAGAGTCATTCAAGCGAAGCTTTCTAACCGTTCGTCTGAACTTCTCGTACGCTACACCTGTAAGGAGCTCTAAATCAAGGGCTAGGGGGGTGACTTTATGAGCCAAAAGGTAATCTTAAAATGTTTAACAAACAATAGTTTGTAAAATAAATTAGTTGTCGATACATGCGATTATACAGGTTATTGGATTGTTTATCTATTATATTTGCAAAGATTGGTTGTCCTTATTTACTAATTTAAATATACGAGTAACAGAAGTACAAATTCTGTTCAGAGTAGTAAGTGGATGAACTGAACCTAGATCATAAAGGAGATAAAAATGATGCGAACAAAACAATTAAATATATTGATACCTTAACTAAATACATAATGTGTTTCTTTCATGAAATATAAATATCTATAAAAACAGTTGTTTATTATTTAATTATGGCGATTGATAATGTCATTTCAGATTGATGGGTATGGTATCATTATCCATTTCCTTCCGACTATAGAACCTGAAATTTCAAAAATGATCATTATTAACTATAATTGGGCATAATAAGGCTCGTCGTGAATGATGGAAACAAGAGGGAAAGTCCAATGACCTGCGGCGTTTTGTAGTAAAATGATAAATGGATATTGCATTGATGGTTTCCCATGGTTCAAATCACTTACAAGTGCATTTGAATGGCTAAATGAGGCTTCTGCCACTAGATGGCGCCACCCAGCGCCAAATCCAATGTCAGATTGGAAGTCTCCAGGGTGAATAACCATATGACCCATGGTCATATGGGTCATTTCATGTATCTAAATGGGTACAATTGAGATTTACTCCTTTTAAAATTTGAACTTAACTCCTCTTGAAAAAAGCGACGCCTAGACTTGGCGCTTCGCCGTAAGTAAAAAAACAAGCCTTCATTGGTGTTCAAACCCGCGAACTCATGCGTAGGATGCGCGGTCGTTAATCACCGAGCCACAGTGAAGTAAAGGAAAACGCAACCTGAATTTTGTTAAGATTTCCGAGGAAAGACGCAGATTAACGGAATGCGGTTGTTATAACATCGGTAAGTCTCTACAAAACTGTATTGAGCACGGATGGGAGAATCTACACATCGAATCCCAGTAACTAGCTGAATCAAATAGAGCTTAGACCAATCTAAAAGCTCTTGGTTTCAAGTGGCTATTTTAAAATCCACTCTTTCCTTCTCACTTTCAAGGACGTTAACCATGGCTATAGAGACTGCATTCCATAGCTGCATGCATTGCAGTTTAATTTTAAAACATACATAATATAGCATGGCCCCAGGGGTGTGTGAAAATAATTCCGTGTCCTGTGACGAAAGAGTAAATGTTGAAAAAGCCAATTGACAGAATTGTTTTTAGGTCTATTAGAGTGACTTGGATAAGGAGCGTCTTCCAGCTCTGCTATATGAAGGGAATGAGCACATGAGACTGGAAAGTGTTCTAAAATAAAGAGGAAGGGTCATTGAAAAGCACAAAGGTCAATAAAAGCAAAAAACAGTTAAATTAAGGTCATCCATACTAAGAAGACAGGAATTACGCCAAGAAAAAAAATTTAATTATCCTAGCCGGGAATCAAAACCGGCCTTCCCGATTGTAGGTCAGTTGCTCTACCACTGAGCTACCAGGCACCGTAAATGAAACCTGTATTTGGTCTTTCTTTGCATGTGATATGGATAATCAGCCTTAAAATTGCGAGCGGGTTGGAGATTAGGTATAGAAATCCCTTGGAATTTTTTTCTAGCCTAGTGAGATAGTGATAGGGTTGGATAAGGTCACGCTCTGGGTAGGTTTGAATTACCTTGCCTAGTTTCCTATCTCAGTGTTAGATATATATATATATATATATATATATATATATATATATATATATATATATATATATAAGTGATCCCTTCTTTATAGTCCGGAGTTTCAATATATAAGAGAGAACCAGGGCAGCAGAAAAGAAATGCATTTTTCTTCCTTCATTTAATTTCAACCAACATTTCGAGGGTCAGCCTCATCTTCTGGGTACTGGAATTATATTTAGTATAAATACAAAGTAATTCTAATAAAAGTAATACAAAGTAATTCTAATTGACATTGGATCGGTAACATAAGGGGAATGGGTCTTACATGTCACCTTTTTGTATAAGTCATGATACCACAATTATAGTTGTGGTATCATGAGTCATACAAAAAAGTAACATGTAAGACCATTCCCTTTATCTTACCTATCCCATGTCAATTAGAATTGCTTTGTATTTATACTAAATATAATTCCAGTACCCAGAAGATGAGGCTGGCCCTCGAAACGTTGGTTGAAATTAAATGAAGAAAGAAAAATGCATTTCTTTTCTGCTGCCCTGGTTCTCTCTCTCATATATATATATAATATATATATATATATATATATATATATATATATATATATATATATATATATATATATATATATATATATATATATGAAACAAAGCCCACAGGAAAAATTAATACGAGGATTCCAAGTATTCTCGAACTTTATTTCGAGTTCTTTATCAAGGAATAGCAAAAGTATTGAAAATTATAATATATATAAGGATGATACAATTTTCCATACTTTAGCTATTCTTTGATTAAGAACTCGAAATAAAGTTTGAAAGTACTTGGAATCCTCGTATTAATTTTCCCTGTGGGCTTTGTTGCATTTATTGCTTACCCACGCAATGCTTTGGGAGTTTTACAAAATTACAAAGAAATTACAAGGTAATCAGTAACTTAATTTCGCAATATGTAAATTAATCACAAAATTCAAATTTATCATGAGAGGTGGAAGGATTTAAAGGGTAATTGGTACAAAGTAGAACCGATATAAATGAAATATCAACATACCTTAGATTGCGGCGTCCATTCCGAGACTGAGGGAAAAACGGAGAACTAAGTTGAAATTGGGATTCGTTTGTTGTTGGGTTAGGCAATGTGGAGAGGGAAGGAGAACTCGACCTCATCAAGCGATTGTTTAGTTTTCTTTATATAGTGATTCTAATATCTTAAGAGCGAGCATAGAAAAGGTAGAAGAGAGAATAGTAAATTGATATGATGATGTTGAGTGCCCTGCAATGTGCGATTGATTGCGCACACTAAATAATTCTACAGTGAACATTGGCTTCTGAGTTCTATTGGAGATTCTTAAATGTTTGTTGTTCTTCTGCTTAAAAACTAGGCTACTTTGGCCTACATAGCAGACATGGCAGTCTGCACACTTGTATTGGTAGAAAACAGAGAATCTTAACATCAAAAGTATATACTGTGGTCTTTATAAGGAAGAAGGAACCAAAAGTATTATGATTGTCGTATGTGAATTTAAACTTAACTTTTGGTAAAATTTACATTAACGAAATGTCGAAAATGGAAGTAGAAGGGCCAATGAATGGATGTTTTATGAAAATATTCATTTTGGAACTTTGTAGTATACCTGATTGTGTTTAAATATTAGGTAGTCCAGAAAGCGAAGGCGTTTTTAAGGTGCAACGTTTAAAATAAAAAAATAGGTAAATAATAAATTTATTTTTAATCAAAATAGGTTCAGTGTGATTGAGACTGCCCATTGCGTCTCATTACTGACACATCTAATCTTTGACTCGGTGCCTTCCTTCAGCAGTATCATGGAAATAAGTGGGAGGTTCTAGACTACTTCAACAAAGCTTTACGTGACCCGGAATTAAAACATAGTATATTCACAAAAGAATTGACCGCAATTCATCTTGTAGCAAGAACTTTCAACATCTACTTGAATGAACAAATTTTTTCGTGCTCACAGATTGTAAGATTACAATTGGTGCTATTAAATCCCTCAACACACGACACTCCACTAGAGAAGCCCATTCATTTGAATTCATTTCACACAACACAAGTGATATTCATCATATCGCAGACAAGGATAATCCAAGTGACGCCCTCTCATGAGACTTCATCATCAATTGCAACATGCAATCTGTTACACATGCAAAAAAACATCAGCAATTCAAAATTACACTCTAGATCCTTCATGCCATCTAATAAATTCCTCTGTTTCTTCCTCTTCTATTATTGATTTTACAGCACTTACAAGATCCCAATCAACAGATCTGCAACTTACTAAACTATAAGAATATGATAGTATCTCCCTTAAGTTTTACAAAGTAGCACTACCATCCACATCCATCTCACTCTCTCATTTGCGTTTTATCAAAAGGTTTTGTACGACCTTATCTTACTTCTGAATTTCACAAACTAAACTTTGATTATCATCATAATCTTGGCCATTTATGTTCTAGAGCCACTCTCAAATCTATCTCAGGCCAATTAGTCTGGGAAGGAATAAGACAAGATATTTGATCTTGGGATTGTAATTGCCTTTTATGTCAGAAGACCAAGGTGTAACGCCACACAAAGCCGCCTTAACTGCACCAGAATCCATATTTCACATCATTAGTGTGGATATAGTCAGTCGTTTTCCTGCAATGCAGGAAGGCTCCATGTATCTTCTTACAGTTATATGCCGTTTTTCAAAATGGATTGAAGCATATACATTAAAAGACAACGTCTGGGTTTGTGTTTGACGCCTTTTGCACTTATTGCATCTCGAAAGTTAGTGCCCCAGTTAAAATAATCTATGATAATGACCTTCACGTCTGTCCCAGAGAGAAAGAGAGAGAGAGAGAGAGAGAGAGGACACGCCTGGTCGACCCTTTTTAATTCACACTAACGAGGCGCAAGATCGCGAAGGCCGTGATGGACTGGAGGCACGACTTCGCGGAAGCATGAGATGTGCTTAAGAACACGAAGGGTCTTGCCGGGGATTAACCTGAGACGGCGGGAATCGGGCGCAAAGTCCACCTCGCCCGGCCAAGCGTTTGTCTACTGGAACCGTCCCCCTTCGGATGCGGAGAGAAGCCCCTCCGTTTCACCCCTATAAAACGTCCGACGCCAGACTCGGAGAGCAGTACGTAAGCGCCCGTGTCACGAGTATCCGCGAGTATCTCCCATCCTCCCGTCCCCGTTAGTTTCACGTGAACCCTTGTAGAACCCGTCAAGCTCTGTGTATTCCCATATAACTCGTGAGAGTCAACCCCGTACACGTTGGTACCCATTACCCGAACGCGACGCGTCAAATTCTCGATTCTGTATTCTAAGCCCGAAGGCAAGATCTGAGTTCATCTCGCGTAATAGTTGTTTGTCAAGAGGCTATTATTGTGGGGTCTACATCGCCCCGATCAAGGTAGGACCACTCCTTCGGACTAAATCTTCGAGGTAGCCGCAACGCGTAACTCCTCTGTGCAAGTGCTCCCCCCACCCCTTTTAAGCCTCCGTCATTTGGCTTCGCGTGCGCTCAAAGTCATTTGAGCGTCCCATCTGTCATTGTCCATGTGTGTGTACGGCGGTCGACCCCACCTAGGTAGCTCTGTGGGGGTCTAACCAAGTAAAACATTCGAGGGAAAAATTTAAACGGTTCACACCTTGAACCTCATAAATGGGAAGACAAACTTCCCGGTATGTATTGTTCTCTTTCGTAAATAGGAAGAGAAACTTCCCGGTATTTATTTCTCTTTCGTAAATGGGAAGATGGACTTCTCGTTTTATATTATTCTCTTTCGTAAATGGGAAGATAGACTTCCGGGCTTGTAGTATTCTCTCTTTTGGAAATGGAAAGTTAAACTCCACAGTATGCAGTATTTTTCTCATGTAAATAAAGGAACCAAAATGCCAGTGTACTCGGTTGGTGAAGTTGTTTTCCGAAACTGTTGCTTCCTGTGCTGGGTAGTGAGGTAAAGGGCCAATGTATGTACTTTTGGGGAGTACAAATCGTGCAGGTCACAGAGAGCAACATTGTTGAGTCGATGCTACTTAGAGCTTCTTTTATTCTCCTTGCAAGACCTCGTAGAGAAGAGTTCACGCCATCGAAGTTGCTCTCCTAAACTTTTACCTCCTTTGCCGAGAATATACATTCGGTAGCGTAGCTGAATCCGGAATGTGATTGAGCGCTTAAAAATTCAGAAAATGGATTTCAGCCGTGTTAACATCCAAATGCTTTGAGCGTTATTAACCTTTTAAATCTACCGTGACGCTGATTGGATAATTATTGTAGTGCTTATATCTAAAAGCTGATTGGTTAATTTGTTAACGCTAAGGTCTGTTATTTCAAAAATGAACATAAGTAGGACAATTAAATGTATCTCAATCCTGATTGGTTGAATTTTGTAGAATTATGAGTAGATAGAATGACTATTTATATAGGTGTATTTTGTGGAAAAAGGGAGTTAGCAATCATTATTATTCAAAAATAAATAAGTTATCATATCCGTTCGCCATTGTGAGGTTTGTTCCAGCTGTTTACCAAGGAATAAAGAATCTAAGATATATTTTTATATTCCTTTATCCCAAGGAAGCTCGTTGATCACATAACCATACCTGCTACATCGAGAAGAGTCCCCTTTTTCGCACATTTCACCTAAAAGGGACCTATAACGTCAATATACGCCATACCTATGACTCTTTGAAGTCTTAAATAGTATACGTCTCTTATGTTTATATACCTTAATTAAAACCCTTTTAATTTTGTAAATATATTATCTACATAGTAGTAAATTATATTTTTGTAATCTGTTTCTATTACCACATAACCTTTCAAGATAGCTAAGCATGATCAACCTAACTGCACTCTAAAACTTAATTGCACTCTGATTTGTATTTATAATTTTACCCACGCTCATAACTAACTCATAGGCCTCTCTCCCTCAGGCTAGAGAATTTTGAAAAGGAATGGGTTCTAACATCAACCTACCACATGTAGTAATATCTATATTATATTAAACTGGTGTCAGGTTTATTGGGGCTAATCTTGGTTAATCACTTGGTTAACCTTGGTCAAATTGATAAATTGTTGGGTAATCTTGGTTCCAATATTGAGATCAAAAGGGAGGAACTACTACTTACACAATTGTTTTTTCCTGTTCCCATTTATTTTTTTGTGTGAATTTATTTTGCGTGACCGTGCACCACTTTTATTTTATCCCTCCACGGAATTGAATTGTTGTCCTTCAAGGCCTCATTTCGTCTACTGTAAGTTGAAGGTACATTCAGAAATTACATTGTTCTATGTATAGATGTCACTTGGCGTGCTCTAACTCTCGTCTCAATCACAGTGTGGGATTTAGGTAATATCTTGTCCCCAAAAGTTTTTTCTTGAGTGATCATACGGATAGAATCCACACCGTGCGAAGTAATTGTGTTATTTTTCGCGAGTGTTTTCCCCTTTTGATGTTCGCACTATCGTTGGGTCAAGCAAATCCCAGTCGCACTTCCGTCTGTGCGTTACTAGAAAGGCCGCCACATTCATTGCCGTGCGTTAATTTATTCCTTGTTATCGCTTCCCTCGCGTAAAACCGATAACATGTCTTCGTTTGGAATTTTCAAGGCCAAAGCTGAGTCCTTTGGGCTCAAAAGAAAAGACCTAATACCCTACATCCAGGAGTAATAGGAAAGAGAAAGAGCCGAAGAAAGATAAAAGGAACGCGAAGAAAGAGAGAGAGAGAGAGAACGAGAAGAAAGAGAAAAACGCGAAGAAAGAGAGAGAATTCGCCCCACGAAAAGGATATGTTCAGGGCTAGGAACGAGATGCTCTCCATAAGTTCCGCAACCTCCAGAGTAGACGGACCTCAGACAGCAACCATAAAATTCCCAGTATTCATAGAAGGAGAACAGTTCGGGTCTTATCTCCCTCCCTTCGAGAAGATCTTCGAGGTGAATCTTGGGACATGCGTTATGTCAAGCCCTTTACTCTCAAACCCCCTGCTTCGGTGTTCCCCAGGAGGACCATCGTTTGTTTTTCCTGTGCAGTTGAGGTTCACATAACAACCAATTGCCCTCAGAACTCGCAGTTTAGAAACACTTCTTTTCACCAGGTGCACCAAATCGGTGCCACTTCTGCGCCCCCATCGTCGCGAAATGAAGCTCCCTATTCTTCAAATTTGCCAAGTACCGCTGGCCACCAGGTAAACTTTTTGTTTGATAAAAGTACTCCTAGGGCCCTCTATTTCGAAACTGGAGCAGTGAATGGTTGCCGGATCTCCACCCTCGTCCGTGATACAGGAGGCACGTGTATTGTTGTTTCATATGAGTTACTCCCACATGTTGTTTCTGATCACGATAGGTTTGCCGTAGTGCATGATTAGTTGGGGCGCGCCAATAAATTCCCCATTGTTAATTGTTATATGGAGTACGCATATTTTACTGGTTGGGCTGAAGTTGTTGCAGCCCCATCAGGTTTTGTGCGGTCGCAATTGGTCAGTCCGCCAGGATGCATTCTGCCCCCGTGGCTCAAACCGTTAATACTCGTTCCCGCACGAAGAAGGAACATCAAGCCCCTATACATTTGGAACCCCCGTAATTCCATTGTGTGATGAGCTGTGACTTTGTTGAAAGACCCCTGTGGACAAAAACACAGAACAAAACGCGGGAAACCATCAGAGGGAATAAGGTGATTTACTTCATCATCAAGGACAACCTCTTCTATCACGTGGGCACTGAGGAAAACGACACCAAGTCCCGCATACTATGTGTACCTCACTCCCACGTTCCTCCAATTCTTCAAACTGCTCACGATAGTCTGTTTGCTGGCTACCTCAGCCACACGAAGACTGCCAAAAAGATCTTCAAATATTTTTATTGGCCTGGCGCGACCGCTGAAATTCTGCTATATTGTCATTCGACCGATATTTTCCCAAAGACGGCAATAAAAGTGCGAGTTAAACCTGCGCCTTTATAGAAGGGACCCCTAATCTTTGAACCCTTCTCCCACGTAGCTATCGATTTAATCGTGCCGATACACACGCCGTCGAACGAAGGCCATAGCTACGTTTTAACTCTGCTTGATTTTGCCATCAGGTTCCCCGAGGTTGTGCCCCTCAACAAAATTGACTGTATCTCCTGCGCCGAAGCTCTTATTTCCATATTTTCCTGTGTGGGCCTACCCAGGAAAATTCTATCCGACCGTGGTTGCCAATTCACCTTCGAATTGATGGAGTACGTCGGTAAATTAATAATGATTAAGCCCTTGTTTACCATTACTTTTCACCCGGTTGGGAATGGAATGTGTGAGAGGCTAATGGTAATCTCAAGGCCATTCTCAAAAAAGTTGTGTGCTAATCAACCCCCTAAATGGCACCGTTTTCTTCCGGTAACTCTCTTTGCTAACCGTGAAATCCCCCATCGTACGTTAGGATTCACGCCATTCGAGCTTTTATATGGAAGGAACATTAGAGGCCCCCTGAGTATCCTAAAGGAACTCTACTCCAATCTAACATTGGATCAAGACTTGCAGATCTCTTACTCATACCTAGTAGATTTGAGACAGCGGATGGAAAAGTGCGCTGAAATTGCGTATTAGAATGCCTACATCAATTTGGACAAGTATAAAACATACTTTGATTACAAGTCCAAGAAAGGGAAATTTAAGCCCGGAGAATTTTTGCTAATCCTCCTTTACGGACAACAACAAATTGTTGAACCAATGGAAGGGCTCGTACCAAGTAGTCGAGAAAAGTGACCCCGTCGATTAACTCATTGACCCCCCTTTCATGAAGAATTGTTTTGCATGTTAACATGCTTAAGCGGTACCACCGACGCGCGAGCATCAACCAGATATTGGCAATTGACGAAGGGTCCCTAATGGAATATGGTTACTCCCCGGACCCATTTTGCACAATTCAAGTCGCCTGCGTGGATCAAGACACGGAATACGGGTTTTATGTCTTGCCCGATACTAATAATTACTCCTTTACAGAAATTAAGATAAGCTATCCTCTCTTCAAAGGAATCAATTGCAGGTGCTCCTGACTCGTTTTGCTTACGTTAGCACTGAGATCCCCGGTTGTGCCACCCACTTATATCACAACATTCAATTAACTACCTAGGAACCCATCCGTTCCAAACCATACCCACTGCCCATACACCTTCGGAAAGCACTCAATGACGAGGTAGTTCAATTTTTAAGGTTGCAGAAGATCGAACCTACGGAGTCGAGCTATTGTTAACAGTTTGTCATGGTTAAGAAGGCCGATGGTTGTTATCGAATGTGCATTGATTTTAGGAAGCTAAATTCGGTTACCCGAATTCGGTCCACACCATAGACCAAAACCTACACCTTTTTGAGAAAGCCCCCGAACGTCTCGATTGGATAAACTTAAAGAAAAGCTGGCATCTGCTCCTTTCATCCGTCTCCCTAACCCAGACAAACCGTTTAGCATTTGCACCGACCTATGTAATGATGGGATACGATGTGTCCTATCCAGTATGGGGATAACGATGAAAGTTTCCCTGTCGATTTTACCAGCCGAAAATTACTCGCGCGCGAAAGAAACTATGCGGTGATTGACAGAGAGAGAAGCCCGCTATAGTTTGGAGAATCCAAAAATTTAAAATGTATTTAGTAGGGAAGGAATTCGTATTGGAAGCAGCCAATAAACCCCTATCCTACTTACGCAACGTAAAAAAGATACAACGGTCGGTTAATGCGATGGACTTTGTTCCTCCAAAAATTCCAATTCAGTATTTTGTATATAAAAGGTACCGATAACTGCATAGCCGATAGTTTAAGAAGAAACCTGTTGGACTCTCTTCCAAACTAATTCTGAGCCATTTATTTTTTTTTGTTTGTGTGTATTCATTTTTTGCTCGTAAAGTAAATTTGTATAGTTAACAGTAAAATACGCGAACGTGTATCTTATTTTTTTATATGGTGAATTCCTTTGTATATTTTTATTGTTAGTTTTTGTATAACCTTAGGATATTACCCTTGGGCAAGTGAGCCACATTTAAGTATGGCATTGACAAAACGTATCTTTTGGCAACCGTGCTGTAGTATTATATAATCTGTATATATGTATGGCGCAAAAAAGAAAAAAACACTGGTTCCACTATTTAGTATTTTTGTTCCGTTTGAAAATTTGTTCCAAATATCCTCAACCTTAACCGCTATTAATTATTTTCTAATGTTACTTCCTCCCCTGTAGTTCCATCTGTGGATAGAGGAGTGTTAGTGAGAGAGAGAGAGAGAGAGGACACACCTGGTCGACCCTTTTTAATCCACGCTAATGAGGCGCAAAATTGCGAAGCCGTGATGGGCTGGAGGCACTACTTCGCGGAAGCATGAGATGTGCTTAAGAGCACGAAGCGTCCTGCCTGGAATTATCCTGCGACGAGAAGAATCGGGCAAAGTTCACCTTACCCGGCGAAGCGTTTGCCCACTGGAACCCTCCACATTCGGAGGCGGGGAAAAGCCCCTCAGTCTCAAACCTATAAAACGTCCGACGCCAGACTCGGACAGCCGTAAGTAACCACCTGTGTCCCAAGTATCCACGAGTATCTCTCATACTCCCATCCCCGTTAGTTCCACGTGAACCCTTGTAGAACCCGTTAAAGTTCCGTGTATTCTCCTAGAACTCGCGAGAGTCAATCCCATACTCGTTGGTACCCGTTAGTCGAACACGAGTTCATTTCGCGTAATAGTCATTTGTCAAGAGGCTACTATTGTGGACTCTACGTCGTCACTAACAAGACAGGACTACTCGCTCCGACCAAGTCTTCGAGGTAACCGCAATACGCAACTCCCCTGTGCAAGGCCCCCCCCCCATCTCCCTTTAAAGCCTCCATCATTTGTCTTAGCTTGCGCTCAAGGTCATTTGAGCGTCCCATCTGTCATTGTCCGTTTGTGTGTACGGCGGTCGACCCCGTCCAGGTAGCTCTTTGAAGCCGAGACTCGGGTACTTCTCTTATATTTATATACTTTAATTAAAACCCTTTAAATTTTGTAAATATATTATCTGCATAGTAGTAAAGTATATTTTTGTACTCTGTTTCTATTACCCCAGAAACTTTCGAGATATCTAAGCATTGGCCAACCTAACTGCTCTATGAAACTTAATTGCATTCTGATTTGTATTTATAATTTTACCCACGCTCATAACGGACTGATCCGTTCATAGGCCTCTAGCCCTCGAGCTGAGTACTTTTGAAAATTGCTGGCGTTCTACATCAACCTACGACAACTTCCATTCAGCATAAATTTCAGGAATTTTTAAAGCTAACTGTAACAGAACACATTTTTACATCGCCGGCGAACGTCTATGGCAACTTTGTGTAGAAAGAGCCCATCATGTCCCTAAAAGCTCCTTGTTAGCCAAAGGAGATCCTAGTGATTGGCTAAAAAAAAAAAATCCCCGCAACTCTGCTCTCTATGCGTAACAATCCCTGTCAAGAGACAGGACATTCTCCTGCGCAAATCGTTTATGGAACTCCCTTATGACTCACAGCTGACTTTTGGGGTCAACAGAAACACAGATCCTTTACAATACAAAACAATACAACAGCATCAGAAAACCATGAACTCACTTCCCCTAATATCTTCGAGTCATTTTGTTTGTTTGCAAACAAGATCATTTTATTCTCAAGGAGCTTGATACTTGCACTCATGTTTTTTTTCTAAAAGACACACAGATCCACCACAATTTTGTTTTCGACACCATACAAGGACCTATATAAGATCTTAAAAAGACATGTACATTCATATATGTACTCTCCAAGGACCCAGTGGCCCATTGAAAGCACATATCCGCAATATCATACCTGCACGTTTTGATCCCCCCAGATATTTTACCGCAAATGGTACCCATAGTTCTTCAGTGACAACCCATGAGAGCCTTATCCTCCGAACGTCTGACACGCTCGTTTACATGCAATCTAAGAAACAACACCATCCGGCTCATACCACCACGCACGCACTGAAATCTATACTATGAGCAAACAGATTTCCTTCATCATGTATCAATATTTTCAGTTTTTAACCAATACAGGATTTTTTTAAATGTTATGGTGATTCGGTGGGTGAGACGATTAATTTGCGACGACAAATGACTTTTAGATTTTTTTGTGCACACACTCATTATATCTTTATAAGAGAAAGTTCCCCTCAACCAATTTAATTTATGTTTTTCGACTTTCAGACTGAATTGACTCATATGTAGTGTACGAGAAGTGCAAGTGAGCTGCTTAAATGCTGCGCTTGAATGAGTCTTATTTGGAGATTTAAGATGAACGAGTGAATTCACTGCTGGCCAACATTGGTGCAGCCACGCAGAAAGCTGTTCGCAACTCACCTACGCTATAATTTTTTTCTTGGCCCCTTAACCTACTCTCATCTATCAACAATGGTGTCCAGACCCGGGAGGGTGAGCGATAGCCCTTGGATAACATTTCCAAACGCATTCTCTACATTCCTTTAAAATACGCTCTGCTTCTAGGGGGGAGGGTTGTGTAGCGTACAAGAATGCAGGCAAGCGTCTTAAAAGCTTTGCTTGAATGGGTCTTTTTTCAGACTCAGGATGGCCGTGTGGATTTGCTGCTGGATAACAGTGGTCAAGCGACGCGGGAAACTGATCGCAACTCGCCTACGCTATATATATTTTTTCTTTGTCCCTTTTCCTATACTCCTCTATCAACACATATACATTCAAGTGATCTACAGTTGCACAAAAATGACCTTTGACACACACCGTGGTTCAAAATGTATCGTCAAAATTTTCAAAATGTAAAATTTCTCTACTTAAATTTCATGAAGTAAACTCCGTCTTAATTATTATGTATTCTGTACAAATGTGATTTAATTATTCTCTAGGATAACTATTTATAATCATTATTTTACAGCATTGATATTTGATGTATCGAATTTTGACATTTAGTTCACAAGAACTAATGTCATTTATATACTCATACATTATTTTAACCGACGTTAATGGACAAATTATTTTTATTGATATTCATTTATTTAACTTTCATAAGTTATTTCACAAATTTAAAATATATGTCGAGGAGAAGGTCACCTCCCCAGACAATACGTATATATATACATATATGCATCTATTGGTTGGGAGGAAAGAGATAAAAGCCACGAGAATATATATGTATACAGTTATATACACATATATCCTCTAATGTACGTATGCGTCCTTCGTTGCGTACTAGTATGTTCACTTCGTAAAAGTAATCCGTTGACTACGAGGTATAAGAGTGCGATTTTAATACAGGGGCCGATAACGTTTAATGAGTTTACCAAGTTACAGTTCAAGGATATATTTAAAGAGTAAAACCGAAAAATATAATTTTAAAAAGGCACTAGTTAATATATATATATATATATATATATATATATATATATATATATATATAGTACAAGAGAAAATAATAATTGGACGCGAATGAGCAAATGAGACAAGAAACAGGAGGGTTGGGGGGAGGGGTTAAAGGTAAGAGAGAGGGACATTAGAAGAATCCAGAATCAAAGAGAGCAGAGGGCGGCACAGTGAAGGCGATCCTTTACCGAGAAGACAGAAATAACGCCAGGGAAAAAAGTTTTGAATTCCTGGCCGGGACTCGAACTCGGGTCTGCTGATTGCCGGTCAGATGCTTTACCGCTAAGCTACCAGGCATAGTAACTATATTTCACCCAAAGCGTTACTCCATCAAACCCAGTATCTCCCTAAGCTAGGAGATACTGTGGTAGCATGTGGTATGTGATAGAACGGGTTGAGGCCGCGTTAATTTCAACCCTATCGCATGTTATTTAAAACCACGATGCTTCCCACGTGCATCTTCGCTTTGAAGCTTGGCGCCTTATCGCAGCCACCTGAGTCAATGTTTAAACAAAGAGGTTTATCTTCCCCCGTTCGCCCCCATACGCCGACTTTGCCAGATTGAGTTAGGCTTATGGGCAGATAAGGCATTGTTCCCAGGCTCGGCTGTGCATTCCCTCGAAGCTCCCACTCCATTGTCCTCCATGCCAAGGGAGTGTCTCGACTATTTAGATGGAAACTTTACCACTAAGATCAGATTGGAGATCCAGATTTTCGTCGCGAAACATCACCACGACCCTCTCTCACTTTGTGCGCCAAGGGACCTCGACCTCGAGATTCACCATCACTTGTCCAGAAGAAGGACAATATCCCTTGAGTGCCAAGGTTCGAGCCTTTCGTGACGCCAAGTCCACAAGGCTTCCCCCCTTGTTGTTCAGAAGGAGAACAACGTTAGAACAGCCATTGTTCGTTCAAGCCCGTTGACAAGAAACGGTTCTCACCCTTCCCCCTTGTTGTTCAGAAGAGAACAACATTAGAACAGCCATTGTTCTTGAGCCCGTAGACAAGAGACGGTTCCCCCCCCCCTCCCCCCACCTGTTGTTCAGAAGAGAACAACGTAGAACAGCCATTGTTCTTCAAGCCGTTCGTCGAGAAACGGCTCTCATTCCCAAGACGCCACGTCAGGATCATTTTATTCCCCCCCTCCTTCGGCTGGAACTCGCCAGCAGACCGAAAATTCCTTCACGTCGACTTCCTCTGCACCACTAGTATAAAATTACGTAAGCCGAACGTTACCTTTGAGTATTTAACCCTTTTGTAAATTCTACCTGTGCTTTAAATGGCTTAGCGAACCATCCCATCTCTTTAACTTTATATTTGTTTTACCTTTTTAAATCTTTTAATCCTCGGATTAGCCCGAGCCCCCACGACCCTTTCCATTCTCTGTTTATGTCAATATTTTCCGTTTTGTGTATTGTTGATAGTTATTATTAATAAAACTTTATTTTATTAATGATAGCAATATTATTATACTTGAGCTCAGTTCCACTTCTTAAGCATATCGAAGATACATAATATCGGCCCGCCAGACATCCACGCACTCTAAAGATAATTAAAGAAGTTCCCTCAACGAATAGTTATATATGGTATATCGTCGAGAGTCCATTCTACGACATGGTATAAAAATTCCTTGGAAGTTCCTAGCTTAGGGAGATACTGGGGTGTTGGGGTAACGTTTTGGGTGAAATATAGTTACTGTGCATGGTAGCTTAGCGGTAAAGCATCTGACCGGCAATCAGCAGACCCGGGTTCGAGATCTGGCCAGGAATTGAAAACTTTTTTCCCCTGACGTTATTTCTGTCTTCTCGGTAAAGGATCGCATTCACTGTGCCGCCCTCTGTTTCCTTTGATTCTGGATTCTTCTAATGTCCCTCTCTCTTGCCTTTAAAAAAACCCTCCGGTTTCTGGTCTCATTTGCTCATTCACGTCCAATTATTATTTTCTCTTGTACTATATGTATTTATAGTCAGCTACACCAAGTTTCTGCATATTTCTTTCTGTCTTCAAATTTTATTTGAAAGACAGAAAATAAAAATGGCATAGTCTTGTGGTGGTTGTATTATCACCCACAGATCCTGTAGTTGCTTTCTTTGTTTATATATATATATATATATATATATATATATATATATATATATATATATATATATATATATATATATATATATATATATACATATATACATATACATACGGGAAATATAGGAAATGTAAATAAGGATAATACTGACAGACTATAGAAAATTTGCAATCGGGTAACGTCAATTACTCGTTAAATAGCTTTTAAATGGGATACTATAAATGAGTTATACAGAAGGAATATTTAAAAGTCAGAAAGAAGGTCGATTAACGGGAGATGCAATCAGGGGTCGTTTTACCTTAAAGGGAGTCACCTCTATGAAGGAAAATCATTTAGCGAGTCGGAGAGGGGGAGTGGAGACGGAAAATGGTCGTGATTCTCGGATAAAAAAATATCCTGATAGTGAGGAGGATGAAAGGGGAGGGGGACCAGAAGACGAGTTCACGATCCTCCTTGAAGACGGACACTGGCACATCTGCTCCAGGGAAGTACAACCTCCAAGAATCGAGACTCTGACGCGGCTCGGCGCGAAATCTCGCAAGGGAAACTAGATATCCTTGAGGTGGATTCCAGATGAAACGAGAAGAACCCTGGCAAGTCCTTCGGAGACAAAACGATTCTAGGCTTGCTCTGAACAAAGTAAGCCTTCACCAAAGAGATGGATCTGCCTGGTAAGATACAACCTCGACAGTATACGCGAATTCCAGGGACTTGGAGAAACAGACACACGATCTGAACCGAAGGCGACGATATCTCAAATTCAATCTCTTGATCTTCGTAAAACCCAGAGTATATATATGACGGCCACTTTTATGATGCCCGATAGCTGGAAGGCACAAACTTTTGTGAGAAAGCTTCCGGCGCCTAGAGGGCTTAGCGTTTGTCGCCCGACACAGGTCTTAATCGACTCGAACGATGTGGGTAGGAACCTTTCGGCTATCTTTTTCCCGACTACGGAGATTAGCGTTTCATCGGCAAGGTGAAAGCTTTTAGCATCCAACTTAACTAGACCTGTGAGGCGCTGAACGATATTCAAATTCCTTCTTCTTTTATTTTTCTCCTTGGACACAGAGCTTACTCCACGTGGATTTATACTTGAGAGACATAGTGAGGGAAGGAATTCAAGAAACAAATGAAGGGGGTATTCTTTTTGGCGTCCCTTTCCCTTACAATATGCATATGTTGAATTTATTCAATTTAACCATTAAATTTTCAAAATCAATATTCACTTTATTTTGATAAGGCTGATACTTGGACCAAGAAGTATACATCTTACATCATACTTATTTATTCTATTTACGATGTCAATGTATCGTCATTATTATATTGTTACTCAATTGAGAAATTCCTATCCAATTATGTCATTATTTTGAATTATGTTCTTAAGTGTTGCTTTTTCATCATATATTTTTTAATATTGTATATGTAACTACACAAATGTAAGCACATTTTCGCACTTAGAAGCTGGGTCATTCTGTAGAAACCCATTTATACAAACATACACACACTCTCATATACAGTCTTTTTCTAGGCTCAAATATTCCGACCGACCATTGAATTTTTCCAATTCCCTTTTGATCAAATATTTTTCTTACAAATCAGTCTGGCTCACAGGATGTCGCTATGTATTATCTTATTATTTTAGAGGCAATCAGTTAAACATGAACCTCATCAACATTTTTACCTACTTTCTCCAGACTTTCTTCGCATCAGCATTATTCAAAACATAGCAATGCAATCCAGACTCAAAATAAACAAGGAAAAATATATTAATATATATATATATATATATATATATATATATATATATATATATATATATATATATATATATATATATATATATATATATATATATATATATATATTGTGATAGAACGAGTTCAGAGCTGAATTCATTTCAACTTCTATCCCATTTTATTTTAAACCATGAGGCTACCCACGTGCATCTTCGATTCGAGGCTTGGAGTCTTATCAACAGCTACCGGACGCCAATGTTTAAACAAGGAGGTTATCGTCCCCCCGTTCGCCCCATACGCCGACCTCGCCAGATCGAGTTAGGCTTATGAACAGATAAGGCATTTTTCTCCGGCCCAGCTGTGCGTTCCCTCCAAGCTTTCACTCCATTTTCCCCCACGCCAAGGAGATGTCCTGGCTATTTATATGGAAACTTTACCACTAAGATCAGATTGGAGATCCAGATTTTCGTCGCGAAACATCACCACGACCCTCTCTCCCTTTGTGCGCCAAGGGACCTCGAACTCGAGATTCACCATCACTTGTCCAGAAGGAGGACAATATTCCTTGAGTGCCAAAGGTTCGAGCCTTTAGTGACGCCAAGTCCCCAAGGCATCCCCCCCCCTGTTGTTCAAGGAGAACAACATTAGAACAGCCATTGTTCGTTTTGAGCCCTTCGCCAAGAAACGGTTCTCATCCCCCCCTGTTGTTCAAGGGAGAACAACATTAGAACAGCCATTGTTCGTTTTGAGCCCTTCGCCAAGAAACGGTTCTTCCCCCCCCCCCTGTTGTTCAAGGGAGAACAACATTAGAACAGCCATTGTTCGTTTTGAGCCCTTCGCCAAGAAACGGTTCTCACCCCCCCTGTTGTTCAAAGGAGAACAACATTAGAACAGCCATTGTTCTTGAGCCCGTAGACAAGAGACGGTTCTCATCCCCCCCCCCTTTGTTCAGAAGAGAACAACCTAGAACAGCCATTGTTCGTCAAGCCGTTCGTCGAGTAACGGTTCTCCTTTCCAAGACGCCACGTCAGGATCCTTTTATCCCCCCCCCTTCGGCTGGAACTCGCCAGCGGACCGAATATTCCTTCAAGTACCTTCCACTGCACCCTAATGAAGTTACGTAAGCCAAGCGTCACCTTTTGAGTATTGATCCCTTATTTGTCAATTCTATCCTGTGCTTTAAATGGTTTATCGAACCATCCCATCTCTTTAACTCCATATTTGTTTTACCTTTTTTGATCCCTTAAATCCTTGGATTAGCCCGAGTCTCCACGACCCTTTCCATTCTGTTTGTCAATATTTTCCGTTTTTGTATTGTTTAAAGTTATTATTAATAAAACTCTATTTTATTAATGATAGCAATATTATTATCCTTGAGCTCAGTTCCACTTCTTAAGCATTTTGAAGATACATAATACCGGCCGCCAGACAGTAAAACGCACTCTAAAGATAATTAAGGAAGTTCCCTCAACGAATAGTGTAATATATGGTATCGTCGGGAGTCATTCTACGACATATATATATATATATACTATTTAATTTGGTATCAGGTGTGTAAGGTTTAACGCTATATCTTTGCAAACACTGGTCTCAGTCGAGTAAAGCATAGTGTTATTCGTTATAATAATAGAATATAGTAGTTCCCTTTTGTTTTAACGATTGCTATCCCCTTTTTTTTTTTGAAACTTAAGAAGCTGGAGTAGCTCAAGGAACGGTTAAAATAATTTGTTTGTGTTTTTTGTGATTTTAGTCAGTGGTTATTTAGAGTAAGAAACCAAGTACGAATAGGTCAGTGCCCATATTTAGGTAGGCTAATTCTATAGAGGCATAATTCTTGTTGCAAGGAATTTTAGTTGGTTGACTAGTGCGCCCCAAGTGCAAAGATGACTCAGTTTGAAATCTTTAAAGCGCAAGGAGAGTCCTGTGGACTTTCCGGAAAAGAACTAATTGAGTACATTCAAGAGGAGCAAAGAAGAGAAAGAGAAAGAGAGGAACGGATAAGACAAGCTGAGCTTCACCATCAGATTGAATTAGCTCGGATTAAAGCAGAAGTTCAAAGAAAAAAGGTAGAAAAAGAAAGGGAAAGAGTAATCCGACAAGAGGAACGGGAAAGAGTAATCCCACGAGAAGAACGAGAAGGAAAAATCCAACCAGAAGAACGAGAAAAAAAAATCCAACGAGAAGAAAGAAGGACGGACTCGCGCTCCTTCCCAGGGAAGCTGACAAAGTTTCCGAGCCCCGTAAAACCCCAAAACTTCTTTCCCCAAAACCAACAACGGGACTCCAAACCTCCCGTTAAGACTTCTCCTCCATCTCTCTTCCCGAAGCGACCAACCATATGCTTCACCTGTGGTGTAGAAAACCACATGAGCTGGAATTGCCCCCAAAATTCTAGGCTTAAAAGCGGACCAGCCCACCAAGTTCACCAGATTAATGCAACCCCGGCTCCCCCGGTGGTGCAGACCCAAGCAGAAACTTCTCCCCCTCCGTCAGGCCACCAGGTAAATTTTTTTTTTGATAAAAGTTCAGCGGGAACTTTGAAATATGAGGAGGGCAGCGTGGACAGCTGTCGAGTATCGACTCTCGTCAGGGACACAGGATGTACATGCTTCATCGTGTCCGACGAACTCCTCCCAGTGGCCTCTAACCACGAAAAATTTGCGGTGGTACGTGACTACCTTGGGCGGGCGAACAGATTCCCCGTCGCTAGATGTTACCTGCAGTGTCAATATTATAATGGCTGGGCTGAAGTCATTGTAGCACCAATAAAATTCTGTTCCGTACTTATAGGAAAGAGCCCCCAAGTAAGTTTCGACCCTGTGTTTCAGGCCGCCCTTCCTCAAGGCCGAGATAAGAAAGAAGCCCAGGAGCCCGTCCCCATCAGAACCCCGATACCGTCCGATTTCTCGGAGACCCCTAACCAGGACTTTAGGACGGCAAAAGAGGAGTGTGAATCACTAAAACCCTTAGGTGATAAGGCCCCAGACAAGGACACGGAGACTGTCCCTGGACCCCAAGAAAAAAAGAACCCCCAACGCGCCCATGGAGATACCTTCGTAGAACTGGACGAAGCATCGGCACTTGAAGAGGACTGCCCCGCGGAGTCCCTTAAGGTAATCCAGACAGTGTGCATCCAACCTGATGCCGATTACCCTCCTCCTTCCCTACCAGGCAAGTCTTTGGAACCCTCTGACCTGGATAGTGACGCGCAGCTGACACCACGCCAGAAGAGTCAGCTCCAAGAACTAATTAAATGGAATCACCATTTACCTGCCCTATTAGCTCTTTTCGAGCAACTGCGTGAAAATGGCCTCACCATTGGCCCCAGCAAATGCCATTTTGCTCACGAAACCATCAAATATTTGGGTTTCAAAATAGGACGAAGCAAGTTAGGTCCCCACGAGAACAAGATTAAGGCAATCGCCCACATGCCCCTCCCGATTACAAAGAAGCCATTAAGATCGATCCTAGGATCAGCTTCTCCCTATCAGCGATTTGTTCCGAATTTCGCTGCAATTTCGGCCTTCCTCAGCCCCCTTCAAAAAAAGAATTTACCCGATCGTTTACGTTGGAATGATGTCGCTGTTTCCCAGTTTAGTCAGTTCAAGAGTAAGTTCATTTCTGCCCCCATTTTAAAGTTGCCCAACCCGGAAAAATCCTTTGGGATTATGACCGACGTGAGCAACGAGGGCATTGGAGGTGTACCCCTTCAATACGAGGATGACAGAACGAGTCATCCAGTTGCATATGCTAGTCGTCAACTATTACCACGCGAAGAGAGATATGCCACTAGAGAAAAGATAGCTCTATCAATTATCTGGGTCATAGACAAATTCAAGCTGTACTTGATATGTAAAGAATTTCAAATAGGAACCGACCACCGTCCGTTAGCCTATATTAGGAATTTGAGACACTCAAACGGCCGCATCATGCGCTGGAGTTTACTCTTGCAAGAGTATCAATTTAAATTAAATTATATCAAAGGTTCCGATAACCAGGTCGCTGACGCACTCAGTAGGAATGCGTTACCGAATAGCGTAGAACAATTGTATTCATAGGATTAGTATCTCCATGTAGGTATATACCGTCTTGTACGACTTAATTTAAGATTCTTTTGTAATATAATTAATTAATGTTTATGTCTGAATTTTGTAACGCTCAATGTCTAATTTTTTTGATGTATATATATTTGTTCTTATTAATTTACGTATAAATTATTTTGTCCCGTATGTACTAAGTTTATATCATTTCATTGTTCCATGCCTTTTTTTTTATTAAGTTGTATTAAAGGTTATTTTCCCCTGTAATCTAAAGATCAAAATAATCATGTATTGAGGTAATAATAGTTAGGTGCAGGAAGATACGGTTGGTACAAGAAAACGAGTTCCCTATAACGGAGCTCTATCGTTGTCCCTTCTCTCTTTTTTTTTCGAAGTGACAACTTCCCCTGGAATGGAGGGGTGTGATAGAACGAGTTCAGAGCTGCATTCATTTCAACTTCTATCCCATTTTATTTTAAACCATGAGGCTACCCACGTGCATCTTCGATTCGAGGCTTGGAGTCTTATCAACAGCTACCGGACGCCAATGTTTAAACAAGGAGGTTATCGTCCCCCCGTTCGCCCCATACGCCGACCTCGCCAGATCGAGTTAGGCTTATGAACAGATAAGGCATTTTTCTCCGGCCCAGCTGTGCGTTCCCTCCAAGCTTTCACTCCATTTTCCCCCACGCCAAGGAGATGTCCTGGCTATTTATATGGAAACTTTACCACTAAGATCAGATTGGAGATCCAGATTTTCGTCGCGAAACATCACCACGACCCTCTCTCCCTTTGTGCGCCAAGGGACCTCGAACTCGAGATTCACCATCACTTGTCCAGAAGGAGGACAATATTCCTTGAGTGCCAAAGGTTCGAGCCTTTAGTGACGCCAAGTCCCCAAGGCATCCCCCCCCCTGTTGTTCAAGGAGAACAACATTAGAACAGCCATTGTTCGTTTTGAGCCCTTCGCCAAGAAACGGTTCTCATCCCCCCCTGTTGTTCAAGGGAGAACAACATTAGAACAGCCATTGTTCGTTTTGAGCCCTTCGCCAAGAAACGGTTCTTCCCCCCCCCCCTGTTGTTCAAGGGAGAACAACATTAGAACAGCCATTGTTCGTTTTGAGCCCTTCGCCAAGAAACGGTTCTCACCCCCCCTGTTGTTCAAAGGAGAACAACATTAGAACAGCCATTGTTCTTGAGCCCGTAGACAAGAGACGGTTCTCATCCCCCCCCCCCTTTGTTCAGAAGAGAACAACCTAGAACAGCCATTGTTCGTCAAGCCGTTCGTCGAGTAACGGTTCTCCTTTCCAAGACGCCACGTCAGGATCCTTTTATCCCCCCCCTTCGGCTGGAACTCGCCAGCGGACCGAATATTCCTTCAAGTACCTTCCACTGCACCCTAATGAAGTTACGTAAGCCAAGCGTCACCTTTTGAGTATTGATCCCTTATTTGTCAATTCTATCCTGTGCTTTAAATGGTTTATCGAACCATCCCATCTCTTTAACTCCATATTTGTTTTACCTTTTTTGATCCCTTAAATCCTTGGATTAGCCCGAGTCTCCACGACCCTTTCCATTCTGTTTGTCAATATTTTCCGTTTTTGTATTGTTTAAAGTTATTATTAATAAAACTCTATTTTATTAATGATAGCAATATTATTATCCTTGAGCTCAGTTCCACTTCTTAAGCATTTTGAAGATACATAATACCGGCCGCCAGACAGTAAAACGCACTCTAAAGATAATTAAGGAAGTTCCCTCAACGAATAGTGTAATATATGGTATCGTCGGGAGTCATTCTACGACATATATATATATATATATATATATACTATTTAATTTGGTATCAGGTGTGTAAGGTTTAACGCTATATCTTTGCAAACACTGGTCTCAGTCGAGTAAAGCATAGTGTTATTCGTTATAATAATAGAATATAGTAGTTCCCTTTTGTTTTAACGATTGCTATCCCCTTTTTTTTTGAAACTTAAGAAGCTGGAGTAGCTCAAGGAACGGT
Organism: Ceratothoa steindachneri; assembly: GCA_963969495.1. NCBI lineage: Eukaryota > Metazoa > Arthropoda > Malacostraca > Isopoda > Cymothoidae > Ceratothoa > Ceratothoa steindachneri. Next base: position 122,180,974 of record OZ018324.1, read on the forward strand.
TAAAATAATTTGTTTGTGTTTTTTGTGATTTTAGTCAGTGGTTATTTAGAGTAAGAAACCAAGTACGAATAGGTCAGTGCCCATATTTAGGTAGGCTAATTCTATAGAGGCATAATTCTTGTTGCAAGGAATTTTAGTTGGTTGACTAGTGCGCCCCAAGTGCAAAGATGACTCAGTTTGAAATCTTTAAAGCGCAAGGAGAGTCCTGTGGACTTTCCGGAAAAGAACTAATTGAGTACATTCAAGAGGAGCAAAGAAGAGAAAGAGAAAGAGAGGAACGGATAAGACAAGCTGAGCTTCACCATCAGATTGAATTAGCTCGGATTAAAGCAGAAGTTCAAAGAAAAAAGGTAGAAAAAGAAAGGGAAAGAGTAATCCGACAAGAGGAACGGGAAAGAGTAATCCCACGAGAAGAACGAGAAGGAAAAATCCAACCAGAAGAACGAGAAAAAAAAATCCAACGAGAAGAAAGAAGGACGGACTCGCGATCCTTCCCAGGGAAGCTGACAAAGTTTCCGAGCCCCGTAAAACCCCAAAACTTCTTTCCCCAAAACCAACAACGGGACTCCAAACCTCCCGTTAAGACTTCTCCTCCATCTCTCTTCCCGAAGCGACCAACCATATGCTTCACCTGTGGTGTAGAAAACCACATGAGCTGGAATTGCCCCCAAAATTCTAGGCTTAAAAGCGGACCAGCCCACCAAGTTCACCAGATTAATGCAACCCCGGCTCCCCCGGTGGTGCAGACCCAAGCAGAAACTTCTCCCCCTCCGTCAGGCCACCAGGTAAATTTTTTTTTTGATAAAAGTTCAGCGGGAACTTTGAAATATGAGGAGGGCAGCGTGGACAGCTGTCGAGTATCGACTCTCGTCAGGGACACAGGATGTACATGCTTCATCGTGTCCGACGAACTCCTCCCAGTGGCCTCTAACCACGAAAAATTTGCGGTGGTACGTGACTACCTTGGGCGGGCGAACAGATTCCCCGTCGCTAGATGTTACCTGCAGTGTCAATATTATAATGGCTGGGCTGAAGTCATTGTAGCACCAATAAAATTCTGTTCCGTACTTATAGGAAAGAGCCCCCAAGTAAGTTTCGACCCTGTGTTTCAGGCCGCCCTTCCTCAAGGCCGAGATAAGAAAGAAGCCCAGGAGCCCGTCCCCATCAGAACCCCGATACCGTCCGATTTCTCGGAGACCCCTAACCAGGACTTTAGGACGGCAAAAGAGGAGTGTGAATCACTAAAACCCTTAGGTGATAAGGCCCCAGACAAGGACACGGAGACTGTCCCTGGACCCCAAGAAAAAAAGAACCCCCAACGCGCCCATGGAGATACCTTCGTAGAACTGGACGAAGCATCGGCACTTGAAGAGGACTGCCCCGCGGAGTCCCTTAAGGTAATCCAGACAGTGTGCATCCAACCTGATGCCGATTACCCTCCTCCTTCCCTACCAGGCAAGTCTTTGGAACCCTCTGACCTGGATAGTGACGCGCAGCTGACACCACGCCAGAAGAGTCAGCTCCAAGAACTAATTAAATGGAATCACCATTTACCCGCCCTATTAGCTCTTTTCGAGCAACTGCGTGAAAATGGCCTCACCATTGGCCCCAGCAAATGCCATTTTGCTCACGAAACCATCAAATATTTGGGTTTCAAAATAGGACGAAGCAAGTTAGGTCCCCACGAGAACAAGATTAAGGCAATCGCCCACATGCCCCTCCCGATTACAAAGAAGCCATTAAGATCGATCCTAGGATCAGCTTCTCCCTATCAGCGATTTGTTCCGAATTTCGCTGCAATTTCGGCCTTCCTCAGCCCCCTTCAAAAAAAGAATTTACCCGATCGTTTACGTTGGAATGATGTCGCTGTTTCCCAGTTTAGTCAGTTCAAGAGTAAGTTCATTTCTGCCCCCATTTTAAAGTTGCCCAACCCGGAAAAATCCTTTGGGATTATGACCGACGTGAGCAACGAGGGCATTGGAGGTGTACCCCTTCAATACGAGGATGACAGAACGAGTCATCCAGTTGCATATGCTAGTCGTCAACTATTACCACGCGAAGAGAGATATGCCACTAGAGAAAAGATAGCTCTATCAATTATCTGGGTCATAGACAAATTCAAGCTGTACTTGATATGTAAAGAATTTCAAATAGGAACCGACCACCGTCCGTTAGCCTATATTAGGAATTTGAGACACTCAAACGGCCGCATCATGCGCTGGAGTTTACTCTTGCAAGAGTATCAATTTAAATTAAATTATATCAAAGGTTCCGATAACCAGGTCGCTGACGCACTCAGTAGGAATGCGTTACCGAATAGCGTAGAACAATTGTATTCATAGGATTAGTATCTCCATGTAGGTATATACCGTCTTGTACGACTTAATTTAAGATTCTTTTGTAATATAATTAATTAATGTTTATGTCTGAATTTTGTAACGCTCAATGTCTAATTTTTTTGATGTATATATATTTGTTCTTATTAATTTACGTATAAATTATTTTGTCCCGTATGTACTAAGTTTATATCATTTCATTGTTCCATGCCTTTTTTTTTATTAAGTTGTATTAAAGGTTATTTTCCCCTGTAATCTAAAGAGCAAAATAATCATGTATTGAGGTAATAATAGTTAGGTGCAGGAAGATACGGTTGGTACAAGAAAACGAGTTCCCTATAACGGAGCTCTATCGTTGTCCCTTCTCTCTTTTTTTTTCGAAGTGACAACTTCCCCTGGAATGGAGGGGTGTGATAGAACGAGTTCAGAGCTGCATTCATTTCAACTTCTATCCCATTTTATTTTAAACCATGAGGCTACCCACGTGCATCTTCGATTCGAGGCTTGGAGTCTTATCAACAGCTACCGGACGCCAATGTTTAAACAAGGAGGTTATCGTCCCCCCGTTCGCCCCATACGCCGACCTCGCCAGATCGAGTTAGGCTTATGAATAGATAAGGCATTTTTCTCCGGCCCAGCTGTGCGTTCCCTCCAAGCTTTCACTCCATTTTCCCCCACGCCAAGGAGATGTCCTGGCTATTTATATGGAAACTTTACCACTAAGATCAGATTGGAGATCCAGATTTTCGTCGCGAAACATCACCACGACCCTTTCTCCCTTTGTGCGCCAAGGGACCTCGAACTCGAGATTCACCATCACTTGTCCAGAAGGAGGACAATATTCCTTGAGTGCCAAAGGTTCGAGCCTTTAGTGACGCCAAGTCCCCAAGGCATCCCCCCCCCTGTTGTTCAAGGAGAACAACATTAGAACAGCCATTGTTCGTTTTGAGCCCTTCGCCAAGAAACGGTTCTCATCCCCCCCCTGTTGTTCAAGGGAGAACAACATTAGAACAGCCATTGTTCGTTTTGAGCCCTTCGCCAAGAAACGGTTCTTCCCCCCCCCCCCCTGTTGTTCAAGGGAGAACAACATTAGAACAGCCATTGTTCGTTTTGAGCCCTTCGCCAAGAAACGGTTCTCACCCCCCCTGTTGTTCAAAGGAGAACAACATTAGAACAGCCATTGTTCTTGAGCCCGTAGACAAGAGACGGTTCTCTTCCCCCCCCCTTTGTTCAGAAGAGAACAACCTAGAACAGCCATTGTTCGTCAAGCCGTTCGTCGAGTAACGGTTCTCCTTTCCAAGACGCCACGTCAGGATCCTTTTATCCCCCCCCCCTTCGGCTGGAACTCGCCAGCGGACCGAATATTCCTTCAAGTACCTTCCACTGCACCCTAATGAAGTTACGTAAGCCAAGCGTCACCTTTTGAGTATTGATCCCTTATTTGTCAATTCTATCCTGTGCTTTAAATGGTTTATCGAACCATCCCATCTCTTTAACTCCATATTTGTTTTACCTTTTTTGATCCCTTAAATCCTTGGATTAGCCCGAGTCTCCACGACCCTTTCCATTCTGTTTGTCAATATTTTCCGTTTTTGTATTGTTTAAAGTTATTATTAATAAAACTCTATTTTATTAATGATAGCAATATTATTATCCTTGAGCTCAGTTCCACTTCTTAAGCATTTTGAAGATACATAATACCGGCCGCCAGACAGTAAAACGCACTCTAAAGATAATTAAGGAAGTTCCCTCAACGAATAGTGTAATATATGGTATCGTCGGGAGTCATTCTACGACATATATATATATATATATATATATATATATATATATATATATATATATATATATATATAGAGAGAGAGAGAGAGAGAGAGAGAGAGAGAGAGAGAGGTATCCACTAAAATAGTATTATTTCCCCACCTCCTAAGATATTACTTCGAAAGAGAAAGCGAGCCGTTACTCCCCCCCGCCTCCGACTTCACCCTTTCTTAACTTGCCACTAGTTCACTGATAAATTCACCCTGAGGCATGACGCTGAAATTGAAGGCTACCTCCCCTCCCCCCACCGTCTTAATCTCCCCCCCCCCCCCGGGTTGGGAGATTACTCATCTATTTTGTAGGTTTGCCTCGAAAAACTTGTATGGCTCCAGCCACTAGTCGTCCGTCAGACCCGCTGATCCCGGCCTCTTACACTTTCCCGCAAGGACACGCTAGGTGGCCTCGGCCGATAATGAGGGTTCGAGAAGGCTTCTCTCTCTCTCTCTCTCTCTCTCTCTCTCTCTCTCTCTCTCTCCCTGCTTTGGAGAAACTCGGGTATATAGGCACCTTCCCAAGGATTACCCACAGAATCGGTTAGACGACGGTTTCCTGAACAGAGTTCGTTTCAACGACGATCTCTCCCAAGAAGTGTTTAGTGACGGTCGCAAGCCACGGGAGAGCCTTTCTCAACCGCCTTCGGATCAATGATTGGAGAAGCCGTCCTCCGAAGTTCTTCTGGTGACCTCTTGAGGAAAGGAGGCCCAATAGCTCGCTCATTCCGAGTTTGGAGAAGTCACGCCCCCTCCCCACCGGAGTGCGTCCGGTGACCTCTTGAGAACAAGAGGTCCGATAGCTCGCTCAATCCGAGTTTGGAGGAGTCACGACCCCCCCACCCCCCAAACACCGAAGTTCATCAGGTGACCTCTAAATCAGAGTTTCGAGAAAGTAGCGTTGCCCTCTTCTGGTTCCCGGCTACATCCGTGAGTAACCAAGGTCAGTAAGCCCCTTCCCCCCCTCCCCATCAAGTTCGCCCCGCCTTACTCTCGAGGTTCAAAGGAATTAAATCGCTCACTACCCTAAATCTCATATTATAACCATTTAATAACCCTGGTTATCTAATTAGTATTCGGAAACTAATTCCGTCTCATTCATGTTCCTATATATCCATATTTCTTTTGTACCTTTTATTTAGTGTGTATTAAAATCTATTTTTTCGTTGTGTTTGGAATATTCCTTGGTCACGCGGCTGCAGCTAACTATTCAAATCGCACTCTTAGAACAATGACAGTTGTTGCCTTGCTTAGCCTACCTTAGAGCCTGTGTGCGTATATTCCCGTCAGGCTAATTTTGAAGCACTATGTTCAATTAATATCAGCTGCATTATCAAGAATATCTGAACACGAATACATTAGTACAATTTGCTTTTTTAACGGGTAACAACCAATTTTTAAGCCCATTCTTGTGTGGTGTGTCCACAGTTTTCCTAGTTCCTTAAAAGAGGATAGCAGCTAAGCGGTAACAGTAACCAACCGCCATTTTTTTCGTGTCGTGAGTCAGATTCCTTCGTTAGTTAGTTATTTTTTTGTGCGAGTTCGCCAAATATTTACTAGGAAATTTTGAATAATTTTGTCGTTAGTAGAATTTATATTTGTTTTGGGGTAAAGCTTCAATAGCTCTGGTAGCTTTTTCGTGTGCAAAGGCAGGGAATAGTATATCCGGGATGTATTCATTCGATCGCTTTCATAACCAAGGGCAGATCCTAGGCTTATTTGGGAAAGATTTAATCACTTATGTCCAGGAAGAGGGGTGTAAAAAACGGGCGTAAAGAAAATTACAGAGAGAAGAAGAAGAAATAAAAGCAAGGATAGGAGCAGAAGCAGAAGAAAGAAAAGTACAGAAAGAAGATGAAGAAATAAAAGCACAGAGAAGCAGAAGCCGAAGAAAGGAAATCACAAAAAGAAGAAAAAGAGAGGCAAGTGCAGAGAGAAAGAATTAGGCAGCACGAGAGAGAGAGATAAGCCGTGACCACTCGAGGTAAACTGCGTAGGATCTCGAAATGAAGAGGCTAAAGTTCCCTCACTAAAACTCCCCGCATACAATGATGGAGAAGATTTTTGCTCTCATTTAACTCACTTCGAGGAGATCTTCAAAGTCAACAATTGGGACATAGAATCAGATAGTATCAGCCGGCTACTTCCACTCTTGAACCCTCGTCTTCGTGACATATTCATTTCGCTTCCTTCAGAGGCCACCCTTGATTATTCAACTCTAAAGGCACAACTTCTTTCTGCTATTAACATGAATCCAGAATTTTATAGGGTTAGATTCCGCTCCTCGCGAATACAGCCAGGCCAAACCTAAAGACAATTTGGATTCACGCTTCGGCGTAACTTCCAATTCTGGCTGGATTCCGCCCAAGTATCAAATGATTATGGGTCCCTAATTGACTTTATTAAAGGGATTAACTGATGTGGACCCTCCCTCGCGAACTAAGGGCCTTCATAGCAGACAGAAGAGCGTCCACTTTCAAGGAGTGTGTGGAAAAAAGCCGACCTTCACGCTTCCAGTCACGACATCTATCCCAAGGAAGTCAAGAAGAACCATCACCCCTCCCCCAAACACAAGTTTGGGTTTAACCGAAGGCAACCCAAAGGCAACAACGGCTTCGTAAAAGTGCAAGCGCTGAGCAAGTACAGGCTTCACTCGCTGCGAGAGCAAAAGGACATGAAGCCTCCAGTACTCCCCTCCATACCTAGCAACTACACCCGTAGACCAATCGTATGTTTTACGTGTGGCCCCCCTGGGCACTTAAGTTACAATTGCCCCCAAAATTATCAACTGAGGACCTCATCGAGTCACCAGGTCCACCAAATCTTTGCTGTCCCCTTGCCTAATCCGCCAGCCGCATCGCCAGCAGCCCCTGCTCCCTCTCTCCCGGATCAATAGGTAAATTTCCTGTTCAACAAGAGTTCCCTCGGTGGGCTCCAGTTTGAAAATGTCGCAATAAATGGTTGTCGAATGTCAATCTTGGATATAGATACAGGTTGCACGTGTATAGTAGTATCAGACGAGCTACTAACTCCCGTAAGCCTCCAGCATAACAAGTTCACATTGTTGCATGACATTTTAGTTCGTGCCACCAGGTTGCCAGTGGTGCGGTGCCATATTCAGTGTCAGTACTTCACTGGATAGGCCGACGTAGTCGCGCCCCCGATAAAATTCTGCTCAGTCCTTAACAGACAGATCGTACAACTCTCCCAAAACTCAATTTCTCAGCCGGTCGTTACCAGGGCCCAGGCCGAGAAAGATGTAACGCTTCCAGTACCCCTATCGTCCCCAGACGTCGACCTCACCACCAATGTTCTATTTGCTGAGGCACAGAAGAATTGCCCACATCACAACCCGTGTGGGGAAAAGCAAGGAAGAAGGAGACTGAAACGGTGCGAGGCAATCGGAAGATGGAGTACACCGGGAACGACGTGTTATTATATTTTTCTTCTGTTGAACCAAAGAGTCCCCCGACCAACGCGTTATGTGTGCCGAGAATGTATATCGAACTCGTTCTAAAGATGGCTCATAATAGCCTATGGCCTGACATTTCGGTCATAAAAAAACGGCCCACGAGTTTTCAAATATTTCTTTTTGCCAGAAATTGTAGTCTATTCGTAAGTTTAGGATGTATCTCATAGGTAAAGAACTTATTGTTGAAAGTGATTACAAACCCCTGGCGTACCTAACTTAATAGCCAAAATGGCCGTTTAATGAGTTGGAGACTACTACTCATGGAGTACCAATTTCGGAGCATGTGTGTTAAGGGCACCGAAAACTGCTTAGCAGATAGCTTGAGTAGGAATCAAATAGAAGACCCCCCCCACCACACCCTCGTCCCCAAAACTGGGTGTATAGTAAAATTTGTGTTTGACTTATTTGGTAAATACTAGTTTTCTTTTTTGGGCCTTGTTGATGTTGTGTGTGCCTATGTATAGATTAAGTTATCTGTGGTTACACATATATGTAAATCCCGTGTAGTCCTATATGTTGTTTTTTTTATCTGTTGGTAAACATTAAAATTGTAGCTTTATAAGTTCCCCTATTGATGAAATTAGTTGTAGACATTTTTTCACCCAAATGGGTTCTGTGCAGTAAAAATGTCTTTATTAAAATAGTAGTATTTCCCCACCTCTTAAGATATTACTTTGGGAGAGGAAGCTAGCCGTTGCCCCCCCCCCCCCTCCCCCCATCCGTCCCCCTTCCCCGCTCCGACTTTTCACCCTTTTAGGAATTGCCACTAGGTCACTGAGAAAATCATACCGAGGTATGACACTGAAATTGAAGGCTACCTCCCCACCGTCTTAATCCCCCCCCCCGGGTTGGGAGATTACTCATCTATTTTGTAGGTTTGCCTCGAAAAACTTTTATGGTTCCAGCTGCTAGTCGTCCGTCAGACCGACTGATCTCGGCCTCTTACACTTTCCCGCAAGGACACGCTAGGTTGTCCCGGCCGATAATGAGGGTTAGAAGGCCTCTCTCTCTCTCTCTCTCTCTCTCTCTCTCTCTCTCTCTCTCTCTCTCTCTCTCTCTCTCTCTCTCTCTCTCTCTCTCTCTTTTTCTCTCCCTGTTTAGGAGAAATCCCAAGGATTACCCACATATTCAGTTAGATGACGCTTCTCCGAACAGAGGTTCGATTCAACGACGGTCTCTCCCGAGAAGTGTATAGTGACGGTCGCAAGCCACGGAAGAGCTGGACATCACACTCCTATCTTCGGGTCAGGGAGAAGAGTCTCTTGAGGCATCGTCAGCCTTTCTCAACTGCCTTCGGATCAATGATTGGAGAAGCCGTCCCATGAAGTTTTTCTGGTGACCTCTTGAGGAAAAGAGGCCCAATAGCTCCCCCCCTCCCCGTCCCTTCTAAGTTGGACTGGTGACCTCTTGAGGACAAGAGGCCCGATAGCTCGCTCAATCCGAGTTTGGATAAGTCACTCCCCCCCTCCCCCGCCCCCTCACTGAAGTTTGTCCAGGGACCTCTTGACGACAAGAGGCTCGCATCTCACTAAATCAGAGTTTCGAGAAAGTAGTACCGCCCTCTTCGGGTTTCCGGCTACATCCGTGAGTAACCAAGGTCACCAAGCCCCCTCCCCCAAGTTTGCCCTGCTTTAGTCTCGAGGTTCAAAGGAACTAAATCGATCACTGGCCTAAATCTCTCATTATAACTATTTAATAACCCTGTTTATCCAATTAGTATTGGGAACCTAATTCCGTCTCATTCATGTACCTATATATCCATATTTATTGTGTACCTTTTATTTAATGTGTATTAAAATCTATTTTTGTCGTTGTATTTGGAATATTCCTTGGTCACGCTGCTGCAGCTAACTATTCAAATCGCACGCTTAGAACAATAACAATTGTTGTCTTGCTTAACCTACCTTAGAGCCTGTGTGCGTATATTCCCGTACAATTGGTCATACTTCCACAATATAACCAACAAGAGCAACCAGAAACCATTGCAAACATTAAAACATGTAACAAAATAAAATATCTCCGGATAACAATAGAAAACAAGAAAGATGAAATATTGTTTTAAAGAACACAAGAAATGGAAGATGAACAAGGCTAATCAACTAGCTAACATGGCATATAGCATCATGCAAATGATTTGTATAGCATCATGGAAAGGATTTTGGAAAGTAGTTGGATTAGCTACTACATTATATGGAGCAGAAATACTTGAATACACAAATAGAGAACTTGACAAACTCTAATGTATAGAAAACAAAGTATATAGATGTATAGTACAAGGGCCAACATATACAGCAAGTAGTGCATTAAATCTGAAGTGGGAGCATCTTCAACACTAGCCAGAGATGCAAAAGTAAAAATCCTGTTTATCAAACATATATTAAAAGAGAACAGAAATGAATTGATAATATAATATGGTTTTAGTTTATCTGGGTCTGATGCTTTACCTTCCTTTATTTTTACAAGTTGTTTCTGTACTTCTTCCTTTGTCACGGTTGCTTTATCTTTTTTCTTTGGTTTAAGTCCTTGTATTTCACACCGGTATCTTTACGTTGATTGGGTTCCATTTTTCTCCTACTAAGTTATATGACTCTTCTTCCATCTCTCTCTCTTGAGTTTGTTCTTACCTGGTTTACTTACCTAGTAGGGCCCTCTCGATCCTGAGTCCAGCTAACCTTGGCCATGCTGTAGGAGGCCCAAACAATTAGACACTCCAATCAAATGAGTGGTTAGTAATCAATGATACAAGTTAAGTGGATTACTAATATTGTGTGTCTTGGACCGTTGAATTATTTTCGGTGGTCAATGTTACTTCTATAAATGCTAGAATAGATCAGGGTTGTTCTGTATTATTAGGGGAGGCAGCACAAGTTAATAGCATGGTGGAAAAGGATATGGATGAAAGAGCTAAAATATAGGAGTATTGCTCAAAGTCAAATAGGGTGGCAGTAATGGTTTCATTGAGTAGCTTTGTGAATGATTGTAAACTGGGGGCTTCAACCATTGGATTGAGGAATAAGTTCTTGCGGTTTTATCAAATTTATTCATTACCATTAACAATTTTAGAAAAATTCATTTTCAATTGATAGCAATATGCAATTTAATCAATAATGTATTCTCCCTTGTTATTTCCGACTTCTTCGAAACGTTCAACTAGTTTTTCGATGCCTCTGCAATAAAAATCTCTGGATTTTGACTCGAAGATTTCTTCTAACCAGGTTCTTAATTCCACATCAGTATTGAACGAAACGCCGCGCGAATTGTTGGAGAGCGATCGGAATAGATGAAAATCCGATGGAGCCAAGTCTGGTGAATATCAAGGATGCGGCGGGATTTCCCAATTAAGCGTCTGGATGGCGTCTTTTGTCATATTGGCAATGTTAAGACGAGCATTGTCGTGTTGCAGAAGGACTCCATAACGTCGATGGGGTCGCTTTTCACGAATAGTTTCGGCGAGTCGATACATTTGTTGAACGTAGAGTTCTGCATTGACAATCTCGTTGTTCGCAAGGAGCTCATAAAGAATGATGCCTTCACAATCCCACCACACACACAACATCGTCTTTTGTGGATGAACTCCTTTCTTTAATCGCGGAATTGTTTTTTTTATTGGGGCTCAGCCATTGTTTTCAATAGTTCATGTTGACAAAATCAAACACACCACTTTTCGTTGCCAGTGATGATGCGGTGAAGAAATTTGTCCTTATATCCACGAGTAGCCTTATGACGAGCAAGCAAACCTGCGGCAATCGTGGAGCGTTAAGTTTGTTGCTTTCGCTCAAAGCGTGCGGAACCCATGCACCGAGTTTTTGAACTTCCTCCATCAAATGAAGGTGATTCACTACAGTTTTCTGATCACACGCCAATTGTACAGCCAATTCTCTAGTCGATTGACGAGGATTTTCATGAAGAAGGTCGTTCAATCGATCTTCATCTAACTTAATGGGACGACCAGAACGTTCTTCGTCATTAAGATTGAAATGACTGTTTTTGAAACGTGAAAACCACCATTGAGCTGTGCTTTCTGATAAATCATTTTCTCAGTACGCAGCACAAATATGGCGACGAGCTTTGGCTGCATTTGCATTGATCCCGTCTCGATTGAAAATGAATAACAACAACTTGACATTCCATTTTGAGGGTACAGAACAAAAATTAAATTAACACAACTTTTAAATAAACCGCAATGACTTATTATTCAACTTCAACACGTAGCCTAAGCAGAAGCCTAATAGTCTACGCTGTTAAGAGACGTAGCCTAACCTTTGCAAGTTGTGCTCTCATTATTTATTATTTTTTCTTATTATATGCACAAATCACGTCAACAAAACTTCAATCAACACAACATTAAAAAAACGCAAGAACTTATTCCTCAACCTAATAAATGGTGAGGGAAGGCATTCTACTGTTGAGCTACACGGCAGGAGAAAAATCGTCTTCGAACCTCTAGTTGGCAGTAATCAATGAAGAGTTTGTAGATGCGACCTCTGGTGCCGGTGTTAGGGGACATTGCGAAAAGGTCCTCAGGTTTGATTGGGGATAAACCATGAAAGATTTTGTAGCAGTACAGCAAGTCATGTCTAAGCAGCCTGTTTTTAATTGAGAATGAGTTGAGCTTGCTGAATCTATCGGATTAAGAGAGTTGGATGAAACCATGAATTTGCTTCGTCTACCTGTGTTGAACTGATTCACGTTGTCTAGGGTAACCTACAAATCCAGTGAACCAAACTGCAGATGCAAAGTCTAGTAAGGAGCATACATTGCTTGTAAATAGGATGTTCATGAAGTTTTAGGATCGAAAAAACAGTAGATTTAAGCAAGTTTGATAAAACTCCCCCTGCTTTAGCAACAGCCAGTCTGATGTGTTGGTGGAATTTAAATTCAGAGTCAACAGTGGTGTCTAGATCTTTGTGGGAGTGTGATTGATTTATAGGCACACCACCTAGGATATATACATTCCTGGAGCGAGAAAACCCTAGGGGTAGGCATTTTAATTTGAAGAATTCTAAGCTCCAAGATCGGGAGATCCTAAAGAGAACATTAATGTACCTTTGGAGTTCAACTGAGGTAAGCCTGGGTTCAGATGTCTTGAAGTGGAGATACAACTTGAGGTCATCAGCGAACATTTTGAGGTTACAGTTAAGTTGGGATCTGAAGTAGTTAATAAATATGAAGAAAAGTAGTGGACCGAGAACAGAACCCTGGGATACTTCACTGAGGACTGGTTTGGCTGAACTCTTGTGGCTGCTGATGGTGACAGACATGGTACGATTTTCTAAGAAACAATTAATCCAGTTGAAAAGGTTACCAGTGATCCCAATCGCCCTCAACTTTTGCAGGATGGTCGCATGGTGGACGCGGTCGACGGCCTTGACAAAGTCAAAGAAAATAAGGTCAACTGTATACCCATGATCATACCAGTAGGTTACGTAGTTGTATGTTAATTTATAGTTGATCTGTGACCGATCTGTTGCTTCTGAAGCCAAACTTGGCTTCATCAAATAGCAGGTTCTCATCCATGAAGCTATACAGGGTTTTGGTGATAATTTTCTCCATGGATTCTCAAGGGATAGGGTTTAAGCTGATTGGTCTATATATAATTGAAGATTCAGTTCTAGGGCCTTTCTTGTATATAAGGATGGCATGAGACTTCTTCCAAGACAGAAGTAATGCACAGGAATTTGCAGAGTGGTTGAATAGGACGTGGTATGGATAGTCCAATTCGGAGGCACATTCCTTGAGAAGGCGAGGATGCAGATTATCGGGGGATTCAGGGACATATGTAGGGCTATGATATTGTTGATGGAGATGTGTACAGAGTTTATAAGTATGGCGTTAATTTAGTCGAAGAGATGAAGCTGGAATAATGCTTGTTCTGAGCGACGACCATGGTGCTTTCTTAATAGTTTGTACTTTGCCTTATTTCTAGTGCTTTGCTTGTTGAGATTCTTGGGAACATTCTTGTACCACGGTGGAGTAGCGGGATTACGGGGTTTAGGTGGTATTTCTGAGGAGACTAGTTCATGAAGTATTGAGGTAATCTTGTCATTAGTATCGTCAATATTTAGAGAGGCTGGCTCGAAGTCCCAGTTGATGAAATTAAGTGCTTCCTCGATGGCTGAGTAGTTGTTTTTGTTCCAGTCAAGAATTTTGGGTTCTCATGGTTGTTATGATCACCTTGATACAGGTAGTGGAATTTCATCGGAGAGTGGCCACATGGGGGAAATGGGGATACGTTGTTACCGCAATAAGTCTGTCTTCATTAGAGTGTAACAGAAGATCAAGAATGTTCTCCGACCTAATGAAGGTGGGTTTCTTGACATACTGAGAAAGGCCAAGAATGTCGAACAGGTTTAGGAACAATGCATCGGTACCAGTGATGTGTTGGTCTATTATCTCATCGTTCCATGAGATAGATGGCAAATTGAAGTCACTAGCACTAATGTTCAGGGTGAAGAATATGAGGTTAAGATTTTCAGCATGGGTATAGAAGAGAGGGTGGTATAAAGTCATAACATACAGGTTGAACTCGGGGAAGTGAAGTGTCGTGCAATGGCCAGACTCTATTAATATACATATATGTATGCCCTTTTGGAGTTCTGGGGTCGAAGTTAGCTTAAGGTTCGAACTGGCTGGTTCGTGACGGCAAATATTTAAAAATTCATTGGGGATGGTTTACTTTTAAATTAGCGAGGTCCTTTTAAAACAATTAATTCAGAATGCAAGTTGGCCAAAGATTAAGAGGTAGCTGGGACACGCTGAAGGTTGCAAAAGAAAGACAATAACCAAAATATAACTTTACTAACAACAAAAGAAATATAATTTGAATATATACAGATATAGGGTTTTAAGGGAATGATCGCACAGGCGAAATTAAATATCGGCACGAGACACAGGAGAGATAATTATAGGATTAGTGGTCGGGTTCAGGTTGGTGATTAAAAGGGGATTTTAAACCGGGGCTCGCATACAAAGGATGGGACGATTGGGGTAGGTCAGATTATAGATTAATCTGTAGGCGTCAACAGTTGCACTGCTTACGTGTTCGTTGAAAGGAAGGGCCAGTTGGGATACGATGACTGCATTGGGGAAGTTGGGTTACCTCACGGTGCGTATGAGGAAGCACACGTAGTTTGGTCTTCAGAGATAGAGATCCTCGTCAGAGTTCACGGATGTCCATATAGCCTTCGTCCTTGAATGAAATCGCCATTGTCTCCGATCACGATGGGCGAGCGTTTCCTTAGCCCGTACGCGGTATTAGGCGGAAAGTCTTGAAGTGCTCCACGCTAAACCAAGTCGAGGAATTATAGAGACAGTCTGCGGGGTGGCTAATAGCGTGGTGGGAGCTTCTACAACTCGTGCGATCTTAGGGAAAAGGCAGCGAATCCTTCGGGGAAACCGAGATATAAAGTTGGCGTAGAATGTTCGAAGATCTTCGATCTATGCCGGAGGGAAAGAAGGCTGGATGGAAGGCTAGCTGAGGCGACGAAAATGTGTCCCTAAGCATATACAGCTGAGATGCAATAAAACGGCGTGGATAGCTTCCTCGCCGTATATCAGCCGCTCTTTCAAAGCTCCATGCAGTGATCTCGAGACCACATGGGTACAGAAGGGCACTTGGTCGCACTTCGACTTTATTCTTCTACGTAAGGGTATTTAAGAAGAAACCATCCTTTGTGGACTGGTAGGCCTTGATATTGTTGTGAACATAGATGCATACTCCATATTTGGGATGGGTAGAAATAAAGTCGTTTCTGAAAACTGAATATTCTATAATATTAATTACACTATTAGAAACTGAGGGTTGTAATCAAGTTTCTGTGACACAGAATAAATCAATATTTTCCTCTCTACAAAACTTGTTAACAAAATAAACCTTATTGCCAAGATTATTTATATTTTTGACAGCACAAGATAATAGTTAAAAACTAGGTTCATTTTTGTGAGATGGCTTTATGTTTTTGAAGGGATGAGGGCCTGAGGTGGGAGTACGGGTTTAGGCAGAGTTGGCCAAGAGTGAGTTTGCTCAATGGGGGCAGGGGCACTATGGGTATGACGGGGGGGGGGGGGGAATCTTTTGGATGAGTTGCTTCGCTCCTTAATGGCTGCTCTTTGTTGAAAGGTCAGGTCTCTAGAAATATAAACGTTGCTGTAGGGGAAAGATCTCAATTTGTTAGTTCCGCTAAGAAGACGTTGTTTGGCCTGACGGTCTAAGATTTTGGCTCTGACTAGATTCTCATTTATGAGTGATATTGTGGACAGTTCGATGGGGTTGTAGACCTCTGATAAAAATAAGATATTTTTCTACTTCTTTGAAATTAGTCCTAATTATATCAGTTCTTCTAATGTTTTCATCAATGGTGGGCGCGATAACGAAAAAAATTTATTATGATAACCGATAACGATAACCTTATCGGTGATAACCAGTAATCGATTATAGTATATGGTTATCTATGTGTTTTATTCTATGTTAATAAATCAGCCTAAGTAGCGTTTCGAAAACAATAACCATAAATTTGTTTGATCGAAGTTATATGCCGTTAGTTTTAGGCCTAAGGCGACAGCGAAATAAATTTTGGAATAATGACTTGGGCTTTAAGAAAGACAATTACACAAATATAAATATATTCATAAAATCAACGAATGTATAATGAGATAAGTAGGTTAGGTATACAATGTAAGATATTTTAACATATGATAAACAGTAAAAAGATGCGAAGAGAATTGAAGTATGTGAAATTAATATGGTGGAATAATATGGTGAAACAATAAGGTGAATAATATATATTATAGTGTAGTAATGTAGTGAATAATATAGTAAATAATATAGAGTATTTATGATGGACTGAATTGGGGCTTTATACGAAGAAAGCTGCGAGTCGAGTGGGCGGAATAGCGTGCTATTTTGATCGAGCTGGGAACGTGTGTTTGTTTGTTTGTGTGTGAAATTTAAGAGATGTTGTTTGGAACAGTATACGTTAATTGAATTGACAAGAAAATAAATGAAATAATTAATAATTAAGTTTAACATAAAATAATTTAATTTACAAAAGTTGAAGTAAATTAATTGAAAGATTAAATTGACAAAGTTAAAGTAAAATAATTGAATGATTAAATTAACAAAGTTAAAGCAAAATAATTTAATGAATTTTATACATAATAAATGATGATATATATATATTTTAGTTTCCCAAGAGGTTTTTATTATAGGAAGGCCCAGAGGCATTGCTATAACCCTCCCCCCCTAAGAAGGTTTCCCCCCTTTTTAATATTTTGAGATTATAAGTCCGAGTACCGACGAGGCCTCCTGACGACGCGACCGGAGCGTGTGACAGTGCCATTGGTTCGGCTGCGGGCACAAGGACACAGATTTGCTGTGGCAGTGACATTAGCGTTGAACGTGGCACTGGTACGAGAGAAGGTTGACGGAGCGAAGGTGATCCGCTTGCTGGTTCCTTCCGAGATGGCGTCAAGCGGGGTGTAGGGAGAGATTTGCTCCTGACTATCCACTTCTGCCGACGAGGGTTCCTGCAACAAAGGAGGAGGAGACAGCAAAACGGAAGGTGGAGTTGGAGAGGCAGTAGTTAAAAAGGTGGGGTTTAGGTTGTTTTGGGGGATTACTGTACCATAAAGGGGTAAAGTAGGAGGAGAATGGGGGTGATTGGGGTTCTAGACGAACATTTTCGGTATATGCGGGTTTTAGGCGGTCGATAGATACAGTATCTTGCCTGGTGCCAAGCTTTTTAGACGAAGAATTTCGGCTTCCTGGAGATAACGAGAAAGGGTACGTCATAGATTGGTTGTAACGAAGTGCGAGCTGAATCGCGACGGACAAAAACATGGGAGCATGCTGTCATCTCCTTCAGCACAAAGGTTTTATAATTAGCAGGCACTCTAGGGGCAGTTGGCTTAATTTCAGCCATCACCCGTACAAGGTTATGTACGTATGAAGAATGATCTAGGTGGAAAGGTAGAGGTCGGTCAGAGGAAGAAAAGAATTGACCGGGTAGACGAAGTTGTGTACCATAAACTAATTCCGCTGCAGAGCAAGCCAAATCATCTTTCAAGGAGGATCAAATGTCAAAGAGAATCAAAGGTAGCTTGTCCACCCAAGATATATTTGGATCGGTGGAGCGTAAGCTTACTTTGATGGTCCGATGCAGACATTCTACCTTAGAGTTACTCTGGAAGTGATAGCTTGTAGTACGAAGGCGAAAGGAGCCAAGGACTGACATGAATGCATCCCATTGGTGGGATTCAAACTGGCTGCCACGGTCAGTCATGATCGTTGAGGGAACACGAAAACGAGCAACCAACCCATGCTGAGACGAAAGCTCGAGTGACAGTGGAAGCTCTGATGTCTGAGATAGAAACCGCCTCAGGCCAGCGATTAAAACGATCGATCATGGTGAGAAGATAATTGCAACCACGGGAGTAAGGAAGAGGACCTACTAGATCGATGTGAACGGCGTCAAAACGTGACGAAGAAAGAGGAAAAGGGACCAGAGGAGCTTTTGTGTGGCGGTGGACTTTAGCACGCTGGCATGGCAGGCATGAGCGAGTCTATTTGGCCACGTCGACATTCATACCTGGCCAAACGAAGCGTTGTGCAACGAGCTTTCGAGTGGCTTTGACGCCAAGATGAGAGAGGCGATGAATTTGGTCGAAGATGTGCCGACGGTAAGCGAGAGAAATGAGAGGACGAGGATAGTCAGGAATTGAAAAGTCAACCAGGATGCGCCTGGAAGGACTGTCAGGCAAGTCCATCTCGCGAACGACGAGTTGAGAAGAGTGATGCAGTGTTTGCGTGTCTTCATCTTGTTCTTGGGTAAGCGCTATTGTTGCATGATCGATGGGTGCAGTGTAGGGGAGTTGCGTGCCCAAAATCGATGAAATGCGAGAGAGCGCGTCCGGTGCGACGTTTGGAGAACCAGGAACGTAGCGAATATTGTTCGTCATCTGCAGGATGAAGTCAAGATGACGAGTGTCAACTGCAGTGTGTACTGACGAAGTACTACGAGACGAACATGCACCGACCAAGGGCTTATGGTCAGTGAAAATGCTAAATTCACGCCCTTCCAAATGATGGCGGAAGTGGCGGACAGCGAGATATATTCTGATGAGTTCTCGAGAGAACGTTGAATATCTCTGTTGAGAGTTTGTAAGAGCGCGAGGGAAGAAAGCAAGAGGTTACCATTGGTCACCAATCTTCTGCTGCAAGGTTGCACCTACGTGGGTTGAGGATGCGTCTGAGGCGACGCTGATGGGGGCTCCTGGAGAAGGATGAGCCAATTCCACAGCCTGGGCAATAGCCTCTTTGGTACGAGAGAATGAATCACACGCCTCAGCATACCATTCAAGAAGAGAGTTCTTTTTGGTCTTGGTGAACATAGAGTTGAGAGGTTGCATGACCTGGGCACATTTAGGGATGAAGCTGTGGTAGAAATTGACCATGCCACAGAAACTCCTGAGTTGTTTGCGTGATGTAGGACGAGAAAAATTTCGCATCGAGGTAACTTTATCTTCGAGTAGGCTAATCCCTGCACTCGAGACATGGCGTCCCAAGAATGCGAGTTGCGGGACACAAAAGAGGCACTTGGAGGTGTTTAGTACGATACCGTACTCTTGAAGACGAGAAAAAACTTGGCAAAGGTGAGAAAGGTGTTCCTCCAACGAGGAAGATGATATTAGAAGGTCATCGATGTAGCAAAATACAAACAGAAGACCCATAAGGATTTGATCCATAAAGCGCTGGAAAGTTTGGCCAGAGTTACGCAATCCATATGGCATCTTGACCATTTCAAAAGCACCAAACGGAGTGGTGATATTAGTCTTTGCGACATCATCTGGGTGAATAGGAATCTGGTTGAATGCACGAACCAGATCCAAGCGAGAAAAACTCGTACAGCCATGGAGAGAAGAGGTAAAATCGGCTAAGTACGGCAAGGAATAACGATCAGGAATTGTTACAGCGTTGAGAGCTCTGTAATACCCAACTGCTCTGAATTCCCCCGGCGTGGATTTGGGCACAATGTGAAGTAGAGAGGCCCATGGAGAAGAGGAAGGCCTACAAATGACTGAATCAATCATGAATTGGAACTCATCACACATAGCAGAGAGTTTATCCGATGCTAGACGGCGTGGCCGTGAGAATACAGGGCCTCCTGTTGTCTCGATCCGATGCACCACACTATATTTAATGGGCCTGTCCTTTGAAGGTGGAAGGGTGAGCTCAGGAAACTCCTGAAGAAGGCGCTGAAACGGTGGTTCGGTGGACGGGAGACGAATAGAGAGGAGGGACCTCTGAGAAGGTGAGTACGAATCTGAGACAGTGAGCAGAGTTTTGCGGTCAACAAGCTTGCGTTGTCGAGAATCGACCAGGAGGTCGTGAGCCGAAAGAAAGTCGAGGCCCAATATTGGACAATCTACCTCGGCCATAATGAAGGTCCATCGAAAAACCCGACGGAGACCGAGTGAGACTTGAAGGTTACGCCTTCCATAGGTCCTAATATTGGTCGAATTGTCTGCCTTCAGAACTAAATCTGAAGGGGCAGAAGCTTTGTCGGCCTTAGAAATTGGTATGAAACTGCATTCAGCACCAATGTCCACCAGGAATGAAAATTCAGAAAGTGGGTCAAAAATACGAAATGGACGAGCTACTTGAGGAAATGAGGTGTAGGCAGGGGATGTAGACCCTTTTGTCCCATGCCTTTCTAGTTTAAAGTTTGTGATTTAGAGACTGGATTGAGAGGAATGCCAGAATTTGAAGGTTGGGAAATTGAAATTTGAGGATTTGGAGAAAGTGGTTGAGTTGGGTGAAGTGAGAAAACTGGAGGGTTGAGATTTGAAGATACTTGGTCCAAATATGTGCAAGGTTGCAAGCATTTTAGAGTTTGTGCACCATATTTGTTGTGGTACCAGCACCATTGAGTTGGATGAGAGGAAAGGGAAAAGTTATGCTTCGGGAGACTACTTGGCGCAGTATGTGAAGAAGCATAACTGTGGC
The DNA here is from genome assembly GCA_963969495.1 of Ceratothoa steindachneri. NCBI lineage: Eukaryota > Metazoa > Arthropoda > Malacostraca > Isopoda > Cymothoidae > Ceratothoa > Ceratothoa steindachneri. The sequence continues at coordinate 122,201,596 of OZ018324.1, forward strand.
TACAAGGCTGTGTACAGTGTACAGCGTTGTGCCCGTACCTTTGATGACACCAGCATAGGCCCTGATGGTGTGGAAGGTGATGAGAATAGTTGGAAGAATGAGGTTGATAATTTTGTTGTCTCTCATCTCTTGCATCGGGATGCCCTCGTTGGTTTCTCTTCCGTGAACCAGAGCGGGACTTGCGCCTTCGATCGCCAAACCTGTGTCCGTGCTCGCTCTGTGGTTCACGCTGCAGCTTTAACAGCTGGATGTCGGCTTCCATCCTCCGTATTGAAGCTTCAAAGTCTCTCGATAGGGAAGATGGAACCCTTGAATGCTCGGCCCGTTCGTCAGAGGAGCTCGACGTGCCTCGAACCTGCGAAATTGAAGCATTGTTAAATGTGCCGTGAGTTTGGCCATTGCCCCAATTCACATAAGGAATTTTATACAATTTGTCTGCGGCTGCAGCAACCTCATCCATGCTCGTGGGGTTCGAGCTTAGTATTAATGGCCTAATTCCCTCGGGGACTCCTCTCATGAAAATTTCGGTGAGGAGAGGGTTAAAAAGTTCAATTTGAGCACCTTTTACCCTGATAAGGTCCTTCCGATGAGATAAAAAGGAAGTAAGACTCTTATCTCCCATTTCCTGAGTATTCAGGAGCTCTCTTAGTTCATCTATTTGGGACCTATCATATGTATTGAGAAAAGCCTCATTCAGGCGGTCCAAAACATCAGCTTGTTCCCCGTTAATCAACACTTCCATGAATTGAATAAAGGTGCTTATGGGTAACCGCTGGATGATTGCTGATACTTTCTCCTCCTCAGTGATGAGTTGTGATTTATGGAGAAGGGATGAGACTTCCAACCATGCAATTGGGTTTGCAGGATCATACACGGGAAGAGAGAGGTACGCATGTGGTTGTCTATGCGCAGACGGTTTGTCATGATGCGGTTGGGCGCTAACTGATGTCCTTAGTTGGTGTGTCTGGTCCATCATAGACACTGTTTTATGTATATTTGTGCTAGTTGAATGAAGGTATTTACGTGATAAGTAGCGTTGGCTGTGTGCACTTGTGTGTGTAAATTGGTCACTAGCACAAGAATATGAAGAAATTAAAAATAATTGAGAATAAAGGAAATTGCCCACTCGTTTAATATAGGGGATACTATTAAATTAAAATTGATATGAATAATGATAATTTGAATAATGATGTTAAAGATACACGCGATATAAAAAAAAATGAACACGTGAATAAAAAAAAAATGCTCGAGCGAGGTTTTGGGACGAAATTGACGCGTGGAGTCAAGAATGATTTTATCTTTTAAACTTATTTATTGATTGACGGGAGATTGCTAAACTTTGGGTACCAATTTTATAGTATATGTTTATCTATGTGATTTATCTTCAGTTAATAAATCAGCCTAGATAGCGTTTCGAAAACCATAACCATAAATTTGTTTGATCGAAGTTGTCTGCCGTTAGTTTTAGGCCTAAAGGCGACAGCGAAATAAATTTTGGAATAATGACTTGAGCTTTAAGAAAGACAATTACACAAATATAAATATATTCATAAAATCAAGGAATGTACAATGAGATAAGGAGGTTAGGTATACAATGCAAGATATTTTAACATATGATTTACAGTAAAAAGATGCGAAGAGAAATGAAGTATGTGAAATTAATATGGTGGAATAATATGGTGAATAATATAGTAAATAATAGAGTGAATAATAGAGTAAATAATATTATAGTAAATAATATAGAGTATTAATAGTGTGAATAATAGAGTAAATAATAATATAGTAAATAATATAGAGTATCTGATGGGCTGAATTGCGGCTGCAATGAGAAGTAAATATAATTAGGATCTACTCTTGTATGGTCGTTTGCAAAGAATTGTGCGAGAAAATGGAATTAACTAAGTATGATTTGTTTGGAGATAAATGAATAACTGTAGAAGGAATGATTACCGACCTTTATACGAAGAAAGCTGCGAGTAGAGTGGGCGGAATAGCGTGCTATTTTGATTGAGCTGGGAACGTGTGTTTGTTTGTTTTTGTGTGAAATTTACCAACTTAAAGTAAAATAATTGAATGATTAAATTAACAAAGTTAAAGTAAAATAATTGAATGAATTTTATACATAATAAATGATGATATATATTCAAGTTTCCCAGGAGTTTTTTTCATAGGAATGCCTAGAGGCATTGCTATACTTGCCTTCTCAATTTCCCTACTCACCCACTCTCACACACACACAATACACACAATCCTAAATGACTCTTCACAATTCCGCTGAGGAATAAATTGAGACGCACAGTCTCACAACAAAAATGACCCGAAAATAATGTACAGGGTCGAAAATGGACACACACAAAGAGAAATATATTTGTGGAAAGATTATTTTACTGCACCTTCAAACAGCCAGAACGTTCAACCTTTATAGAAAATACGAAAAAAAGATAACGTTTAAAAGACTTCTTAAAAGATAATCCTATGAAAACCCTGTTAAACCTGACACCAGTTTTTATAATATAGATAGATATATATTTACTATATGTCGATGTATATCCGATATATATCTATCTATAGTGGGGGATTAGATTGGCCGATTGGTGAGGAATAGAGTGAAATGATGCCCAAGAGACCTGACCTCGGCTCTATTACCAGATGATGGGGTAAGATAATGAAGGGGGATAATTTGCTGGAAACTGTGCCCGAGTACGCAGGCAAATAACCAAAAGCGAGTGCAGATTGGCTGTTAATTACTAGCTATGGCTGAATGCTGTTGTAGGTTATTTAAAAGAGAAGTAAAAAAATAATATTCAATAAAAACAACAAGAAATAAATAAATATTTACACAAATAAAATGAAATTAGATTATCCTGGACTTTGAGGCTTGATAGTCGGGGAAAAGGGACAAGCTAATGTCCCTTTCTTTTCGGCTCGGCTGAGCCAAACTACAAATAAATATTTAGGATTACCGGATTAAAGGAATCCGCACTCGTCGACGTCTTGCAGAAGTTAATGCTTGGACGACGGAGGGAAGGGGGAGATGGGCAATTCTAGGAGGAGAATTGCAGAAGGTTGAGATTTCCCTCGGAATACTTTGACGAGAGAGTAATTGCGCTAGTGAACGAGAACGGCTGTTACTGGGAAATCATCAATTAACTGGGGCGAAATTCCGACGGGAGAACTTCTTGCTTTTGCGCTCGTCGAGACGAAAGCGGAGCCAAATGGAGAAGAGTTGTGTCCCGTGCTGGAATGCAAGCCTACACTTCTTTGATCCGGCCGAGCCTGATGTTAAATACCGGCGGACGCTGGGGTAAAATCGTCCCCGGCCACGGAGGAGATTCTCCCAAGGTAACACAGGGCGGGGGAGGGGGGCGTTTTCCAGCTAGGAATTAGTGATAACGGATATCCTCCCTCACTCTCGCATGCTTCCAGATGGTAGGCGAGAGGCAAGATTGCCTCAAAGCTTAGGGGGAAACCTCCATAAGTAAATACATCTTCGTTCCGAAGCATCTTCGCGTGTTTTTTTGACCTGTTATCTCGTCCTTTACCTCGTGTGTGATAGTCACGTGGGTTTTTAGATTCCGCGTGGGGTTTCCTTGAATCTATTCTTTCACTCTTGACTTCGCCTCTTCTCTCTGGAACCTAGGCTACCGAATGAACACAAGACTACTTGGATCCGTACAAAGAAATTGGACAAAAAGATAACTGAACTTAGTTACAGACCATGGACGACTCGACCAACTTTACCTCCATTCACTGCGAGGACGTCTTCTCAGACGTCCTTCCCTATCACACCAACAGATCTCTTCACTAACTCCACATACAGGTACCCAATGCCATTGTCATAAAATCCTTGTCCAACACAGTAACACTGAACTTCGTCGTGTGTTCTTCTCAAACCATGTAGTAGCGAAGAGGAATGCACTATCCGAGAAAACTGTCACTGTCCCAAGCATTCAAACATAGACTACAGACAGAAATTAATAACTCACAAAGTCGCACTAGGGTGGCCTAAAATACGAGTTGCAAAGTTGGGTAACCCAAAGTTGTAGTCCCACCATATCCGGTGGCCTAGTTGCACCTGGAAAAATTAAAGTCATGCTAAGCTATGCAGAATAAATTATGGTAAATATGTAGATTATCAGCGCGAACGAAGGGACGTACTATTTCGTCTGTGTTCCAAAATGTTTCACGTTTTTGGAGTAAATTTAAGGGGACGGCTCGTGTGGGGGTAAACACAATGAGTGCACCACACTACGATGATCCTGAGTTTGATTAAATTGGGGGAGGGTCTGGGGGGTACAGTCCCCCAGTATATAATCCTAAAGGTTTATAGAATAAAAAAAATTGCGCCAGCTATAATTCGAAAAGGACTCAAACGCGCATGAATATTCCGACAAGGGTGAACGATAATATTTACACAATTTTTTTTTTGGCGCCCGGGCCGCTAATCTATATATTTACCCAGCCTGATCATTAGGTAGTACGAGGCCCTACTTAGTAAGTTTAGATAGTTATTTTTGGTGATTTTAATTTAAATTCTGTGGACTGGGAAAATATTATATGAAAGGATAGATAGATCAAGTCGTAAGTTTATAGAATGCTTTGGGGATAATTTTTTTACTCAATTTGATAATAAAGCAACAAGGGGTCCCAATATATTAGATCTGGTACTGGTAATACTTCAGATTCGGGGCGCACGGTAGGTGGCGCTGTTTATAGGCTACAATTTTGGGCTACAATATATGTCTTATGACGTCAGATGGTAGCGTCAGATGTGAACAATTACGGCGTTATATTTTTTTGTATATGAGTATATACTGGGGGGCTGCACCCCAGACCTCCCCCCCAATTGATTGAAACTCAGGATCATTGCAGGGTGGCCCCCACAGTGATATCTGCCCCGCGAGCAGTGCCCTTGAATTTACTGGTGTTTTTTCCCAACAGCTTTTTACTGGCAGAGATACCTAACCTAATAACAAACAATTCTTACTTTTATAGGTTTCTTGATTAGTTTATGCGCCTGTAAATAATCTAAAAGTTTTTCGCGATTATACAAACCAAAGCCGTATTCGAATAACAAAGAAGCACACGGAGAGCACCAAATGAAATAACGAAAGAAAAACATTTGCAAAACGGGTCCTATTTATAAGCTACGACGTTACCAGTAAGCAGCTGTTATCATTTGCAGCAAACAAAAAATACGAAAACGAAACAATAAAAGACATCAGGAAAACTTACCTAACTTAGAAAAAACTATAAACGAGCAGGATCATCTTATATTTAGTAAATACTACAGACTAAAAGTTACAAATCCCCCAAACAACAAAAAAAATATAACGCCGTATTTGGTCACATCTGAAGCTACCGTCTGATGTCATAAGAGATATATTGTAGCACAAAATAGTAGCCTACTAACAGCGCCACCCACTGTGCGCCCCAAATCTGAGGTATTAATAATAATAATAATATTTATAGCTCGTTTATCACTATTCGCCAATCTGGCCAAGTTTCAAAGGCTCTGGATGGTACAGGTCAGATGATTAACATTCCATATAAGGAGATTAGGACTAAAAATAATGACCCAAAATGGATGACAGATGAAATTAAGCATTATATTGGCATTAAAAGGGGCATTTATAGGAAAATAAAAAATGGAGAGGATCACTTAAGGCAGAGATATAATGAACTAGCAAGAGATGTTAAAAAGTTAATTAGAGTAGCAAGGAGAAATTATGAAATTAAAGTGGCAAATAGGGCAAAGGAAGATCCTAAAAGTTTTTATCAATTATACAAAACTAAGGTTAGAAATAAAATAGGCCCACTTATAGATTCCAATGGAGAATTAGTGAGTGATAGGGACTCAATGGCTGGAATGCTAAATGACTTTTTTTTCTCTCTGTATTTACTCAGGAGGATACTCTAAATATACCTGAGGTGTCAATGATCTTTCGGGGTAATGATGAAGAGAAATTAAAGGATATCTGGTAAATATGTTGATTAGCCCCCAGACCCCCCCCCAATTTAAGGAAACTCAGGATCATCGTAGTGTAGTCCCCCCATTGTGTTTACCCCCACACGAGCCATCAACTTCAATGTACTCCAAAAACGAAACATTTTGGAACACGGACGAAATTGTACGTCCTATCGTTCACGCCGATAATCTACATATTTACCGGATATCTTGATCACAAAGGAGATAGTGACAAAGGAAATTGATAAAATCAAAAGTAGTAAAGCACCCCGTCCTGATGAGGTCTTTCCTAGAATTTTGAAAGAATGTAAGGATGTGCTAAGTGAGCCCCTAGCATGCATCTTTAGAAAATCATTGGAGAGTGGCATGGAAGAAAGCCAATGTGATACCTATATTTAAGAAAGGGGATAAAACAAATATGTCTAATTACAGACCAGTAAGTTTGACATCAGTGGTAGCGAAAATGATGGAATCTATTATAGCAAGGAATATTAGAGATCACTTGGATAAGCATAAGTTGATAAAAGAATCACAGCATGGCTTTAGTAAGGGTAAATCCTGTCTGAATAATTTACTGTCTTTTTATAGTAAGGTGTATGAAGCAGCAGATAATGATGAAAACTATGATATTCTATACTTGGACTTTAGTAAGGCTTTTGATCGAGTGCCACACTTATGGCTTCTGAGCAAAGTTAAAGCACACAGGATCGATGGCAGTATATTTAGGTGGATTCAGTCATGGCTTGGTGACAGACAGCAAAGAGTTAGTATAGATGGAGTTAAATCTGAGTGGGGGTGTGTTAGCAGTGGAGTTCCGCAAGGATCTGTTTTGGGTCCCTTGCTATTCTTAATTTATATTAATGATCTTGACATAGGTATAAGTAGTGACCTGAGTAAATTTTCTGATGATACTAAGCTAGGTAGGGCCATTAGGGCTGATTCTGATGCTGTTGTAATGCAGGAGGAATTGACCATTCTGTCCAATTGGGCCGAGAAATGGCAAATGAAGTTTAACATAGACAAATGTAGTGTACTTAGTATAGGTAGAAATAATCCATTGAATAGTTATAAATTAAATGGAAGAATTTTAGGGAGGACCGATTGTGAGAGGGACTTGGGTATTTTGGTAAGTTCAGACCTTCGTCCTAGAAAGCAATGCCTAAATGCTAAGAATAAAGCTAATAGGATATTGGGATTCATTAGGAGGAGTGTAAGCAATAAGAGTGCTGAAGTCATTCTAAAACTGTATCTGGCGCTAGTTAGGCCTCATCTAGACTATGCAGTACAATTTTGGTCACCATATTATAGGAAGGATATTGATTTGCTTGAGTCTGTGCAGAGAAGGATGACAAAGATGATTGGTGGGCTAAGGAACTTACCTTATGGTGAAAGGCTCAGAAAACTAAATCTACATACATTGGAAAGGAGAAGAGTCAGAGGGGAATTGATTGAAGTCTTCAAATGGGTAAAAGGATATAATAAAGGGGATCTGGGTAAGGTTCTTATACTTAGTGAACATGACAGGACACTTACAGATACTTACAGAAGACTTCATGGAAGAGGCTTATGCCTGTGACTCCAGATCTATATTATCAACCTGCGGCAGCGTGTGGTGGATTATCTTTGTCTTGTAATTGTATTTCAATTCTTGATTAAACCAAAATTTATCAAGTCTGACCTCAAACTGGTTGACTGATGCTGCTGCAATCACCTACTCAGGCAACTGATTCCAGTTATTTATCACCCTACACGGGAAAGCATACTTCCTTATATCCAGCCGTGACCTTGTCTTAAAAAGCTTCAGTGAATTTTCCCTGCTGGTGTTTTCTTCTCGAAGTTTCAATATGCCTTGACTACATTCCCCATCATATTTTCCAGTAAGTATCTTGTAGGTTTCTATTAAGTCTCCCCGTGCTCTTCTGTATGCCAGTGTTGGTAGGTTCAGCTTCCTTAGTCTCTCTTCATAATTAAGTCCTTTAAGTTCCGGCACCATCCTTGTAGCCCTTCGTTGCACTTTCTCTACCATCTCAATGTCTTTAACCAGGTGAGGACTCCATACCTGAGCATACTCTATATGCGGTCTTACTAAAGCTACAAACAAAGCTTTAAATATCTTTGCATCCAATGTAACAAAGGTCCTTCTGATTATTCCCACTAATTTGTTGGCTTTATTTACTTTCTCTGCCAGGTGATCTACACAACTCAATTTATCATTGATTATTACTCCCACATCCTTCTCAGAAGTAATCTTTTTCAGCTGCTTCTCCATTTGGTAGCCTTGATCTTCAATAGTTGTTCTTCCTATTCTCATATAACTACACTTATCCGGATGAAAACTCAACAACCATTTTTCACTCCATGAGTATACCTCCTGCACATCCTGCTGCAGCTTTTGACAATCCTCTCGATCTTTTATGCCTCTAAATATCTTGTGTCATCTGCATACAGGTATACTTCGCTGTCATTTACTATACTATCTGGGAGGTCATTGATAAACAAAACAAACAACAATGTTCCGAGAACAGTGCCCTGCGGCACTCCACTTGTCACTGGCTTCCATCTTGACATTTTCCCCTTCACCACCACTCTTTGTTGTCTTTGTGTTAGGAATGCTGCAATCCATTCTTGGTACTCCTTTCCAATTCCATAACTACTAATTTTACTGAATAGTCTTCTATGTGCAACTCTATCGAAAGCCTTCATAAAATCACAATATATTACATCCACTGCATGTCCATCATCAATAATTTCAGTCCATCTGTCCAGAACCTTTATGAGCTGTAGCACCGTTGATCGTCCTGAGATAAAGCCCTATTACTTGTCACTAAATAAACTATTGGTTCCCACGTGTGCCATTATCTCCTCCCTTATCATTGTCTCAAATATCTTACAGATTATACTTGTTAAACTGACTGGCCTATAATTCTCTGGATCACACTTGGAACCCTTTTTAAATATAGGAGTAATATGAGCAATTAACCAATTACGTCTTACGTCTTGAAAAAGGGAGAAAAGTAAAGTGGATAGTCGGAGTATAGTGGATAGGGTAGTTAGGATATAGCGGTGAAGAGGAATGAGTAAGAGTTAGGGTAAGTTGCTGGGTGACCAGCCATCTCTTTGGTTCTTGATCCTTATTGTTTTACTTTATCTTTCGGTTGAGTATTTTGGGCTCTCGCGCCTCTGTTTTTCTTCTCTGTTCTACATCTCTTGTTTCTTATCTTCGTGCGGATTTTACTTTTGATGATGTTCCTGTGGTTCTGCATCCTTACCTTGCAGTAAATCTTGGGGGCGGTTCCTCCCTCGAGTCTGGCCTACCGCTCCTGAAATTGCCACGGTTTGTCAATCTGTACTCTTGTGGAATTTGAACTGCTCTCTTTTCTTCGTCTGACATCATAAGGTTCAGCTTGTCCCACACCTTTACCGCTCTTCTGTGTAGGGACACATTTGTGCTTGGAAGCTCGATCTCGTTGTGGAGGTCCCTTAGTCTTCTAAGTTCTCGTCTTCTTGTTTTTGTTATGATGTACACCGCTGAGTTCTGCACTTGTTGTAATTTGATTGCGCTCGTTCTTGAGAGGCGGTTCAGCGGTATAGCAGGGTACAATAGGGTCGCTTTACAGATGGCGTTATAAATCTTCTTAAGGTTTTTGCTGTTTAGGTTCCTTAATTGAAATACCTTGGCTACCTGCATTTTGGCCTGATTTATTCGGTTTGCTAAGTGCTTGCAATATCCACTACGGGTAATTTTCAGTCCGAGCACTGTTCCCTCATTTACGTACTGATACCTTTTCTCGTTGATTTCTACCCTCGAGGTCAAACGTCTCCCTACCGGGATGATGGAGAATTTTCCCAGGTTCGTTCTTATTTTCCACTTACGTTCGAACTCGTTGATGTTGGCAATTTCCGCTGCCGTTATTCTTGCCATAGTTGGGGGGTGCCTGTAGGTGCTGTTCGATATTATCGTAATATCGTCTGCAAATTGTAGGTAGGTCGTTGTCTCATGAACTGGTCTTGGAAGGTCCATGGTATATACGCTGTATAGAGTTGGACATATACAGCCCCCTTGGGGGACCCCTTGTGGCACCTCGAATTCTGGGCCCTCGCAGCCTGCCACTGAGATGAATGCCGTTCTGTCGGTGATGTAGTCGCAGAGGCATTTTGTTAGGGTGGAGGGTAGTTCTAGTCGTTTAATTTTAAATTTCAGACCAGCTCTCTATACCTTGTCGAACGCTTTCTGGACGTCCCTGAGCACTATGTCGGTGTAATACTTCTCGTGCTTGGCTTTCGCCAGGGATTCCACCAGAATGGCTAGGGCAGTCTCAGTGCTCCTGTTTTTCCTGAACCCGTGTTGATGGTTCGGGATCAGCTCTCTCTCGTCCAGGTGCCTAACGAGCCTGTCGTTTATTGATCTCTCCAACAACTTTGCCAATGTCTCGAGGAGCGTTATCAGCCGGAAATTCCCGGGGCTGTGTGGTGGTTTGCCGGGTTTTGGCAGGAAGATGATCTTCCCCTTTTTTAGCGCGTCCGGAAAATAACCCACGCTTGGGGAGGCGTTGAATGCAGCGGCTATCCGCTTCACAAAGCTGGTCGGTGCACGTATCAGGTTTTCCCTGGTAATGCCTGATGCCCCAGGCACCTTCTGCTTAGAGTTCTTGATCGTCTTTTGGAGCTCTTGTAGTGTAATTGGTTCTACATCTTGCTCCTCCAGTATCGTCGGTGAAGCAGCTATATTTGGCACTATTTCCAGGCGGTTACGCTCCAGTTCTTCCACTACTCTCTCTTCGTGGTCTCCGTCAAAGTCTTCATTTTCGTTTGGTGAGATGTCAAAAATCTTCCTCCAGTGTTCCCGGAATGCCTCCTCTACTTCATGGGGTTCCTTTTCTCCTCCATCCTCATCCTGGAGTTTTAATTTGGGCCTTTTTTTACGCTTGCCTCTGGCTATATTTATTTTTTCCCAGATCTTGGTGGGGTTTAACTCCTCGTCTATTGTTTCCACGAACTGGTCCCATCTTCTGCTTCTTTCCACTCTAATTTCTTCCAGCAGCTCGTCCTTAATTTGTCTTAACTTTGCACGGTCGCCTCTTTGAGGGCCATTTTGCTCAATTGAGTTCCTCGTACTCAAGTATTCATCCTCAAGATTTGTCATTCGGGCTGTTCTAACTGGGTGCGGTAAGGTTCTGTACTCCGTTGTTGGTACGTGTTTCTTGTCAGCACTGACAAGCGCTTCCATTATGTCATTTATCTCTACATCGATTTCCTCCAGTGTAGCTTCGGTCATGTCTTTTGGTTCGTGGTCATCGAGCTCCTCTTTATACTTGGCCCAGTCGGCTTTTCTGTACGATTTTCTCAGTGGGCACCTTACTTGGATTGGGTCCATTGACAACGTTAAAACCACCATCTCATGGTCACTGACTGAAGGAGGACCTCTCTCGATTAAGTAGTTAAACTGGAGGTTCGGGGTGGCCAAGACTATATCTGGCTTCGTAGCGGTGCCCCGACCCAGAAAAGTTGGGAATTCGGATCCCAGGCGCTCCACTATACCTCTCTCCATTAGTTGGTCGAGGTTTCTCCCGGCCCTGTTGGGATGACCCGTATAGCCTGATGCTCTGCTTCTGGCATTTAGGTCGCCCATGAAAATCGTTTGGTCTCTATGACCAAATAACTCAGTAAAATTATGCATGGGCAAATACCCTCTCCTTGGGGGTTGATAGCCCGTCGCCACTATAAGGTTGCCTGTTGTTGTTCTTATTTTTATCTCCAGATACGACTCATCCAGATCCCTCAACTTCTTGTATTCTACATCGTTGCGGATTGCAATAGCAACGCCGTCGAAGTTGATGTCGTTCGTTGTCTTACTTATTATAGTGTAATTGAAGATATTCATTTTACACCTCGTTGGGTCGATATTAATCTCGTTAAGTAAAATTATCTCTGGGTCTTCCTTCATATATGTGTTGCTTAGAGAGAACCTTTTTTCGCTCCAACCTGCTACGTTGTGACAAATTATTTTAAATTTACGTCCATTGGCCATTATTTGTGCTTTCTTTCCTCCCTGTTTCCTCTTCTTTCTGCCTTATGTGCCTCTCGTTCGATGGGCGATTTTGTTCTCCCACATCTCTTCTTCTTAAATTCTTCTTTCTTTAGTGTACTGCGCATTTCTTGGGGGATTTCTAATTTTCCTGTTGTTAACATGGCATACACTTCGCGTTCCGAGTATGGGCCTTCATACTCGTACTTATAGGTTCCCTTCTTAATACCTTGGGCCAGTTCCTCATTGTCTTCAGGGAATGGTCTTTCCTCGGAGGCGTATATTTTCAGGCTGAACTTGCTCTGCTCCTCTTCTTCTTCTCTTGCAGGCGTTGGGGGGGGGGGGGGGGTGGCTTGCTCTTTCACAGGACTGGCTCGCTTCTCTTTTCTCCTTGCTAATTTGTTTGTCTGAGACCGTCTCCACTTCCATTTCGATCTCCTGTTCTTTTTGTGTATTTCTCTTGATTCTTGGATCCCTGTTCGCCGCTCTGTTTGTTTCCTTGGGCTTTTCTTGGTCAGTGACACTTTGCTGCGTTTGGGCCTGGGTTGGCTTCGTGGGTTTATACTGAATACTGAGTATGTCAGCCGATGGTGGGTTGTCCGGAAACCACATCTCTTCCAAACCGTTGTTCTTGAGCATTGTGTTTAATTCCTTTGAATACGAGCCTGGCTTTGCCACGTTCAATACGTGTGCATGGAGAATGCACGCAAGAATGTTCAGTGACTCGCCCTGCTTTATCTCTATCACATTCTTTACCGGTTGGAGCTGTTCTACCGTAGCTTTTGCTACCTTGGCGAATGTGAGATTTTGTTTATCTTCTTCCGCCCTATTCTTTTCTCTTCTTTTGTTTTCTATCAGGTTTCTTTTTTGTGGACATGCCATTGCTAGGGTGCGGTGGCTCCCATTGCAGTTCAGGCATTTCTTTTGTTGAGTCCTGCATTCGCGCCACGTGTGGTCTTTTCCGCTACATTCAGAGCACCACCTAATGTCCTTGACTGGGCAGTCCCTCGTGTTATGTTTCTCTAACGCGTAGCAGTTGAAACAGGTTAGAACACTGACAAACTCGTCGGTTTTAATTTGCTCGGGTGTGATTTTCAGGTTATACGCGAGGATACCTGTTTCTCTCGCCTTAGCAGCCATGCCGGTCTCTCTGAAAATAACCTTGAACACATGAGTATACTCCGTGCCGGTCGCCTGGTTAGTAAACTTAATAACCTGCTTGACTCTTGCCCATTGCTGAGCTCTCTCAATTTCATCCTTGATTTCTTCAGAGTTATGTTCCCCAATCCAGGGGTCGATCTGACGGCAGTAAACCGACTTCTGGGCCTCTATTTGGGGGGCACTTTCGCTTCCAGTCCGAGTCTTGCGAATTCCTCGCATGCCTTTTCTGAGAGGACCTTATCGACATCTCTGTCATTCTGGCAGATCGCTATGTATGAGTTGGAGTAATCTAGCAATCTTACTAATACCACGCCGAGTTCTCCATAAATTATCCTGAAGACGCTGGTACGATCAGGTTTTTGCGCGCCCTTCAAGACGCGCAAAGGGACCCGTTTAGTTGAGTCCATCTTCTAATTCTCTGGTTTCTTCTCTTTTTCCATTGGCTAAGGAAAAAAGAAAGGAAGAATAAGTAGATAAATCTGCTGCTGTATCCGTTTATATTACCGGCTTATTCAGCTAGCGAGTCGGTAAGCCCTACCTACCTACCTAGCCCTAGCCCTATCAGTGTTTGCTCCACCAACTTGCGTCCGCCGCTCACACGGGTTCTAACCCATCCCGGGCTAATCTTCGGCCTGCACCGAGTTAGCCGCCCGGTTCAGATAAGGCTCCCGTGCAAGAAGGTATCTAAGGAGACTTAAGAGCTTCCCTATCCGACTCGCCCTAAAGAGGGTGGATAGGAAAGAGAGAGTTCGTCTTTCTGTTTGTGTCAAGTAATTGTCCCGTCTGACAGTTGTAGTCTCTTCTGGTTCTTCGGAGTCTTCAATCTTGATTTTGCAGAGCAAAAAATGATCAAAATCGTATCCAATGCTGAAGGTGTGGAATGCTGAACTTTTCTTCTTAAGCAAGAGAAATTTTTCCGCTATCCGTCAATTAGCCAATCTTGAGGGAGTTCCTTATGTTTAAAGGAGTACTGATAAAGTATTTCTAAAGGCACTACTAATTGTTCCATAGCTTCTTTTATAATCCTAGAGTGGATTCCGTCAGGTCCTGGGGATTTATGCCTCTTTAGATTTTTAATGATCTTCTTAATTTTTTCCTTATTAATTTCCAGGTGATTCAGTGTTGGTACATTTTTCATCACACAATATGATACCTCATCTTCTGGCTCCATGACAAACACCTTCGAAAATTGCTTTGCTAAAGCTTCAACTTTTTCCAGATCACTTTCAGTTTTTCCATCTTCAGCAGTGCCCTTGTATAAGTCAGGAATCCTTGGTTTCCTTTTTGTCTTAGTCTGCACATATTTCCAAAATATTTTAGGATTATCCTTCACATTTTTTGCAATCTCCCTTTCTTTTAGTTTTACAGCATTTCGGTTTTCTTTTCTAATTTGATTATTCAGTTTTCTGTACTCCTTCTCAGTCTCTAAATACTCATTCTTAGTAGATACATTCAGATTACTCTTCAAGGATTTCATTCTCATCCACAACCTCTGTTTCTTCTTTATCTTAGACCATAATTTCTTATTCATTGGTAGATTGCTATTCGTCCTTTTCCTGGATTGATTTAAATTCCCCATCTTTCTTGTGGGTACACTCTTATCTATTGCAACATACAATTTTGACTTGAATCTGCTCCACATTTCCTCAATATTGATTGGTAGCCTCGGATAGGTATTTCACCCAGTCAATATTAATACTAAGTTCCCTTCTCAGCAACTTATAATCTGCTTTTTCATACAAATACATAGTTTTTCTATCATGAGCCACGATCTCCTCCATATTACATGTAACTTGTATCACAGCATGATCACTTCTCCCCAGTGGATTTCCAATCATGACCTCTTCAACTATTGATTCTTCATTTGTGAAAAATAAATCTAGGGTATTACCCACATTTTCACCCCTTATTCTTGTAATTTCCTCCACATGCTGGGTCAAAAAGCAATCGCGCACCTTTTCCACAAATTTTGTTCCAAAATCATTCATTACAGTGTTAGTCGTGCAATTTTTCCAATTTATTTGTGGCAAATTAAAGTCTCCCATCAAAATCTTAAATGTAGCCTTCATCTCAGTCACCTCTTGCAATAAATCGAGCAACAGTTGGTCATTTTCCTCCTGGCTATTTGGACTCCGATATACTAGAGTTAGGTTAAGTTTCTCTCCTTGAAGCATAATTTCCAGACAGCAATACTCACAGAAACATGAAACCAAATCCACCTTACTATATTTAATGCCACTTTTCACGTATATCAAGAGACCTCTACCTTCATTACCCAAAACATTACTTTCCTCTATCTCATACCCTTCGATGTTGTATTCTTCAAGTTCCCTTTGATATCTAAAGTGCTTAGGTTTAACTTCAGAGAGGGCAATAATGCTTGGCTTATCACTTAATGTATCAAGTAACGACCTTAATTCTAAAAACTTATCAAAAGTATATACATTCACATTTGTAAATATAATGCTAAACTTTCTATTGACATTATTTACATTCTCAGCACATGATGTACTTGAGTCAATTTCTACTGTGGCTGTGGTCTTTGATCCTCCACCTTGATGACCCTTCGGTTCCAGGGTGGACCTCTGACTACATGCTTCTCCTCTCCCATATCTGTTAAGTTTTTTGCCTTCTTTAACAGTTCTTTGTCCATTCCTCTCTCTCTCTTGGTTAAACAATAGGCCACTCTAAAATTTTTCAAGTTTTCATCCTTGCCCAATTCTTTTATTTTTCTGAATATATCATTTCTCACTTCTGAGTCAGTGAGTGCAGCCAGTATTGGGCGATCTCGGCCTTCTACCTTTTTCCCAAGCCTTATCACTCTCATCATCCTATCCTCATGAACCTCACATGTATTCAGAATTTTCTTAACAATCTGTCTGTCATAAGTAATTCTTTCCTGGAACATGTTTGAATTGCTTTCAGGGACATTGTACACCACAATGTTGTTTTCTCTCTTCTTCTTATCATTTAGTTCTTCCAAAACTGTAGTCATATCCATTACCTCCTGTTTTTTCTGAGATGCCTGATGTCCTCCAATTGCCCCATATACTACATTTACTTCATCAGTACTTGATTTCTTTATTTCAAGTATATTGATTTCAGCTCTCTCCATCCGTGAACTCAATTCTTGTACAGTCTCCCTGTCCCCATTCATATGTTCATTAGTATCCACTGATCTAGCCTCCAGTACTGCTACTCTAGCAGTAATGTTGTTAAAATCTTCTTTATCCATTTTGACTGTCTCTCGTATCTCCTTAACCTCTTCCTGCAGTACATCTTGTTTCTCAATTAAGCCTGCTTGTATCTTCTCCAGTTTCTCAATATGAGATTTTAATTTTGCACATCCTTTCTTACAGGAGACGCAGTGCCATGTAAACTGGGATCCTGCCTCTTCTTCCACCATAAACTTATAAACCTCCTCAGGTATCCTCTCACATTTTGCATGATACCAAGTCACACAGATATCACATAAGAGTGCCATATCATTATCTCTTACCAGTCCACTGCATCTCCCACAGCAATCACCTGCATTTTCTGTTTCCCTTGAAGATGCTTCCGTTGTTGTTCTCCTTACTTTTCGTCTTCCTCCACCAGAGTCCATCTGTTTACTCGCCATATTTCGCTAGATCACCAATATAAATGCAAATTTAAAGTATACCTTGTGTTCAAATATATCTCAAGCAAGCTTATGGTGTCTAAAGATATACTGTATAGCAGCAAACAACCTCAAAGGCATGAATTCAAGAGAGCACAAGCAACACATCTGCCACACGCCACTATCTACACCTTTGAGTGTTAACACCTATAAAAATAGGTATGACCAGTACGAGACTCAAAACCAAAGAAGAGGCATTTTATACGAGCTCTGACTCAATTGCATCTTAATTTTCACTAAGGTAAGCATCTTAAGGTTTACCGTGCTGTGCTGAAAACCTATAAGGATTATTGGCAACGTAATAAGCTTGATAAGTATAGGTTTAGGAAGGAGATTGGGAGGAATTGGTTTACAAATCGTGTGGTAGATGAATGGAATAGGCTCACTAGACATGTGATAGAAGCCTCCTCTCTGGGTAGTTTTAAGAATAGATTAGATAAATATATGGATGAAGCTGCTAGATGGGACTGACTTTTTTTTATGTACATATGTATATATTTTTCTAAGGAGTGGGGAGATTATATTTTGCGGTTGCATGAATGGACATAATCCTCTGGATGCATTTTATGTATATTCAAGATTAGATCTGACGAACTCCTGTAAAGGGTGACAATGTTGATGACTTTTCTCTGGTAAGAAATCTTTTGTGTGTTGACTGGAACAGGAGCTGCCAAGTGTAGACCAAGAATGGTCTTTGTTTGAATAAGTGATGGAGTTCAGGGATGAACATAACACATAACATAATTTCATGAATGACAAAAGCCACAAGGGCCTATCAAAGGTCATCCGTATCCATCAAATCCACCCACATAAAGCATCCATAGGATTTTGTCAGATCATGCATCTACAATATACAATTTAACAATCCATAGGGATGTCCAACCATGCCTCCACAATATATAATTTAAAGCCTCCATAGGAGTCTGTCAAAAACAAAATCAAAGTCCCCCAAAATATACAATAAAAAGAAACTGCATCCACAGGAATGAGTCATGAAACATATCCACATACCGAAAGTAAGAAATTAACCCTCCATCCCCATATAATCATCCAATCTGTGCTTGAAAACATTCAAGTTTGGGCTGTCTACAGTCTCAGGTGGCAAACTATTCCAATAATCCACCACTCTGTTAGTGAAAAAATATTTTCTAACATTCAGTCTGCACCTCTGTTTTTTAATCTTTAAGTGGTGGCCTCTAGTTCTATTACTACCTTCTAACTCAAATAACTTGCTGAAATCCAATTTATCCACCCCAGAAAAGATTTTAAAAAGCTCAATCATATCTCCCCTGTGGTGGAGTGAATGTGAGTGTGTGTAAAAGGGCCATTCTCCCACCCCTTTTCTCAGTACCCTCTCCCTCCCTCTGTAAGAATGTGTGTGAATGGGAATGGGTTTGTTTATTTTATGTATAAAATGATTACCATGTTTTTCTTTCTTTCCAGGCGCCATATTCTGGAAAGATAGTAGCTAGTTTTGAGATATCACTATAATTAAAACGAGCTTGTACTTTGTTTATAATATCTTTTTGGCAAAGCGCCATATTCTGGAAAGATAGTAGCTAGTTTTGAGATATCACTATAATTAAAACAAGATTGTACTTTGTTTATAATATTCTTTTAGCAAAGCACCACATTCTGGAAAGAGAGAGTGGAAGCGTGGACTGACGGCAAGAAGGGTTCTCTAGACGAGTGCTCTGCCCAGCCCTGAGACGGAGGGCTTTCATACCTTGCTAAACACCTGGACCACCATACCCGCCTTGGTTGACAATCCTGCCTCCTTTTATGTTAGCTTACTACCACCCACCTCCAGCACACAAGTGATAGCGCGTGCCCCTTTTTGTTCGGTTGTTGTGTTTTTTTATGTTTTGTGTAGATATATAGGTAAATTTGTTGTATTCGCCTGTTATAAAATTCTCTTTTGGTATCTTATTTGGATTGTGAAATTTGGCCTCATTTTGAAGTGTGCACACTTCCCTTGTAAATATAACTGTATTCTTTTGTAAGTAAAGGGACTGTATATACAATCCGTTTCATTCTCCCTCGATTTCTCACGTCCGGACAGTGTAGGAAGCGGGTTGGATCGATTGGGATTAGAGATATATTTTCGGCCCGCTACACCCTCACACACCTTTCAAATGAAAACATTTAATACCTTCAGTCTATCTTCATATTCAAGGTGCTTCAGGGATGGTATTATTTTTGTTGCCCTCCTTTGTACTGACTCTAATAAGTTATATCATGTCTAAAATGTGGTAACCATGCCTGTATACAGTACTCTAAATGTGGCCTGACATAAGAGTCGTATAGTTTAAGGATAACCTCCTTACTCTTGTAGCTAACATTTCTTTTAATGTAACCTAGCACCCTATTTGCTCTATTTTTTGCCTCAATACACTGCTTTGAAAATTTCAGTGACCTATCTACTACTACTCCTAAGTCCTTCTCATCTTCTACTGAATTAAGCCAATACCCATCCATCTCATAGCTAAATTCCCTATTATCTCTCCCCATGTTAATAACTTTGCATTTATTAAGGTTAAAAGTCATCTGCCACTTCTGAGCCCAAGCTAACAACTTATTTAAGTCACCCTGCACTTTAAAGCTACCCTCAACCTCTTTGACTACAGCTGCCAATTTAGTGTCATCAGCAAAAATTGATACTTTTCTATTCACACCTTGCCCAAGATCATTTACATAGATTATAAATAATAAAGGGCCTAAAACTGATCCCTGAGGTACGCCACTAATAACATTCCTCCACTCTGACCTCACTCCATTCAGTACAACTCTCTGTTTCCTATTTTTCAGCCATTCAGTTATCCAATTTACAACGTTTCCACATATCCCATGCAGCTTTAATTTATGAACTAGTCTTCTATGTGGAACCTTATCAAAAGCTTTGCTGAAATCTAAGTAGATCACATCAACTTTCTCACCCCTATCTAATTCTTTAGTTACATAATCCATAAAATCCAGTAAATTAGTTAAACACGATCTACCTTTTCTAAAACCATGCTGAACATCATTAATTAACTTGCTACTCTCTAGATGATCAGAAATTTCCTTCTTAACCATCTTCTCAAGAATTTTACAGACTATAGAAGTTAAGCTTACTGGTCTAAAGTTATTTGGGTCCTCTTTGCTTCCCTTTTTAAAAATTGGCACTACATTTGAAAATTTCCAATCATTTGGTATTTCTCCAGACTCTAGTGATCTAATAAATATCTTCTCAAGAGCTACTGCAATACTTTCTACACCTTCTTTGAGTATCCTAGAATGAATGTTGTCAGGGCCAGATGCCTTACTAGTATTTAACTGCATTATAAGCCCTTTAATTTCTTCTCTGTCTATATTAATAGAATTTATCACTACTTCCCTTGACCTAGAATTATCATCAATTAATCTAACTGGTTTCTCTTCTGTGAATACTGAAGCAAAATGATCATTAAGGACCTCTACTATTTCTTCATCAGATTCTTTCAAAACCCCTTCATATTTAATAGGCCCTATTTTATCACTGTTAGATTTATTATTGATTTTATAATAGCTAAAGAATTTTTTAGGATCTTTATTATTATTTTTAGCTAAATTAATTTCGGCTGTCCTTTTGGTCTTCTTAATAATCTTATTTAGTTGATTTCTGGTTGACCTATAATGATTTAAATTATCTAAACTACTCTCACTTTGTAATCTCTGGTATGCCCTTTTTTTCACTGAAACTTTATTAGCTATTTATAAAGTTTCAGAGAAAAAAGGGCAGCATGAGTGTCGGAATGTATGCATTGGTTGTTGTGTAGTTGGTGTGGGGTATACATGTGTTGTATGTGGGCTGCGTGAATGCATTGTAGAGTTAGAGGGGATGAGAATGCAGGATTTAGACAGGATATGTAGGTTGGAGGGGTTAGTTTCTGAGCTCAGGAGGGAACTTAGTGTTAGGCCTAGGGCTGGGAATAGGTTAGGTGGTGAGGTAAACCAGATAGATGTTTCAGGTGAAGGTAGAGGGCCGGTGGAGGAGGTAGGATATGATAGTTCTAGGGATAGTGAAGTTAGCCCCCTTAGATTAGTTAGAAATAGGCCTAGTGAGGATGGGGGACAGTGGAGAGTGGTTAGGAAACGTGTAGCTAGGGAGGCTTCTCCTGTTCTTTGTGAGAATAGGGTTGCCTCTGTTGAGGTGGTTCGCCAGGGGGAGAATAGGTGTGTGAGTCAGAGGGACACAGAACCTATTAGCTTGACTAATAGATTCAGTGCCCTAAGAGAGGAAGTAACTGGAAGTGATATGACTGATGGGGGTGGAGGTAGAGTGACTGGTAGTTTGAATGAGAATAAAAGTGGGGATGGAGTTAGGTCTGTGGGGGTTAGGAATAGGAGTCTGACTGAAATGCTTGTGATGGGTGATTCGCGAGTTAGATATTTAGATAGGGTGTGTTTGCCGGGTGCTGGAGTGAGAGATCTGTCTGATAGGTATGAGGAGCTGGTGTCTGGCTTGCAAGAGATGCAGTTGTGATTACACATGTAGTAGTGAATGATGTGAAGAAAGTGGGTGCATGTGAGTTACGTGAGAGGTACAAGAGGTTGATTGAAAAGGTAAAAGAAAGTAGGATGAAAGGTGTTGTGACAGGTGTGCTTCCAAGAATGGATGTTGGAGTAGAATGGATGTCTCGTGCGATTGGGCTGAATGATTATGTGAGGAGGATGTGAGAGATGGAAGGTGTCATGTTTGTGGATGTGTGGGATAGGTTTGTTGGAATGAAAGAAATGTATGCGATGGATAGACTGCATTTGAGTAGGAGGGGGGTAGATGTGTTGTGTTGTGGGAGGAGTATGGTCGTGTTATTAGGTCTTTGCTGGCTGGAAACTAGATACTAATAGTGGTCAGGGAATTATGAGAGGACATTATAGTACTGAAAGTAGAATGGACTTGGTAGATAACAGAAATAGGTTCCAAGGCGATAGAGGTGAGGTCATTCAGGTTGGAAGAGGTGCTTCAGGGATAGGGGGGTTAAATTGTTTCTATACAAATGCTCGTAGTCTTAGAAACAAGAAGGATGAGCTATTTAGTTATATTAGCAATGAGTTTGAAATCACAACAAAACTTATGTGTTGTGTTTCCCCAGCTTCTTTGTAGTAGGAAAGAAAGGGATGTAATGTAGCTTGGGAATTATTCCAGTGGTACCCTTGTGCTGCATCCTGAAGAAGGAATGAGTAATTTTCAGCAAAATCACATACTACTAAGATTTCACCATCTTTTAGTTCTTCTTTTTTAGTTGAACAAAATTGTGCCTGCTTCTTTGCTATGAAATCATGTTTTTTTTAAATTGAGAAGACTTAAGGTAAAAGTGTCTATAAATTCTTCAGTTGTTCTTGAAACAAGCTCTAAAGTTGAGCAATCAGTTGAAAGCCACTGCTTGTAATTTACTTCATCAATCATATTGTCATCCAAAATTTTAGTAACATATAGTTTTAGTTCGTCTATTTTAGAAAAACATTCTGAGCATTCATCAAAATAGCACTCATAAGTTGGAGGGTCACATGTAATGAATGATAGACATGTTTTGTAATCATCTAAATGCAGGTCACTGTCTTTTGTCAAGTGTGGTAGCCTTGTACCAATAATCATCAGTTTAACATTTTGATGATGTGTGCAAACACACACACTGTGAGTTCCTGCACCACCAGCTAATACACACTCGTTGGGTCTCAGCTCAGCAAATTTTGAAAAGCCAATCTTAGTGTCTGGGTATTTTGTTTTAAATAAATGATAAATTTCTTTTAAATTTCCCCAAATTAAGTATTTTTGTTCATGAGTTTTCTGTCCATCTTTTCTAACACTCTTGAAATCTTTTTTCCCTGGCATAATTCTGCTTACTTCTTCATTTTTATAAAAGTCTTCTACTACTTTAATTGTTTCTGATGGAAATGTACCTTTTCTTTTGCTTGGCAATGACATTATTCCTTCTTCCATTGCTAGTTTTTTGGCTTGTCTGGCCATGTAATTAGTAACATTAAATTCAGATTTAATTTTGGATAAGCTCCAGCTTTTTGGCAAAACAGTTAAGATTTGCAGCTGCTCAGACCTTTTACTAGTAGTTTGAAATTTCTCCTTCAGTTGATTTATCATTTCTTCACCATCTTTACTTGATTCTGTTCTAGAAGACTCTGGGTCTTGATCCAAGGGTAATGGATATTTTGTTGCAGAGCCTGCAGTTCTGAGTTTACTTGAAATGGATTTTTGAATTTTATTCATTTTATCTGAACTATATTTTTTTACTACATCCATTTTAAATTTCTTGACTGGTGACTCTCCAATAGCTATTAATGATTTATTTAATTCAGTTAATGCTTCTTGTGATTCTTCCTGTTCAGTAATTGGCTCAATTTCCATTCTTTCTTCTGAAAGGCTTGGATTCGTATTTTGAGATGAAGAACTATCATTTTTGGTCCTTAAAATTTTTTAATTTTGGATATTCTCTTAAGTCTTCCCGGATCGGGGCTGAGGGAGGAGGGGACAATGTTCCCTAACCCCTGAGATCCGGTCTAGGGTGGTTGGTTTTTAACAACCTGCTTTATCCCCACCCATACCTTCCTCACATCCCTTTTCCTTTCCTCTTCACAATCTATCTTTTTACGCCGTGTCTAAGGTGGAGCGGCCATGCTGATGGACTGCCAGGCCACCAGGTGGGAGGGGTGGTCCTGAATGGTGGTACCTGGCTCTGCCAGGCCTGTAAGCACCTCTTGCAATGGGGGCAACTGCGAGAGGTGATGCGTCCCATAGAAAATTTAGGGTCACCATGCCCAATGATGATAAAAATCGCAATCTCCCCTTAATTCCCCATGTATCATCAACGGAGCCGCCCTCGGACAGCTCCACATAAAAATGGAGGGACCCTCCATATTTCTTTGACCGGAATGTTTGAGGCTTACTCCTCTCCTATGTCTACGGGTGTAAGGGGCTCCCCCCTTCTCTAGAGGTGCTTTCGGGCACTTCCCTGCTTCCAATGGCAGTCCCTCCTTTTCTTTCCAAGGGGACTGTCAAGAAAGCCAGCAGGCAGCCCATAGCTGACTGCTCCCCATTAAGGAAGCTCGGTAGGGCAAACCCCCTTAGGGGGGAGAGGGAAGCCAGGCCCCTTCGGTCGCTTCCCTCAAAAGAAGTGCTGGCAAGAATATTAAACCTTGCCGGGGTCAAGGCCTGTGCCTCCCCACACACGACTTGAGACAATGATACCAATGGCACCTGCGATGTCCTGGGGGGAGGGGATTGGCCAACTGGAGGCTGCCCCCTGAGATAGACATTGTCCTTGAGGCAACCCAGCCTCAGATGGTAGGGCCTTCCTTGGGGGGGAATCCTAGCTCGGCGCCAAGCACCGAACCCGAATCCACGCCTATGCAAGTCCTCCTCAAATGGCTGTGGTTTCAAAGGCAGTACAAGGAGGGGAGGGATCTCCTCCAACCGGTGCCCCTGCAACCACCAGGACCTTCTCCATTTTGAAAAAAGACTTGACTGAGGCCAGTCCATCTGGCCTGGGAGCTTCTGCCGGCGGAGGTGAGAAGCGGGTTCATTCCCCACCCTCCTCTCCTAAAAAGAAGACTAAAAAGACTCTGGGCTCCCCTCCATCCATGGGGATGGATGGGTCTGCTGCCACTTTGGTAGGCAATCAAGCCAAGATCGGCACATCCGGTCCCTCTGCCCCTCCGGGTCTAGAGCCCCTGACTAAGACCAAAAGTGCACAGGGCGGATTTTCGATAACATATTGTCCCGTCATTCAGAGGTTACCTGGTGTTTTTGAGCTCACTGGCTTCAAATGCTTCCTCGTTATTCGCTCCACTGATGGCACCATGTAGGCCAAGGGCAACATGATCATCAGAGGAGAGGATTAGCTAGTGCAATTGGTAGAGAGCCGAAGGTGACCCGTTTCTCGGATGGGAGCCATGTGGTGAATCCTGCCGAGGCGGCCAAGATAAGTGCTCTTCGGACAATTCATGGCACTCCTGTGAGTGTGACACCGCACTCTAACATCAACTTTGTGAAAGGAGTAGTTTATGCGAGGGAACTCATTGACTACTCCATAGAGGACATCACCTTAGAGCTGGCCGACCATGGGGCAGTCAAGGTCAAACATGTGATGAGAAAACAGGGAGGGGCCTCGAGACCCACCCCTACACTCTTCATCAAGTTCGACTGTGACAAGCTCCCTGAGTCGGTGCGTGCCGGTTGGTACCGCTACCGTGTGAAGGCATTTGTGCCACTGCTGCAGCGGTGCTATTACTGTCACCGCTTCGGCCATACGAATCGTTCTTGTAGACGTGCAAAGTCGGGGTCACCCGAAGTCTGTGTAAATTGCTCCAAGGGCACACGCGATAAGTCTATCTCCTTGAGCAAGAAATCCTGGACATTCAGGCCCAGGATCAACTCTCATTCTGCGAGGCTAAGGACTTGGTCCTGGCACGCCTGGCTCTGCCTGGCACATCATATGCCTCAATAGTTAGAAAGGCACCTTCTGCTCCTGGCCCATCCAGGCCAACGAGCACAGTTGTTTCCGCACCCATTCGCAGCCCTTCTGCGGGCTCTACTCAACTTGAGTGCTTCCCTGGTAAAGCTCCCGTAAGGGGCCCGGCGATTTGCCATCCTGGCCGCCGTGCTGACGGGATCCAGCGCTCCGTCTGGCCCCAGCTTAGCCTCTCTTCCTTCCTTCAGATAGCCTGTATTTCTCTCCTACCTCGTCGCTTTTCATACAACCTCTCCCACAACTTTCTCTGGTCAGCCTCTAATTTCACAGGGTAGATGCTGACCTTCCTCTTAGCCAACCATCCCGCTAAGGGGGTGGGGGGCAATGTTCCCTAACCCCTGAGCTCCGGTCTGGGGTGGCTGGTTTTTAACAACCTGCTTCATCCCCACCCATACCTTCCTCACATCCCTTTTCCTCTCCTCTTCACAATATATTTTTTTATGTCGTGTCTAAGGTGGAGCCGCCATGCCGATGGACTGCCAGGCCACCAGGCGGAAGGGGTGGTCCAAAATGGCGGTGCCTGGCTCTGCCAGGCCTGTAAGCACCTCTTGCAGTGCGGGCAACTGCAAGAGGTGATTAGCTATTGCGTCCCTGGCACAAATAGGGTCACCATGCCCATGGATGAACTCATAAAACCTCAAACCCCTTTAACTCCCCCTTGCTCATCCACGGAGCAACCCACGGGCAGCTCCAGCCAAAAAATGGAGGTCCCCTCCCTTGTGCTTGCGCAGGGGACCCTCCATATTTCTCTAACCGGAGAGGAGGCTTACTCCTTTCCTTCACCTACGGGTGCAGGGGACTCCCCCTCACCCCCTTTTCTGGAGGTGCTTTTGGGCACCTCCCTTTTCCAGCGACAGTCCCCTCTTTTCTTTCCAAGGGGACTGCCAAGAAAGCCAGCAGGCAGCCCATTGTGACCGCCCCTCGTTTAAGCGGCTCGGTAGGGCAAACCCCCTTAGGGGGGAGAGGGAAGCCAGGCCCCTTCGATCGTTCCCTCAAAAGACCTGCTGGCAAGAATTTTAAACCTTGCCGGGTTCAAGGCATGTGCCTCCCCACACAAGACTGGGGACCTGCGATGTCCTGGCAGGGGATGGCCAACTGGAGGCCCCTCCTGTGATAGGCATGGTCCTTGAGGAAACCCAGCCTCAGACGGTAGGGTCTTCCATGGGAAGGAATCCGAGCTCGGCGCCAAATACTGAACCCGAATCCACCCCTGTGCAAGGTCCTCCTTAAACGGCTGGGCATTCTGAGGCAGTACAAGGAGGGGAGGGATCTCCGGATGATGCCCCTGCGACCACCAGGACCTTCTCCATTTCGGAGAAGGTCCGGCTGAGGCCGGTCCATCTGGCCTAGGGGCTTCTACCGGCGGAAGTGAGAAGCGGGTTCATTCCCCGCCCGCCTCTCCTAAAAAGAAAAAGAAGACAAGAAAGACTAAGAAGAATCGGGGTTCCTCTCCATTTGCGGGGGCTACGGGGACGGATGGGTCTGCTGCCACTTTGGCAAGCGACCAAGCCAAGATCGGCACATCCGACCCCTCTGCCCCCCCGAGTACGGAGCTCCTGACCATGACAAAGACCAAAAGTGCACAGGGCGGAGCCTCGATGACATTGGGGCCCCTGATTCAGAGGTTACCTGGCATTTTCGAGCCCGCTGGCTTCAAACGCTTACTCGTTATTCACTACACTGATGGCAGCATGTTATCCAAGGGCAACATGATCCATCAGAGGAGAGGATTAGCTAGTGCAATTGGTAGAGAGGCGAAGGTAACCCGTTTCTCGGACGGGAGCCTTATGGCGAATGCGTTGAATCCAGCAGAGGCAGCCAAGATAAGTGCTCTTCGGACACTTCATGGCACCCCGGTGAGTGTGACGCCGCACTCTACCATGAACTTTGTGAAAGGAGGAGTTTATGCGAGGGAACTCGTTGACTACTCCATTGAGGACATCACCCTAGAGCTGGCCGACCATGGGGCGGTGAAGGTCGAACGTGTGATGAGAAAACAGGGAGGGGCCTCGAGACCCACCCCTACACTCTTCATCACGTTCGACTGTGACAAGCTCCCTGAGTCGGTGCGTGCCGGTTGGTACCGCTACCGTGTGAAGGCATTTATGCCACTGCCGCGGCGGTGCTATTACTGTCCTCGCTTCGGCCATACGAATCGCTCATGTAGACGTGCAAAGTCTGTGTAAATTGCCCCAAGGTCGCAAACGATAAGTCCAAATCGTGTGTGGCCAAGTGTGTCAATTGCGGAGAGCCGCACCCTGCTTCTTCGAAGCAATGTGGTGCATATCTTTTTGAGAAAGAAATCCTGGCCGTTCAGGCCCAGGATCGACTCTCATTCCGCGAGGCAAAGGACTTGGTCCTGGCGCGCCCAGCTCTGCCTGCGACGTCATATGCCTCAATAGTTAGAAAGGCACCCTCTGCTTCTGGCCCATCCAGGCCAACGAGCACGGTTGTTTCCGCGCCCATTCGGAGCCCTTCTGCGGGCTCTACCCAACCCGAGCCCTTCTGCGGGCTCTACCCAACCCGAGCGCTCCCCTGGTAAAGCTGGCGGCAAAAATGGTTCATACACTGCCCCCGCTAAGACCAGGGCTCCCCCCCTCTTCCCCCAGCGTGACCGTTTCCCGTAAGGCGAAACGGCCACGCGCCTCCACCGAGTCGTTAGACTCACAGTAGGCAACACCCCTGAAGATGGTCGCTAGGCCATCTTCCGGGGTTCCTAAAGCTGTTCCCCGAAAGGAGGACAGCAACAAAGGAGCTTCGGCCCATCCGCCCACGCCCCGAGGTGGAGCGAGGGGCTCGGAGACGGTGTTTCCTCGAAAAGAGGGCCCCCCCGTCTCCGAAGCCGCAACGCCCGCCTAAGGTTTCGAGGCGGAGGGAGGAAAAGACTTGCATGGCGAGCCCAACCTCCCCCAATAAGTCCTCGAAGGCGACAGCCCTTTTCCGGCCAATAGCGCCCGGGGTTCTGCCCCGGGGAAGCGTACGGCCATTCCCGTGAGGGTCTTCAGTTGGAGGAGGGCCCCCGCGTCTCCTCCGAGCTAGGCCTGGAGGGCATATTCCTTCAATGGAATTGCCGTGGACTCCGGGCTAACTGGGAGGAGCTGCGTAGGCTCGTCTCATCCCGTTCCGCGTTAGCTATCGTTTTGCAGAAAACCATGCTAGGCGCGTGCCCCCTGCCCGCCCTTCCGGGGTATAAGGGTCTTGCGACCCCACCACCGCGGGATGGCCGGGCTGGGGGATGCGCGGTTTACACCCGGCATGATGTCTCCGTTCTTCTTTTCTCTTTAGATACCTCCATTCAGGCAGTGGCTGTGCAGCTGCACCTGGATAGGAGGTATACTCTGATTTCCGCGTACATTCCACCGTCAGCTGACTTGACGCGGGGGACTTCCGCCGCGTCGTGGCACGGTTGCCGAGGTCCTATCTCTTGCTTGGAGATCTGAACGGCAGGCATCCTCTAAGGAGATTAATCAATAAATCCCAGGGGACAAGTCCTTGCAGATCTGATCGAAGAGCTTGAGATGGGTGTCCTAAACGTGGATGAGTTTACGCATCACTGTCCGAGAGCCGCTTCATTTTCTTGCCTCGACCTATCTTTGTGCTCTTCGGATGCACAGCCTGATTTTGATTGGGAGGTGGTCGATGACCTCTATGGTAGTGATCACTTTCCCATTCAAATATCATTTTCAGGGCAACTGCCGCCTGAGAGATCACCTCGGTGGTGCTTGGCGCGGGCGCGGTGGCCTACATTTCAGGAAATGACTGAATTCTCTATCTCAGTCGAGGAGTTTAGGTCGGTAGATGAGGCCGTTGAGTTCTCCGGCAACCTCATCGCCGTGGGCCTGACTACTATTCCTAGGATGTCTGGCCGTTTTGCACGCCGACCACTCCCATGGTGGTCGGCCGAGTGTGAGACGGCCCTCAAACAGAAGCGTTATGCCTACATGCGCTATAAGCGCCGCCCGAACGATTTCACTGTCGCTGAATTTCGTCAGGCTAGGGCTAGGTTCCGGTATATTTCGAAGCACGCCCGCCGCTCTTCTTGGCGGGCATACGTGTCTTCACTTAACGGGAAGACCCCTTTAGCTGAGGTGTGGAAGCGAGTCAAAAGGATTCGGGGCAAGTTCTCGCAGGACCCCCCCTCCCGTTCTCCAGGAGAATGGGACCGCATTCTCGGACCCCGCGTCCGTGGTGGAATCCTTAGCGACCGCTTTTTCCGCATTCTCTAGCCGTGATGTTGCTCCGCCAGCATTCCATGCACGTAGTGATGTCGCGGAAGGCCGCCGGCTGGACTTTACCTCCAGAGGCGGAGAACCCTTCAACGACAAGTTTACTGTGAGTGAGTTGCGTTCCGCTCTCGCTTCGTGCGCGGACACCGCCCATGGTCCGGACGATGTCCCGTACGCCATGCTTCGACACCTGGGTGAGCGAGGCATGGCCTTTCTGTTAGATTTAAAGTTGCGTGCCATTGCGCCGCGACTGTTCCCATGGACCTATCCCCCAATGCCGCGGCGGCTTCAGGTTGCTTCCTGTCGTCTCCGAATCGGGCACACTCGTGTGACGCATCGCTATTTGATGGAGCGCTCGCCTGCGCCCTATTGCCACGACTGCTTCGTCCCCCAGACTGTTGGGCACATTCTTGTCGAATGTCCCAGTCTGGGTGATCTTCACGCCCGACACTTGTCCCGGTACCAGGATGGGCGGGGTCGCTACCGCCTGTTCCTTGTACTCGGGATGAGTGTGTGCACATCGACTGGTGGACTTATTGACTTTTTGGGGGAGGCCGACCTTCTCCCTATTATTTAAGCAGGGTTCGGTTTTTCGTTTTGTTTTGTTTTTTGTATTTGTTTTTTGTTTTTTTCCTTTCCCCCATTTAGAGTTTTTTTTTCTTCGTTTAATTTTATTTTAAAGTAGCCTAGAACTAGGCCAGTTTTAATACGGCGACTAATGCCAATGTAGGCAGTCGCCAAATGAGCTCTAATAAAAAAAAAAAAATCCCCTACTTCGTCGCTTTTCATACAATCTCTCCCACAACTTTCTCTGGTCAGCCTCTAATTTCACAGGGTAGATGCTGACCTTCTTCTCAGCCAACCGTCCCAGATCGGGGGGGGGACAATGTTCCCTAACCCCTGAGCTCTGGTCTGGGGTGGTTGGTTTTTAACAACCTGCTTTCTCCCCACCCATACCTTCCTCACATACCTTTTCCTTTCCTCTTCACATTCTATCAATTTTATACCATTTCCAAGGTGGAGCGGCCATGCTGATGGACTGCCAGGCCACCAGGCAGTAGGGGTGGTCCTGAATGATGGCACCTGGCTCTGCCAGGCCTGTACGCACCCCTTGCAGTGCGGGCTACTGTGAGGGGTGATGAGCTATTGCTTCCTGTAGAAAATTTAGGTTCACCATGCCCAATGATGAGAAAAATAAAAATCTACCCTTAATTTTCCCTCCACAGAAAAAATGGAGGTTCCCCCCACCCCTGTGCTTGCGCAGGGGCCCCTCCAAACTTCTCTAACCGGAGAGGAGGCTTACTCCTCTCCTATGCCTACGGGTGTAGGGGACTTCCCCTCACCCCATTCTGTGGAGGTGCTTTTGGGCACGTCCATGTTTCCAGTGGGAGTCCCCCCTTTTCTTTCCAAGGGGACTGCCAAGAAAGCCAGCAGGCAGCCCATAGCTTACCACTCCCCATTGAAGCGGCTTGGTAGGGCAAATCCCGTTAGAGGGGAGAGGGAAGCCAGGCCCCTTCGGTTGCTTCCCTCAAAAGACCTGCGGCAAGAATATTAAACCTTGCGGGGCAATTGACAATGATGACAACAGGACCTGCGATGTTGTGGGTGGGGATGGCCAACTGGAGCCCCCCCGTCCCCTGAGATAGACATGGTCCTTGAGGCAACCCAGCCTCAGACGGTAGGGCCTTCCAGGGAGGGGGGGGAAATCCGGGATCGGCGCCAAGCACCAAACCCGAATCCGCCCCTATGCAAGGTCCTCCTCAAACGGCTAGGGTTTCCAAGGCAGTATAAGGAGGGGAGGGATCTCTTCCAACCCGAGCCCCTATGAATGCCAGGACTTTTTCCATTTCAGAGAAGGACCTGGCTGAGGCTGGTCCATCTGGCCTGGGGGGGGTCCTGCTGGGGGAGGGAAGAAGCGAGTTCATTCCCCGCCCTCCTCTCCTAAAAAAGAAGAAGAAAAAGACTAAAAAGACTCGGGGCTCATCTCCATCCGTGGGGGCTGCAGGGACGGATGGGTCTGCTGCCACTTTGGTAAGTGACCAAGCCAAGATCGGCACATCCGGCCCCTCTGCCCCCCCGGGTGTGGAGCCCCTGACTAAGACGAAAAGAGCGCAGGGTGGAGCCTCGATAACATCGGGCCCCTCATTCAGAGGCTACCTGGTGTTTTCGAGCCCGGTGGCTTTAAACACTTCCTCGTTATTCACTCCACTGATGGCAGCATGTTGGCCAAGGGCAACAAGAGCATTAGCTAGGATAATTGGTAGAGAGCCGAAGGTGATCCGTTTCTCGGACTGGAGCCTTCTGGCAAATGCGGGGGATCCCTCTGAGGCGGCCAAGATAAGTGCTCTTCGGAGACTTGATGGCACCCTGGTGAGTGTGATGCCGCACTCTACCATGAACTTTGGGATTTGGGAAAGGAGTAGTTTATGCAAGGCAACTCATTGACTACTCCATAGAGGACATCACCTTAGAGCTGGCCGACCATGGGGCGGTCAAGGTCTAAATCCTGTGTGGCCAATTGTGGAGAGCCGCACCCCGCTTCTTCAAAGCAATGTGGTGCATATCTCCTTGTGAAAGAAATCCTGGCTTTTCAGGCCCAGGATCGACTCTTATTCCGCCAGGCTAAGGACTTGGTCCTAGAGCGCCCGGCTCTGCCTGGGACGTCTTATGCCTCAATAGTTAGAAAGACACCCTCTGCTCCTGGCCCATCCAGGCCAACGAGCGCGGTTGTTTCCACGCTCATTCGGAGCCCTTCTGCGGGTTCTACTCAACCCGGGCGCTCCCCTGGTAAAGCTGGCAGCAAAAAGGATACACACCCTGTCCCGGCTAAAACCAGGACTCACCCCCCTTTTCCCCAGCGTGACCGTTTCCCGTAAGGGGAAACTGCCACGCGCCTACACAGAGTCGTTAGGCTCACAGGAGGCAACACCACTGAAGTTTGCTCGCCAGGCCATCTTCCGGGGTTCCTAAAGCTGTCCCCCGAAAGGAGGACAGCAACAAAGGAGCTTCGTCTCCTTCGTCCACGCCTAGTGTTGGACCGAGTGGCTCGGAGACGGTTATTCCTCGAAAAGAGAGCCCTCCCCGCCTCCGAAGCCGCAACGCCCGCCTAAGGTTTCGAGGCGGAGGGAAGAAAAGACTCGAAAGGCGAGCCCAACCTCTCCAAATAAGTCCTCGAAGGCGAGAGCGCCTTCAGCGCTTTGTCCGGCCAACAGCGCCCGCGGTTCTGCCTCCGGAAAGCGTACGGTCATTCCCGTGAGGATCTTCTGTTCGAAGAGGGCCCCCGTGTCTCCTCCGAGCTAGGCCTGGAGGGCATATTGCTTCAATGGAATTGCCGAGGACTCCGGGCCAACTGGGAGGAACTGGGGAGGCTCGGCTCGTCGCGTTCCCCTTTAGCTATTTTTCTGCAGGAGACCATGCTAGGCGCGTGCCCCCTGCCCCCCCTCCGGGGGTATAAGGGTGTTGCGACCCCATCACTACGAGATGGCCGTGCTGGGGGATGCGCGGCTTACACTCGGCATGATGTCTCTGTTCTTGCTTTCAGGCAGAGGCTGTGCAGCTTCACCTGGATAGGAGGTATACTATCATTTCTGCGTACATTCCACCGTCAGCTGACATCGACTCGGCTGACTTCAGCCGCGTCGTGGCACGGTTGCCGAGGCTCTTTCTCTTGCTTGGAGATCTGAACAGCAGGCATCCTCTCTAGGGAGATTACTCAATAAATCCCAGGGGACAAGTCTTTGCCGATCTGATCGGAGAGCTTGAGATGGGTGTCCTAAATGTGGATGAGTTTACATATCACTGCCCGAGAACCGCTTGATTTTCTTGCCTTGATCTATCTCTGTGCTCTTCGGATGCACAGCCTGATTTTGATTGGGAGGTGGGCGATGACCTCCATGGTAGTGATCACTTTCCCATTCAAATATCATTTTCAGGGCAACTGCCGCCTGAGAGACCACCTCGGTGGTGCTTGGCGCGGGCGCAGTGGCCTATATTTCAGGAAATGACTGAATTCTCTATCTCAGTCGAGGAGTTTAGGTCGGTAGATGAGGCCGTTGAGTCCTCCGGCAACCTCATTGCCGTGGGCCTTACTACTATTCCAAGAACGTCTGGCCGTTTTGCACGCCGACCTCTTCCATGGTGGTCGGTCGAGTGTGAGACGGCCCTGAAACAGAAGCGTTATGCCTACATGCGCTATAAGCGCTGCCCGAACGATTTCACTGTCGATGAATTTCGTCGGGCTAGGGCACGCCCGCCGCTCTTCTTGGTGAGCATACGTGGCTTTACTTAACGGGAAGACCCCTCTGACAGAGGTGTGGAAGCGAGTCAAACGGATTCGGAGCAATTTCTCGCCGGACATCCCTCCCGTTCTCTAGGAGAATGGGACCGCAATCTCCGTCACCGCGTCCGTGGCGGAATCCTTCGCGACTGCTTTTTCCGCATTCTCTAGCCGGGATGCTGCTCCGCCAGTATTCAATGCACGTCGTGATGTTGCAGAAGGCCGCCGGCTGGAATTTACCTCCAGAGGCGGAGAACCCTTCAACGACAGCTTTACTGTGAGTGAGTTGCGCTCCGCTCTCGCTTCGTGCGCGGACACTGCCCATGGTCCAGACGATGTCCCGTACGCCATGCTTCGACACCTGGGTGAGCGAGGCATGGCCTTACTGTTAGATTTGTTCAACAGGATCTGGGTGGAGGGTCTCCTCCCAGATTCCTGGCGAATCACTACTGTGCTAGCCTTTCGCAAACCGGGGAGAAATCATTCTACTCCAGCCGGTTTCCGCCCAATCTCTCTAAACCTCTATAGTGTGCAAGTTGATGGAGAAATTGGTAAATGTTAGATTAGCCTTTTTCCTGGACATCAGAGGCCATCTGTCTTCTGCACAGTGCGGCTTCCGCAAGTTCCACTCCATGTCGGATGCTCTGCTCCGACCGGAAAATGCCGTCTGCGAGGCCTTCCTTCGTAGACAGCACTACGCCACGGTGTTTTTCGATCTGGAGAAGGCCTATGATACCACATGGTGATACGGTATCATGGAGACTCTCCACACGATGGGGGCGAGTGGACGCCTCCCAATGTTTATATCTGAATTTTTGCGAGATCGTCGATTCCGCGTATGGGTGGGGGGAGCCCTCTCCTGCCTAAAGGAGCCGGAAGAGGGTTTCCCGCAGGAAAGTGTCCTCAGTGTCGCACTCTTTGCCCCGAGCATCAACGGCATCACCTCGGTGCTACTGGAAGATGTTCTCGCTACGCTGTACGTGGACGACCTTTCGATCTCTTTTGGCGCGGCCCAGATGCCAACTCTGGAGCGTCGACTCCAACAGGCATTGAACCGCGTCTCTCGCTATGCCGAAGCGCACAGGTTTCGGTTTTCTTTGGCCAAGACTAAGGTGGTGCACTTCTGCCGCCATCCACGGCTCCACCCTGACCCAGATTTGTTTCTTAATGAGGTGCGCTTGGAAGTGGTTGAATCGCACCGTTTCCTTGGGAGGCTCATATTCGCAGCCTTAGGGTCTCTTGTACCCGCGCCATGGATATTCTCCGTTCCGTGACGTTCAGCACTTGGGTCGCTGATAGGGCTACTGAATTACTTTTTATCGATCCTTTGTTCGTTCGAAGCTCGACTACGGATGCGAGTTTTATGCGTCCGCAGCCGAGCGTTTATTGCGGAAGGTGGATTCAATCCACCACACCGGCCGTCGCCTTGCGACCGGTGCTTTCCGCACTAACCCCATTGAGAGCCTGTTGGTCGATGCTGGGGAGATGCCACTCGCTCTGCGCCGCGTGCAGTGCATTACTCGCCTGTACGCGTGAGCCCGGTGCCTCCATCAGTCGCCAACAGCTCTCACTGCATCCTCAGCTGATCTCGACGGTGCTTATGCCCCCGAGAGACGCCAGACATACCCTAAGCCCTTTCGGTTTAGGGCCAGGGAACTCCTTCGAGAGCTAGGTATAGCTCTCGGGCTGGTGGCTCCCCTAGTTCTGCCCAGGACGCCACCCTGGAGAGTACCACATTTGGCTATTATTGGCCACGCCTCTGCTCCCAAAGCTTGTACAGCGCAGGGAGTATTGCATTCGACTTTTTGGGAGCACACCTCGTGTCACTCTGGAACCGTGCTAATATATACAGATGGCTCTAAGTCCCAAGAGGGGGTCGGCTTCTACGCCGTATCCCCTCTGTTTGAAGTCAGCGGGGCTCTGCCAGGCGCTGCGTATCTCTTCACGGCCGAGTTGGTGGCAATACACTACTCGGTATGGGAGATTACGCGACGAGCCCGGTTCGGAGACCGGATTGTGATCTATAACGACTCACAGAGCGCCCCGAGTGCTCTCTGGGCATTGGAATCTCCGCATCCCCTGGTTCGCGATATCCGTGACGCCACAGTTTTGGCGAGCCGGGTGGATGTCGAGATTTTCTTCTGCTGGGTTCCTGGACATGTAGGAATTGCGGGGAATGAGGGCGCCAAAGAGTTCGCGAGGACTCTGCGACCGGACCAGCGTTTCGCTCTTCCTCACACTAACTACATGGCAGGAATACGGGCAGCTCTTCTGGACGCTTGGCAAAAAAGATGGGAGAGGTCGAACTTAAAGGGTCGTGCCATTGCTCCGCAACTGTTCCCATGGACCTATTCCCCCAATGCCGCGATGGCTTCAGGTTGCTTTCTGTCGTCTCCGAATTGGACACACTCGTGTGATGCATCGCTATTTGATGCAGCGCTGTCCTGTGCCCTATTGTGACGACTGCATCGTCCCCCAGACTGTTTGGCACATTCTTGTTGAATGTCCCAGTCTGGGTGATCTTCACACACGTTACCTGTCCCGGTACCAGTTTGAACGGGGTCCCTTGTACTCAGAACGAGTGCGCGCACATTGACTTGTTGACTTTTGGGGGGAGGCTGATCTTCTCCCTTTTATTTAATTACGTTTTGTTGTTTTTTGTTATTGGTTTTCTTTGTAGGTCGCACGCTCCTGCGCTGGGGTGAGGTCCCCCTGCCCCCGATGCTGGAGCTTGCTTCCTAATTGTCATTCTTCCCTTTTTACCTTTTTTTTTAAATTTTTATTTTAAAGTAGCCTAGAACTAGGCTGTTTGTTTGCGGCGACTTATGCCCAAGTTGGCAGTCGCCAGATAACCCCTTAAAAAAAAATAATAATTCGAACAATAATTACTGATGTGCTTGTGGAAGAAAGTGAAATAAATGGTAGTTTGAATGAGAACAGGAGGGAGTGTAATTCTAGGCCTAAGGGGACTAGGAGGATGACTGAGGTGCTTGTGATGGGTGACTCTCAGATTAGATATTTAGATAGGAAGTTGAGTGCAAGCAAATGGAAGGGAGTGAGAGTTTGTTTGCCAGGTGCTGGTGTAGATGATGTGTTTGAGAGGTATGCAGTTGTGATTACGCATGTGGGAGTAAATAATGTAAAGAAGGTGGGTTCATGTGAGTTATGAGAGAGGTACAAAAGGTTAGTTGAAAGGATGAGTGAAAGGTATTGTTTTAAGTGTGCTTCCGAGATTGGATGTGGGGGTGGAATGGTTGTCTTGTGCAATTGGACTGAATTGAGTATGTGAAAGAACTGTGTGAGGAGTCGGGATTAATGTTTGTAGATGTTTGGAATGGGTTTTATGGGAATAAGGCATTTGATAATACACTTGGGAGCCTTTTACAGACCACCCAGACAGACAGACTGTATTGATGAGCTAATGATCAGGGAAATAAGGAAAGGATGTGAAGTAGATAGTTATTCTTGGTAACTTTAATTTAAATTCTATGGACTAGAAAATATGATAGGAAGGGATAGAGCAAGTTGTAAGTTTATAGAATGCTTTGAGGATAATTTTTTGACTCAATTTGTTAATAAGCAAACAAGGGGTACCAATAGATCTGATTCTTTCAAATGATGATCACTTGGTTCAGGAATTGACGGTCGGGGAAGCATTGGGAAATAGGGATCATCAGATGGTTCCTTTTAACTTGGGAATAGTGAAAGGTCGAACATCAACAAACTCCAAATTTTTATAGGGGAGATTACAATAAATTACGAAACTTGCTCAATCAGATTAGGTGAGATATAGAATTCAAGGGGAAGAATACTTATGAGATGTGGGACACTTTTAAGACTATACTAAACATAGTCCAGGAGCAGTGTATTCCAATGAAGGCTATTAGGAAGAAATGTAGGAAGCCATTGTGGTAGAATCAGGAGATAGCTAGGAAAATTTCTGAGAAGAAAAGGGCATACCATAGATTACAGAGAAAGTACTTTTGACAATTTAAATCATTATAGGTCGAGCAGAAATGAGCTAAATAAGATTATTAAGAATCGCAAAAGGGCTGCAGAAATTAATTTAGCTCAAAATAATAATAAAGACCCAAGAAAATTGTTTAGCTATTATAGAATTAATAACAAATCTAAGTGATAAAATTGGGCCTATTAGATGTGAAGGGGTTTTGAAAGAATCTGATGATGAAATAGCAGAGGTTCTTAATGTTCATTTTTCTTCAATATTTACACAAGAGAATCAAGATAGATTAATTGATGATAATTCTATTTCAAGAGTAGTAGTGTTAAATACTGTTAATGTGAACAGGGAAATAATTAAAGGGCTTATATTGGAGTTAAATACTAGTAAGTCATCTGTCCCAGACAACATTCATTCTAGGTTACTCAATGAAGGTGTAGAGAGTATTGCAGTAGCTCTTGAGAAGATATATACTGGATCACTAGAGTTTGGAGAAATACCTAATGATTGGAAATTAGCGAATGTAGTGCCAATTTTAAAAAGGGAAGTAAAGAGGACCCAAATAACTTTAGGCCGGTAAGCTTAACTTCTATTGTTTGTAAAATTCTTGAGAAGATAGTTAAGAAGGGGATTTCTGACCATCTAGTGTGTGGTAGGTTAATAAATGATGCTCAGCATGGATTTAGAAGAGGTAGGTTGTGTTTAACAAATTTACTGGATTTTATGTATTATGTTACTAAACAATTAGATAAAGGAGAGAATGTTGATGTAATTTACTTAGATTTTAGCAAAGCTTTTTATAAGGTTTCACATAAGAGATTAGTTCACAAATTAAAAATTCATGGGATATGTGGTAGAGTTTTGAATTGGATAACTGAATGGCTGAAAGACAGGAAACAGAGAGTTGTGCTGAATGGGGTGAGGTCACAGTGGAGGGATG
Organism: Ceratothoa steindachneri; assembly: GCA_963969495.1. Taxonomy (NCBI): domain Eukaryota; kingdom Metazoa; phylum Arthropoda; class Malacostraca; order Isopoda; family Cymothoidae; genus Ceratothoa; species Ceratothoa steindachneri. The sequence goes on from OZ018324.1 coordinate 122,240,315, forward strand.
TTATCAGTGGCATACCCCAGGGATCCGTTCTAGGCCCTTTATTATTCATAGTTTATATAAATGATCTTAGGGAGGCTGTAAAGTGTCAATTTTTGCTGATGACACTAAATTGGCAGCTGTAGTCAAAGAAGTTGAGGGTAGCTTTAAAGTGAAGAGTGACTTAAATAAGTTATTAGCTTGGGCTCAGAAGTGGCAGATGACTTTTAACCTTAAAAATGAAAAGTTCTTAACATGGGAAGGGATAATAGGGAATTTAGCTATGAAATGGACGGGCATTGGCTAAATTCAGTTGAGGATGAGAAGGACTTAGGCGTAGTAGTAGATAGGTCACAAGTTTTCAAAGCAGTGTATTGAGGCAAAAAATAGAGCAAATAGGGTACTAGGATACATTAACAAGAATGTTAGCTATAAGAATAAAGAGGTTATCCTTAAACTCTACAACTCTTATGTTAGGCCGCATTTAGAGTACTGTATACAGGCATGGTCACCACATTTTAGACATGATATAAACTTATTAGAGTCAGTACAAAGGAGGGCAACAAAAATAATACCTTCCCTGAAGCACCTTGAATATGAAGATAGACTGAGGGTACTAAATATGTTCTCATTTGAGAGAAGATGTGTAAGGAGAGATATGATTGAGCTTTTTAAAATCTGTTCTGGGATAGATAAGTTGTATTTTAGTAAGTTATTTGAGTTGGAAGGTAGTAATTGGACTAGGGGTCACCACTTAAAAATTAAAAAACAGAGGTGCAGGTTGGATGTTAGAAAATATTTTTTCACCAATAGAGTGGTAGATTACTGGAATAGTTTGCCATAACATAATTTCATGGATGACAAAAGCCACAAAGGTCTATCAAGTGGAAGGAGTGAATGCGGATGGAAAAAAGATGTCTTTCCTGATCTGATGTTAGTTGTGAATCCTATCCACTGAGGGCTGCTTGAGGAGTTGAATGGGTGTACTTTTTTGAGTTAAAAGTCCCTCCTTGGTGGATGGAGCACAATGTGAAGACGAATGGAAGAGACTTGTTCTTTCTAAAGTAATATGACCAACTGCAGTATAATGTTGTAATGTCTGAGTATATATGTGTAAAGATTGTGGGCATGACTGTTTTGACTCCAATCTGTTTTCTTGGTAAACTAGTGAGAGATCACTCTACCTCGGCTAGTTTCCACCCAATCTTTCTAACTTCCTGCATGTACAAGTTGATGGAGAAATTGGTAGATGTTAGATTTGCCTTTTTTCTGGACAGTGGAGGCCATCTATCTTTTGCACAGTGTAGCTTCCACAAGTTCCACTCCATGTCAGATGCTCTGCTCTGACTAGAAAATGCCATAAAGGCCTGACTTCGTAGACAGCACTACGCTACAGTGTTTTTTGATCTGGAGAAGGCCTATGATACTGCTTGGCAATATGATATCATGGAGACTCTCCACACAATGGGGGCGAGGGGACGCCTCCCAATCTTTATATCTGAATTTTTGCAGATTGTCGATTCGGCGTATGTGTGGAGGGAGCCCTCTCCAGCCTAATGGAGCAGGAAGACGGTGTCCCGCAGGAAAGGGGCCTCAGTGTCACACTCTTTGTTCTAAGCATCAACAGCATCAACTCAGTGCTGCCAGAAGATTTTCTCGCTACACTCTACGTGGATGACTTTTTGATCTCTTTTGGCACAACCCAGAGGCCAACTCTGGAGTGTCGACTCCAACAGTCATTGCACCGTGTCTCTCACTATGCCGAATCGCACAGGCTATGGTTTTCCTTGGCCAAGACTAAAGTGGTGCACTTCTGCCGCCATCCACAGCTCCACCCTGACCCATACTCGTTTCTAAATGGGGTGCCCCTGGAAGTGATGTACTCGCACCGTTTCCTTGGTCTTGTATTTGGCCGACACCTAACTTGGGAGGCTCATATTTACAGCCTTAGGGTCTCTTGTACCCTTCGCCATGGATATTCTTCGTTCCATGATGTTCAGTGCTTGGGGCGCTGATAGGGCTACAGCCTTATTTTTTTAGCGATCCTTTCTTCGTTCCAACCTCGACTACAGATGCGAGTTTTATACATCCGCTGCCGAGCGTGTATTGCAGAAGCTGGAATCGATCCACCACACTGGCCTTCGCCCGGCGACCTGTGCCATACACACTTCCCCATTGAGAGCCTACTTATTGGTGCTTAAGAAATGCCACTTGCTCTGCGCCATGCACAGTGCATTATTCATCTTTACGCGTGAGCCCAACGCCTCTCTCATTCTCCAACAGCTCTCACCGTATCCGCAGCTGATCTCGACCGTCATACCTTAAGCCCTTTCAGTTTAGGGCTAGGCAACTCCTTCGAGAGCTCGGTATAGCTTTCGGGCCGGTGATGCCCCTGGTTCCACTTTGGAGGCTACCACCTTTGACTATTTGTCACCACGCATCTCCTTCCAAAGCTTCTACAGCGCCAAGAGTGTTGCGTTCGGCCTTTTTGGAGCACATTTCATGTCACCCTGGAACCGCGCCGGTGTATACAGATGGCTCCAAATCCCAAGAGGGAGTCGATTTCCACGCCGTGTCCCCTCTGTTTGAAGTCAGTGAGGCTCTACCAGGCGCTGCGTCTGTCTTCATGGCCGAGATGGTTGCAATACACCGCTCGGTACGGGAGATAACGCGATGTATCTAGTTCAGAGACCGGATTGTGATTTATAGCTACTCACAAAGCGCCCTGAGTGCTCTCGGGGCATTGGAATCTCCGCATCCGTTGGTTCACGATATCCGTGACGCCACGGTTTTGGCGAGCCCGGCGCATGTCCAGATTATCTTGTGCTTGTTTCCTGAACATTTGGAATTGCGGGGAATGAGTGCGTCAAAGAGTCCGCGAGGACTAGGCGACCAGACCTGCGTTTCCTCACACCTATTACATGACAGGAATACGAGCAGCCTTCCGGGTTGCTTAGTAAAAAAGATGGGACACGGTCGAGGGGAATTTATAGTTGCATGCCTTTTCGCCGCGACTGTGTTCACATGGACGGACCTATCCCTTCCCCTACCCTCAATGTCGCGATGCCTTCAAGTTGTTCGCCTTCCCTTCCCTAGGTCTAATCCCTTTATTATTTTTCAAAATGTGTGTGGATTGCGTGATACATCGTCATTGCTTTGTGTGGGGGGACCTGATAGATCTCTATCGTGCTCCCCCATTCATTTCAATTTTCTTTTTAGGCGGATTCTTTCAGCTTAATAATAATTTAAATTCATTGTCCATTACATAATTGTGACTGAGGAAGGAAGAGCTATCTGGACGGAAAATAGGTAAGTAAAAATTGTGTGTGAGTAGGTTTGATTGAGTGTGTGTTATGTGTAGGGATGTTTGAGTGTGGCAGTGAGTCGGTGACTGAAAATGCCTTCTCTTTTCCAGCTGTGTGGTACTGCTAAGACCAGTTGTCGACATCTGGCTTTTGAGAGGTGGCAGCGACATCCAGGCTAACTGCTCATCCCACTCTCCAACGTAGTTGTTGGAAAGAGCGTCTGCCAGCCCCCAAGGCAGGAGACGTAACCTGTGACCGCATTCTCCGGTAGTCGCTGGAGCTTTTATCTCGGTCTCCTAAGACGGGACGCCGCTTAAGGAATCCCCCTTTTCCCGAAGAATGAGCCTGTTGATCAGATAGAGGGCGGTGCGCAGGGAAGCATTTTGAGCTTCAACTGCTTCTTGGCGGCTATCAACTGCATTATTACTGATCTTCCTGCAGAGGTAATGACAACTCTTTATGTGGATGACTTGGCTTTTTTTTCAGCATCGTCTCGGCTGCCATTTGTCATCCGTAAATTGCAACTAGCCATTAACATTGTCAAGAATGCCGCTGCAATACGCAGTTCATTTCTACAACTTCAGGCAAGTTGACTGGTAACAGCCAACCTTATCTTTGTATGGCTTTCCTTCTCGTTTGAGCCTCATTGTAAATTTGGGGGTGTTATTTTTGACTCAAAGCTCTCCTGGGTCCCCCATATAACTTCCTTGAAAAAATCCTACTTGAAGAGAATGGATATCTTAAAACTTCTATCACATGTTTCGTGGGGAAGTGATCGCCGTACCCTGAAGCTTTTGTATACAACCTTGATCCAGTCTAAGCTGGATTATGGGTCACAGGTGTACTCTTCAGCCTCATTCTCAAACCTAGATAAGCTCAATTCTATCAGGAACCAGAGAGTGCATCTAGCTTTGGGAGCATTCAAGTTCTCCCCAGTATGGAGTCTCCATGCAAAGAGTGGGGTCCTTCCACTATCCTTTCACCGCCTTAATTTTAACCTTCAGTACCTTTTCAGGCTGCAACAGCTCCGCCACTCACTGGTATATGAGTGCACCTATAATATTCACTCAGTGGCCTCATATGACAGGTTTCCTTCACTGACTCGCCCCTTTGCCCTGCGTATGACTGGAGATACAGGTCAAATGAGGGAATTATCAGTTATTCCATATCAGATCCCTAAAGTACCCCCATGACTATTGCCACCTGTAGAGTTTGCAAGGTGCTGGCAGGCGAACCGAAAAGGTTCTTGCCTTCGGTTCTATGAAGCCTCTTTTATGAACACACTTTGTGCCACAAATCAAGCACTTTTATCTACACAGATGGATTTAAATCCTTTGATAGGGTAGGAGCTTCTGTTATCTTCCCCTCCCATCACGTGTCTGTGTGCCTGCCCAATACAGCCTCTATCTTCACAGCTAAGCTAGTCGCGATACTGGCTGAACTGTATACCATCGCTTCTTCATCACCGGGATCTTTTACCATATTCTCTGATTCCCTCAGCTCTTTGGAGGCTTTAGTCATTTTATTTCCAGATCACCCGCTGGTTTCAAAGATCCAACAGTGGCTTTTTTATTTATCCTCCTTCTACAAAGTTTTATTCTGTTGGGTACCTAGCCACATAGGTATAAAGGAAATGAGAGAGCAGATGCTGTGCCATACATCCGTGAGTACATGGTCGGCCAGTGGCAGAGGACTTGGGATGAACTCCCCCCAACTAAACTGCATGCCATCAAACAGTCAGTCCTTCCTTGGCTATGCACTACTAGGCCCTGTTCTCAGGATGTTATTCTATGCCATCTGAGAATTGGGCATTGTCTTCTGACACATGGATTTCTAATGGAAGGCCTTCAGCAGCCTCCAATGTGCACTCACTATGGAGTACCAATGTCTGTACTCCACCTATTTGCTGAATGCCTACGATTCCATACTCTGAGGCAATGGCTTTTTCCTTTTATTTGCCAAGGGATGTTTCCCCAGCAGGTTCTGAGGAGCATCCTTTCCGAACATGAGTGGACCTTTAACATGAATTGAGTGTTTAAATTTTTATCAGAGACAAATCTCTTAAAGGAAATTTAATGTTTTATCATTTTTAGAACCAGATAGACGTGTCGTGTCTTATGATTTTACTTTGATTTCACAGCATTCTAGAGGCATTTATTTTTCTACATTTTTACTTCCTCTTCCTTTTTTTTATATATCTTTTAGATTTTTAACCATAGTCTTTGTTTTTAAAGAACATTTAAAATTTTAATAAATCCTCTCTTTTTAAAAATGGCTGCGAGCTCGCCCACTTGGACTTACGCAGCACCCGTCTGTTTTAAAACATTCTTTCTTTCCCGAAGAACGTGGGTCCACATCCCCTTCCATTTCCCGTTTTTCCCGACTTGAGAGCTCTGGACATTTGGTTTAAGGGTGCACCCAGTAATTTAACCTATATAGAAATATTTAAGATTGCCTTGGCCAAGGTACATCAGTAAGGCTTTACTTGGAGTCTGACATTAGCCTGTATATAGTTGAGTTGCATTGGCCTGTATTTGTAAGGCCACCTATATATTAGATCAGTATACATATTGATTTCGTTTGTAAGGTATATAGAATTTTTGGGGTTTGTGGTTGTTTGCAATTATTTATTGTTATTTAATAAAATTAGAAAATAGACTCTTTCCTCAATATCCTCTTCTTGAACCACCAAGCGGACCTTGTTGGTGTGGGAGTCGCCACCCTGCCACCACATATTTTTGGCGCCCGAACAGGGACTGCCCGTGATTTGAGGAAGGAGAGGAGTGAGAGCAGTGGGTTTTTTTTTTCCTTGATGGAAAGGGAACAGATCACGGCCATAGAGTTGGAAGTGAGAAGATTGAATGAGTTGTTGCTGCAGAAAGATAGAGAAAATATGCAGTTGAGAGAAGAGAATGATAGCTTGAAGAGGAAAATGAGAGATGGAAGAGAGGATTAAAGACAGTGAGGTGCGAATGAAGGAAATATTGATGCGAATGCTGAATGGGAGAATTAGGTGCCGCTGGTTGTGGTGTGGCCTCGACTACACTTGGAATGGAAATGATGGAGACAAATGGAATGACAGACGTGGACGAACCACTGTGGAAGACCAAGCAACAACAGAAAAAGAAGACCCCAAAGATGCAACGCCCTGACCAACAAGAACCGTCCCGACTGAGCAGTATAGACTCGCTGTACTTCAGTTCAAATGAGGGTATGAGTGATAGCGGGAAGGAAGTGAGTGAGAGTGAGGCTGAAGTATATTGATCCGAGAAGTGTCCAAGTTAAGTAAGTTTAGAGTGGAAGGAACAAAAGATGTGAAAGTATTTTTAAAAGAGTATGAAAGTTATTTTAAGAAGAATTCGGAGAGAATAATAGTTTGTGGGGAAAGAGTTGGGCGAGTTTCTGGATGGGTGTATAAAAGTTTTACCAGACGATTACTAGTGTGGGTGAGCCTAAGTGGGATGTTATGAAAGAGAGAATTTAAGAGGAAGAAGATGAGCGTGAAGTATAAGAAGACAAATGGGTTTGAGGAAGCGAGAATGGGGAAGAATGAGGATGTTAATTCATATGCACATCGCTTAGATCCTTGGCGCGAATGAGATTTGGAGATGATGGTATAAATGAGAATAAAGAGTTAATGAAGTTTTTGAATACAGTTCTGAATGAAGTGAGTGAGCATGTGACGTATAAAAGGAAAGAGAAGATGAGATGGGCAGGTAAAAGATTGTTATGGGAGGATGTACTGGAGATGTTAGAGGGCCGTGAATTCAAGGATTATAGAAGGGAGGATGCCTCAATTCACGCTGTGCGCAACTCAAGTAGGAGTAAGTTGCCCCAGTTCTGGTCATACTGGGACGTATTGATAGAGAACCCGATCGAGGTGATGTCAAGATTTTTGGAGAATTATTACGGACAGAATGAACAGCAGAGTGTGTATGTTGGCTGCGAACCAAGAGGGAATAAAAGTAGGAGTGAGAGTCCATGGCCCCGATCTGTTCCCCTTCCATCAAGGACAAAAAAAAAAACACTATCACTCCTCTCCTTCCTCAAATCACCGGGCAGTCCCCGTTCGGGCGCCAAAAATATGTGGTGGCAGGGTGGCGACTCCCACACCAACAAGGTCCGCTTGATGGTTCAAGAAGAGGATATTGAGGAGAGAGTCTATTTTCTAATTTTATTAAATAACAATAAATAATGGCAAACAACCTCAAACCCCCCCAAAATATATATACCTTACAAACGAAATCAATATGTATACTGATCTAATATATAGGTGGCCTTACAAATACAGGCCAATGCAACTCAACTATATACAGGCTAATGTCAGACTCCAAGTAAGGCCTTACAGATATACCTTGGTCAAAGCGATCTTAAATATTTCTATATAGGCCTCTCAAGTCGGGAAAAAGGGAAATTCCTTAAGCGGCGTCACTTCTTAGGAGACCGGGATCCAAGCTCCAGCGACTACTGGACAAGGAGGTCGCAGGTTCCGTCTCCTGCCTTGGGGGCTGGCAGACGCTCTTTGTAACAACTGCGTTGGAGAGTGGGATGAGCGGCTACCCTGGCTGTCGCCGCCACCTCTCAAAAGCCAGATGTCGACAACTGGTCTTAGTGGTACCACACACCTGGAAAAGAGAAAGCATTTTCAGTCACCGACTCACTGCCACACTAAACGCCTTAGAAACATACGCAATTATTCAACCACAAAATCAAAATTACTCAAAAATCTTCCATTGTCCTTGCAAGCCTAGTATCAACTAATCCCATACGCTGCAAATATACTAGTAGCTGGTGATCTGTTCCTACTACAAATCACACTCCTTCCCAAAATGGTCGCAACGACTTGAGACAGAATCTTAACGCAGCCAACTCTCTTTCAATCCTCGAATCCGCACGCTCTGCCACAGCGGGGTGAACGGCCATTTTTGTGTGAAGACTGCGTTGTCCCCCAGACCATTCGGCACATTCTTGTTGAATGTCCCAGTCTGGGTGATCTTCGCGCACGTTACCCTTCCCGGTACCTGGGCGAGCGGGGGCGCTACTGCTTGTCCCTTGAGCTCGGGACTGGTTCGTGCACACAGACTTGCATTGCAGACTATACGCCTTTTTGGAGGAGGCTGGATTCCTCCACTTTATTTGACTGTTTGTTGTAGGTCGGATGGTCTTTCTTGCCTTTTTGCTTTTTTTATTATTTGTTATTTACATATTATTTGTTTTTTTTAATATAGCCTAGGCGTAGGCTGTGTTGAGTACGCCGACTTATGCCCAAGTCGTCAGATGGGATCATAAAATAATAATAAAAAAAATGAGTAGCTGTACTTTGTTGCACTCCACACATGATTTAGTGGGTCAAATAATTGTACAGCCTGACTACCTATTAGCTTTGGTAGCAAGCACTTGTTGCTTTAATATCCAAATATCTATTACAAAACAGGATTACAATATTTTTGGTCATAATAGGGAAGAGTGGCAAACTTTTTTTGAATATTATATTTTTAATACTCTCAAATTTAGATTTAGTGAGATTTAACATTGACATAACCCTACATTTTAGTTTGTAAAATCTCCCAAGAAATTTTACTTTGAAAAGTAACACTATCTAATGTACCATTACAAATTACTAAATTTTGCAGATGTCCCTTCCTCATGGGGTCACATTATTGAGCCAAGGAGCGGAAGGACGTCTCTATAGGACAACGTGGCTAGGGCGTGATGTGGTGGTTAAACAACGGTTCCCAAAATACTACCGCCATCCTGAACTAGATTCTCACATCACACGAGAGCGCCTCAAAGCTGAGGCACGCTCGCTTGTACGGTGCAGGATGATTGGGATTCGTGTCCCTGCACTGTATGATATCAACCTTGCTTCTAGTGAAATTATTCTGGAGTACCTTTCGAAAACCATCACAGTAAGAAATGCACTCAGTGGTTGCTGCTCCCAATTGGAGTTGCAACTCAAATTGGCCTATGTTATTGGTTACATCTTGCAGAAATTGCATTCCAATGACATCATTCATGGGGACCTAACAACATCAAATATGTTGCTGTTTCAACCGTCATCTATAGAAGAAGACATTTCTGCTGATCAGCCTTTGGTAGAAGTCTTCTCTACTGAAGAGCCTTTGGTCTACCTGATTGATTTTGGCCTTAGTTATGTTAGTGAGCAAACTGAAGATAAAGCAGTAGATTTGTATGTCTTTGAAAGAGCTGTGCTCAGTACACATCCAAATAGTGAAGCATTTTGGGAAAGAATCCTAAGAATCTATAAAGAGGGTGGAAAAAAATTTAGTGAAGTAATAGCCAAATTAGATGATGTACGTTCGAGAGGTCGCAAGAAGTTGTGTTTTGGTTGAATTAATTCCATTTTAAATATTTGCTGCCATATATATTGTGATGTTAAAAGATTAAATAGTGGTCAGTTTTCTTTACCCTCAATCACTATTTCTATTGTTGAAGATATGGCATTATAATTAAATTTTGTCTCCAAAATATCTTGATATAACTTAATGTTGTTGTTGCATTGCTGCCCAGGAGCAGATGACCTCTGCTCCCTCGTACCGCTTAGGAAGGTAAGGAAGAAAGCCTTTGATGCTACAGCCTGTGCTGTAGGAGGCCCCGTCAACATTACCCACAAGTAACTGGGGCAGGGGGGGTCGCTCTCTGTGAGGCTGACCTTTAGGGGACCAGGTTAGAGGCTGTTGCATGCTGTGAGAATTTTATAGCTCCTCCTTATGCTAGCGATCCATGCAACAGCTAGGAAGTGTAAATTCACTTGCAACTGGATACATCCACGTGGGGTGGTTGTGTCATATCCAATTCGAAAGGAGTAACCACTCCATTCAACTCCTTATTTCTTGCCTGCTGAATTTTGAGAGAATGATTAGCCATCGTATCGTGAATTATGTAGAAAAGCTTTAAAGTTTTTCTGTTGGGCACCCCACAGGAGGGGGGGGGGGTATCCTCTGTAGCCTGTTACACTTGGTACCTGGAGGAGCCGCACCTCCTCCCAGTCTCTGGGTGCAAATTAGGGAAGCCCCTTCACTGGAATGACGGGAACCTGGGAAAGTTTCCCCATCGCTCCCTCTCAGTTCTACTTTATCTTTATTAATTTTGATATTGATTATTTCCTCCACCTTTTGTCTACCCTCACTTCGTAGCAGGATGAACCTTTTTCACCTGTACAGAGTTCGATAGACATTGTGCCTAGGTGAACTACATGCCATCCTGGGATCATCTAGCACCAGGGTATGATGATAGTAGGTGATCACCCAACCTACTTATTAGAGGACCCGCCGATCTCTACTTCTCTTTATTACATACCCGCCTGCCCCTTCCAAACTTGCTCTTTTATCCAGAGGTTCTGGCTGCTGCTAAGGGCGAAAGCCCTCACATCTAAGCTGGCTGTGTCGGCACCATCCTTTATTGTCAAAACTTGAGGACAAATTCGCATGAATGGCAGGTGGCATTATCAATGCCCATCTTGGCTCAACCTGTGAGCTGAGTATGTGTAAGTGATTACATTCTTGACTTTTATGATCCTATTGAGATTTTCTCTAAACTCCCAAAGCATTGGGGGGTCATATTATCTATTTTCCATCTATTTTTTATTCTGTATACACACACACTATGGTTACAACAAAAGGGAATAGTGGGCCACCGAAGGTGCATATCACTGATGAGGGAAAAGGAGACACCCCTTTGACCGATGGAGGGGCTTCCCACCCTTTTTAAGCAGCAAAGAGGCCCCTGCTTTGCCATCTTTCAGCAACTCCTCAAAAAAAAGGTGCCCTCCCCCCAGTGCTTTCTGAGGGGGGGCCTCCAACCTACCAGGCCTTGCAAAAGTTCTGTTTGCACTCAATTTTTTATCATTAGAGAGGTTTACGTTTGTGATAGAAAGATTCTGTGAAACAAACTTCTTCCGTTATAGCACGTGTCATTAACGTGTGCAGGTGTGTTGAGATCAATGTAAAAAGAATCGAGATTCTGCTCTCCCACAAAAAGTCCGACAATACTAAGCCGCTCCACGGTAGTCGGATGACTGTCCACAGAGTCGCGGAGGGGCTCAAAAACGGGGAAGACCACAAAGATCAACCGTGTTCAGGCAGACCTCAAGTTGGAAAGTGATCCGTAGTTCAAAATGACTGCGCTCGCGAAGATGAACATCTCGGTGACATGGTTTCCAGGGCCATCAAGGAGGAGGGTGGCAAGAGCTTGAGGTGTGTGGAAAGGCCTATCCTCACCGACCATATGCAAGAACACTGTCCGGACCGCTGTCATCGCCTTCTCATTTGCTTGAAGAGTCATGGCGATCGAATTTTCTCTTCTTTTTTTTCTAATGAAAAATCCTTCACGGTCAGTCTTGTCATCAACAAGGAGAAATATCGCGTGGTAAGCTTCGGCCAGGACGTCTCCGAGCTCCGCTACGTGTCCACGACCAAGCACCCGGTCTCCGTGATGATGCTCGGCGTAGTAGCTTCGAATGGCGAGAAGATGCCTCCGGTGTGGTTCACGGCCAAATAGAGGGATTCCTTGGCACGAAAGTCTTGCACTGGGTGGGAAAGAGCACGAAAAGGCGGATTTCGCCTTTCAGCAGGACGGTGTCATTGCCCACACGGCCAAAACTTTGCAAGAGTGGTTGGGGTTGAACATGATCGTCTGGTATAAGGACCTTTGGCCGACCTAAATACCCTCGACTACACCGTGTAGGCGCATATCGAAGGCAAGTCCTGCAAGATCCGCCACAGCAACGTCGACGAGCTGAAGTCTTCCGTCAGCATGTGGAAGGACTTTGTCCCCAACTTGTGCGAGGCCTTCAAGTCTCGCCTGTAACGCGTACTCGCCGCTGAGGCCGTCGCCCGCAAATTTGATTAATATTAAAATTTAAACATTTATATGTTAAAACAATGAAAACTTGTCCAACTTCATCAAAACTCTGTGTCCTTTGTTGAAAACGTCGTAATGGGTGTAACAGGATTTTTGCCTTACCCGGTTTACTCTTCTGCTATGCTTATGGTTGCTTCCTCCTTTTTTGGAGTCGCCCATGAACCATTCCGCCTCTGCGCCAGCGTCCGTTCCCCCACTTTTCCTTTCACATGGATTGATAGGGCCATCCCCCTTAGAGAGGTAGAGGATAGCGGGGCCCGTTGGGTTGTGCCTCATGAAGTCCTGTATATTGAGTTTGGAGAGGTCGGCATGTCTGCGCCCCTCCCCCCCTCTCTCTCTTCCTCATTGGAGTCTGCCCACTTTCCCAATATTACAAGATTGAAGACTCCTTGAGGAGGGGGGGGGGGTCACTTGGAGGCTTCTCCTCGGCCTCGGGCGGTGAGGACCAGATAAAGACCAAATTCGCAAGTCAGCTGAGCGGAGCCTTGATTACTTTGGGGGACCCTCATTCAGAGAGCACCTAGCGTTTTTGAGCCCACTAGCATAAAACGCCTTCTGATTATTCGCGCCACAGGCAAAGGCAACATGATCCATCGGATGAGAACATTAGCTATTTTGACCGGTAGAGAGCCGAAGGTGTTCCGTTTCTCGGACGGGAGCCTTCCGAAGCAGCGATTAATAATGCCCTTCTCACACTCAATGGCTCTCCGGTGAGTGTGGCGCTGCACACCACCGTGAACTTCCTGAAAGGATTAGTTTATGTGAGGGAACTTGTGGACTACTCCTGAGATGACCTCACCCAAGATATGCCCGACCACGGGGCGCTCAAGGTCGAACGTGTAATGATAAAACGGAGGGGCTTTGAGACTCTCCCCTACACTATTCGTCACCTTCGGCGATGACGCTCCCCTAGTCGGTCCGTGCCTGTTGGTCGCTACCGTGTGAAGGCATTCGTGCTACTACTGCTACCACTTTGGTCGTATCTCCTAGAGAAAGAAATCCTGGCCATTCACGCTGTGTGTGGATCGTCTTATACCCTTCGTAGGCAGTTGCCAGATGGGCTCGGGCCGGTGGCGCTTCATATTCTGTCTCTACCCTCAATGCTCCCCCAATAGCGGGAGTATGGCCTTTTTGGAGCACACATCGTGTAACACTTGATCTCTACTAGTGTGAAGAGGAAGACGACTGTTATGCCGTCTCCCCTCTGTTTGAAGTTACTAGGGGTTTACCGAGTACTGCGGCTGTTTTCATTGCCGAGTTGGTTGTAATACACCGCTCCGTACGTGAGATAATGCCACGTGCCCTGTTCAGAGACAAGCTTATCATCTACTCCGAACTCCCTGGTTCATAGTATCGTTGCCCCAAGCCGAGATTATCTCCTGTTGGGTTCCTGAACATGTAGCGATTGCGGGGAATGAGTGTGTATATGAGGGCACCCAAAGAGTCCGTCAGAACTGGTGACCAGACCAGCGTTTTGCTCTTCCTCACTGACTGCATGGCATGAATCAGCTAAGCCCTCCAGACTACCAGGCAAAGATTTGCGACTGCCCAGAGGAACCTAAAATTTCAGGTCGCTTTCTCTCCTCCTCGAATTGGTGGGACGCATCCTCGATAGAGGAAGCGCTTCCCTGCACCTTACTGTGACGACTGCGTTATCCCTCAGATTGTTCGGCACATTTTTTAAATGCCACAGTCTGGGTGATCATATCGCACATTACCTGTCCTTGTATCAGGAAGAACGAGGTCGCTGCCGTTTGTCCCTTTTACTCAGGGTGGTTTCCTGGACTATTTGACATCTTGTAGGAGACTGACCTCGATTTTATTTAACTCTTTAGTCTTGGTCGCATACTCCTGCGGCATGGGGTTGCGGGCTTTCTCCAGACGCCGGATCGTGCTTCCTCGTCGTTTCTTGTTTTTTTTTATTTTCTTTGTTTTTATTGGTTTTGATTTTAATCTAGACTAGCATTAGACTGCAAAGCAATTACGGCGACTTGTTTCCTTGGAGGTAGTCATCAGATGGACACTATAAAAAAATATATTGATAATAATCAGCTTTGCTCAATGAGACGCACCTCTCATTCAGCTGCTCCGTCCTCTCCCATTAAAGTTGCCATTAACATACGAGGGGCAGTCAATAAGTTTTGCAATTCGGATATGAGGAAATTAGTTTTATTATTTTTCAATATAACTTCCCTCGAGTTCAATGCACTTGCGCCACTTGTCCCTGAGGCTTCGAATTCCCGACAACCAGAAATCTCCCGACTGCTCTTCAATCCACTCCTGGACGGGAGCTGGACATCTTCATCGTCCCCAAACCGGCGTCCACGCAGTACAGCCTTGAGCTGGCAGAATAAAAAGTAGTCGTTAGGGGCCAGATCTGGACTGTAGGGGGAAAGGTTGAGCTCCTCGAATCCTGACTCGCGCAGGGCAGCTTGTGCAACTCTGGCCTTGTGGACTTTGACGACGTAGAAGTTGATCATGGGGCGTGAGGTTTCTAGGGACCCAACGGGCAGAGACTTTAGTCATGGCCAAATTGTCGTGGATGATGTTGATAACACTTCCATGTGATATTCCAAGTTCTCGCTCGATTTCTTCGACCTTCACCCGTCGATTTTCGAGGATGATCCTCTCCACACGGGTCACATTGTCCTCGTTGGTCACGTCTGACGGGTTTCCTGGACGGGGGCCATCTTCAAGGGACTCACGACCATGGCGGAACTTCCTATTCCAGCGAGCAATGGATGCATAGGAAGGGGCAGTGTCAGTGTACACTGCAACCATGCCTTCATGGATCTCTTTTGCATCCTTGGTTTCCTTGGTCAAAAATTTGATCACTGCGCGGTGCTTAACCTTCTCCATTGTTGAAAAATTTGTGACTGACGATCTGCGATCAGCTACTGCTTCTTAAATAGACGAGGCAGGAGCGTGCGGCTGCAGGTCTTGACTTGTCATAACTTGTCCTAACACCCCCACAAACAGCCATTTCCCTTCCTCTGTTTTGCCCTACCGATTCGCAAAACCTATTGACCGCCCCTCGTACTTTAGCCGCACAGAACCAGCCTTTGCTTGTTACATAATAGGATAGATTCAGATGTGCCAGCCCATGCAGTCTCGTTAGCTATACTGATTGTGTATCTCTCACCCATTTCCACTCTAACTTTTTTATCTTCTCCAGTAACACGTTCATAAACTTTCTCCTTACTATGTCGTTATTGTTGTGACCAAGATTTCCTGTTATCGTGCATAATATTTAAGCTTGTATCTCTTCCCGACAGGTGGTGCGACCATGGCTAATCGTGGGCGAGGTGGGATGGGCGGTGGTAACAAAGCCCTAATGGAAAAGTTGGGTCTCCAAAAGAGCGAGCTAATCAAGGAGCCTTCGACTGGTCCACCAGAGACCTTTCCCTCCCTACAGTTCCGCCCCGTTGCGCTGCCCCGAGAACGCAGCGAAGCGAGCAAGTACTTCTTGATGGTCAAGAGGGAGTTGCGTGCGCACCTTCAGAGCGCGGAATGCACCATCACACTCGACTCGAGAAAACCTGATATTGAACGCTACTCAGATCGTTTCCACTGCCTGAGCGGGAGGAGCTGCCTCTCCCTGCCATGGGCACGCTTTCCTCGTGATCTTCGTCCACCCGGGGCCCAGAAGGGACTCAGTCCTCGGCGGCGGCAGGAGAAAAAACGCAAACGGGAAGCCCAGTCTGGTTTGCCTGCTGCCAAGAAGCGCGCACCCGATGTGGATGTGAAGGAGAAGCTGGAGCAGCTGGAGAGGAAGGAAAAAGGTGGAGGGGATGAGGAGGAAGCGGAAGAAGAGCGGAACGCAGTTGAGGAGGTGCAGGAGGAGGAGGACGTGGACGAAGAAATGGACGAAGGAACCGATTACATTAATTCATACTTCGACAATGGCGAAGATTACATCGAGGATGATGGAGACCCACTTGAAGAGGGTGGGGTCTTCTAATCAAAGTCCCCCACCACCTCATCGGATCGTGATGCTTTTCTCGGACACACCCTTCGTACCGATGTGCTGTGCCAATAGGATGGATACCTCTTTGTGTCTTAACCAACCTCCTCTACTTTGCGGGGAGGGGGGGGCACGACCGAAAGACCTGCGGATCCCTCCCGAGAATGGACCCTATTCACTGCCGCCTGGAGGTGACCAGTGGTGTCTTAATCTTGGCTCGATGTTCCATTCCATTGCCTCTGGTATCATCTGGACCCGAGCCATTTTTCTATTAAATTTGACCAAATGGATAACTCAGTTTTTTTTTGTCCTCCTAAATGTAATCGACTATGCGCGTCTCGGGCAGGCTTGTACGTTTTTCCACCAATACCCCAGATGTCTGATGTACATATCAGTGGAAAGTTTAACATTGGCTCCCAAACAAAGTTTGGTACATGTAGCAGCAGTCACCTCCATATTGACCCCAATCAGGTTTATCATCTGGATTAATTTAAGTGTGATAGGTTGTAGCCCCAGTCTAGGTTGTGAGGTATAATAAATCGCTGAGTTTTAGTTGTACCATCGAACACTCACTTATGATGATTCTTAAATCTCAGTGGGGACCTTTTGTTTAACCTGGACCACGAACCACGGTTTTCTAAAGCGTGTGGCTTCCGCCGTGAAGGCGACACAATTCCGGAGTCCATTCGGCGAATAACCACACCTGAAGTAGCTTAGCTTGGCTAAAATAGGAAGTGATGTTTCTATTCCGCTGGGCAATTTTCCTTTCATACTGGATCGGTAGTGCTTGTAAGGGACGCAACTCCCTTAACATGCCTGCGTCCCTGCAACAAAGATAGTTGTCAGAGGGCCTCCCTTAAGGTATGCAGCATTTTTTTCATCTATATTTTTGGCGAGAAAGGAATCTAAAACAGGCTTTGTTTTTATACTAGCTTAGTCTACTAAACTCTATGCCTACCTACCTGAAAAAACATTTAACTCCTTCCAATCTGCTGCGTTATTTAAAAGGATATAGCCTAGACCTGTTAGAGGTGCACTTACAACAAACAATTAACATTTGTTCATCTCCAGTCTCGCCTAAAAATAACCATTTTTAATATGATTGTTACAGGAGACAAAAATTGATTATGTAAAATAATAATCTAGACAATGGAATACTCCTGTTGCAAAACCATTACCTCAGCCGAAACGGGCCTCATCCATGGAAGATTGATTACCTTGTGGTATATGAATGGCATAATCCATTTTGAACTTCTTAACCCAAATCAGAGCTTTATTGTACTCAGTTGGACGACGCGGGAGCGTGCTTCTTGTATTTTCTTGCCATTGGTTTCGTGTTTGTTGTTTTTTATTTAGCTTAGCATTACGCTATAAGATAATTACCGCGACTTATACCCTTGTAGGTCAGATGGTCAAATGTGTTGTAAATGCTCAATTTGGACCGTCACCATTAATCAATGGAAGAAGGGATGCAGTTTCGGCAAGACAATGCGCGACCTCATACCCCAATAGATACCCCTCCTAGTGCAGAGGTAGAATAATAAGTGATACACGCCCTACTCAGTGGACCTGCCTTTCTCATTTCTTTTATTACATACCATTCTCTACCCCTTCCAGTATTAGCGCTTACTATCCAGAGGTTCTGGTGGCTCTGTGCACTTTCGTCCTCATACCATAACTTTGCCGTGCCAGGTTACAGCGTGAGATCCCTACCTCCTGAGAGGGCGTAAAGCCCGGTGGCTAGGGGAGGTATTAGGTCGGGTCGGGGTTTCAAGGCCCATCTTAGCTGTAATTTACATGCCGAGTGATCGTAAATAACATTCTGATCCTATGGGGATTTCTGCCTTTAACCCCACAAGGCATTGGGGGGTTATGCTATTGACTTTATATGCGTTTGTTACTTTCAAACTTTTTGACTATGATCACAGGTGTAAATGGTGAGTTCCTCCAAGCATCCTCCTCTCCGGCAAATGGCTTTCTTTCCCTTATCGAATCTTCAGAACTGCCTTCGGTTATCTTCACTTCTGAAATGGAGCTAGTTTCACCCTCCTAGACTGCGACGGACATCCTTTCGCCATTCTTTCTCGGGGGCTCGCTAAGAATAGGCAAAAGCAGCGCTCTATTGGGGCAGATGGAGCGGGCCAACCCCCTTCGAGGGGTGAGGAGTGACGTAGTCATCTGTTCCTTGCCGCAAAACCTTAACCTTATAGACTATAGGTTCATAACCTTGGGGAAGCCGGCCTGCGCCCCCTCCCCCCCCCAACACACTTTCGATGGAGGTCGGGCTCGCTGGTCCCACTGACTTTAGTTACAGGCCTTGAGTCTCCAGTCGAGATGTCTGACACTTTTGGGTAGGATGGCCATTTGGAGGCCCCTCCCCGTGTGGAAATTGACACGATGGCCCCGACGCCAGGGTCTTCCCTGGGGTAAAAGATGACTCTGTGAAACACACTAAAGACAGAGTCCGCCCCTGTGCAAAAAAACAACGGGCCTCTTGGACTCAACAAGAGAGTAGGAACCATCCTCGGGTGGTGCTCCCAGAACATACAAATCCTTGTCCCTTACGGAGGAAGCTGAGGCTGGCTCGATCAGCCTTGTGGCTCCGTTCTTGGGAGGGGGAGAACAGGGTTCACGTCCCGACCTTGTAAAAAGAAAGAGCTTCCGCTCCTGGGTAAGTACGGATCTCTTGCCATTTTGGCAGTTGGCTAGGGCAAATATTACAAGTCCAGCCCCGGGGCACCCTTGGGTCGGGAGGGTAAATCTAAACACTATTTCCAAGGGTAAGGTGAGCTGAGCCTCTATGATGCGGCGTCCTTCATCGAAATGCAATCCGACTTTAGCCCTTTTTCGGGCACACCTAGAAATACTTGAGATATCAAAAATTCCCCTTAGAGTCATAAACTAGATGTATTTCTAAGACACTTTTACTCTTGAACATTTTTTGATTTGAGGCAATGTAAAATGTGAAAAGAAATTGGTAAAGTATCCCGCACGGGATACTTTACCACTTTCTTTTCACATTTTACACCACACCCATATCACATTGGAACACATTTATCTGGCTATGTAGTATTAGATTTCTATGCACCTACCTCCATTATTGCGGGCGTGGGCGGCGTGTGTGTCGTAGTAAAAAGAGGGAGATCTGGCTAGTACGGCGACGGCTCAGAGAATGCTTGCGCGGCCAAGCTCCCGCACGGGCTAGCGCGCTCTTATTGGTGCAGAATTATAGCCCAGGAGTTCCCGCACGGGCTGAAGCCGTCTGCGCCATGAAAGTATTGCAGCACGTTGCGTCAAAAGCGTGGTATGAAGTATCCCGTGCGGGCTACCTTCCCGCTAAAGGGTTAGGAGCATTCCTGGCTGGTTAAATGTAAAATGTTTTATCAGAGAATGGCTTTAACGAGGATGTTTGGTAAAGAACCAAAGGCTATTATGTGTTCTTCGGTCGCTATTGAAATAAACTAAATTAAACCACAATTACTTTCCTATTAATATAATAAAATCGTAATAAAAGAAAACTATAGAAAATACGCACCTACGGATCGTTGGATGGAAAGGGCAAGGTAAAATGAACCAAGACTGGAATAAGAAAGAATAAACTATTTATTTGCAAACATGAGAAGTAGGGTGGGGATGGGGAACACCGACCTATTAGTAGAAATACCTGCATAAAAATTCCATTTTGTACCTGAGCGAGTGCAAACTGTGCCAAAAACCAACTTCACAACATGGCCCACCTCTGATATACTCATAAATCCTCAACTCAGAAAATAAGTGCCATTTTTGGCACTTCAAATTTTGCGGGAACCTCGGTTGGTGTTCCCCTACCGCAGGTCAACACCAACCAAGATGTGAGGGAACATTGACTCTTATTTTTGAAGATCATAAAACAAAATTATTGGGGATTTTTTTGCCTGAACTCAACATATATGATAACTCTAGCCACTTTTGTCGATATAATATCAATGCTTTACTATTTGTGTATTCTAATGCCGAATTTATATTGAACTTACAAAATACATAAGGTGTTCAATTTTCGATTAGGGTGAGGAAACACCGACCTATTAGTAGAAAAACGCTTACAAATTTCATTTTGTACCTGAGCGAGTGCAAACTGTGCCCTTAATCAGTTACTTTTTGTTATATTTTTCCAAGTATTTCAAAGTATATCGAATTTTCAAAATTTCACGCATCGGTGTTCTCCCGCACCACCATTTTTTTCTCAACAATGCCATGGTGGCCATTTCGAAAGGATGCACTAAATTTCACTCGATAACATGTCAATATGGCTAAATATCGTAAATGAAACTTAACTCAAAACAATCACGCGATATTCACCGACGTGAGACACTATGAGAACCGTGAAAAATACCAACAGACATACGAAAAATCAATTTTACTACCTGGTAAACACATACGTCGTGATGGCGGAAACCTGTTGCTCGTGTGTTGTTCACTGAGGATGAGTGCTGTGTTGGTGGTGGGTGGCGGCGGGCAATTTGAAATAGTTATCGTACCAGAGCATTCGGTCTGTGTTCCTCTCGGTCGGTATACCCCTGTAGGGTTCTCCACCCCTACATGTTTATAAAAATCCCCCCCCCCAAAAAAAACCCAATATATGTATATATAGGGTATTCACCACTAAAATTCGACTGGCAACATTTTCATTTTTCCCAAGCGCGCTTGCACCCACGTTTCTTTCTCATTTGATTCCTGTGCTCATCGAGAAAGGTCAGTTCAAAAATTTAAGTCAGTTTTCTTAGCTTGTTGCCCCCCTTTTGTATCAAACTCAAATTAATTATGGCGTGTTTCATTTCCAGACCCATTAATCACGCTAACCATCAGTTCCAATTCATAACGATCAATATTAGCCATCAGTTCCAATTAATAACGATCATTATTAACCATCAAATCCCAATAATTTCAAATATATTTATTCCTAAATAATTATTTATCAATCAACAAAATTTCTAATTATTGTAATAACAAACTCATAATCAAATGTAATATTTCTTTGTTTTACTTTGCTGCCATTTTCTTAAATTCTAGTTGTCGTATATTCAGTAATTCATGGTTTTGCCAAAACTGAAAATCGTCGTACAAAGACTCCTTGATTTTGAAAATTGACGCCATTCGAATCTAAACTCTCATTTATTAATTCAATCAATTAAGTTCTCACCAAATGCTATATTCCTATTAAAATATCTCATTTAGATTTGTAAATAAACTTATTTTTTGTAACCTTGAATTCATATCCTATTTTTCATTCAAGCATCCTTATTCAAATTCTTTCTTTGCTAAGATATTTAGGACCTTAGCTGGTGCCCCTAGTTATCTAGGCTCAATATAATTCAACTCAGCATACAATAAATTCTCACAAACCATCCCGCTAAACCCCCTCCTCACCCTAATATGTGAATAAAACCTTTGAACATTTGTTGAATTATACGGAAATATAATTTCTTTAGGAATCACTATATAATATAAATTGGTAAATGAAATAATTTGAATTCAATAGATACGTGGTCACGTGAAAGATGGAAAATTTGCTCGCAGGCCATTACGAGTATAATGGTGGTACAATGATGGAAAATAATAAATAGGATAGTTAAAATCGATAGGTTTAAATAAGATAGGATGAAAATAGAATATAATATAGAACGGTAAAATAATTTAATATTATTTGATGTGTTGAAATATAGGAAGTACGTAAATGGGATTGTATTGGACAGCTATATTAGGATGATTAAATCGGGTAGGCTCACGGTCTGTGAGCCTACTAATTTTATATCCTACCCGGTTTAATGTTGCAATGACTGGTCAAGAAAATAAATCATTTTTTTTTCTTGAGACTGAAACTTGTTGTACCATTATCAATTGTTCGTAAAGTAAACGAACACAATTATGACGTCACATTAAGTGACTTAGACCGGCCAATCAGAGAGCAACAGATACTCCTGAAATCAGCAGAAAAGGTAATTAGTTGAAACGAGGTTTGTATTTCCTTTTTGTATATACAATATCTGTGATTCACTAGAAGCATGGCTTGTTATGTTGCAATGCTTTGGAAATTGCTTCATTAGGCCTAGTGTTATATGCAGTGGTGGCAAAATGAAGCGAAGCGTGCCTCAAAAGCTTGATATTCGGAAGATTTTTGTCTTCTTCGTAGCCGAATAGTTTAAGGGGCGGTTTAATTGAGACCAAAGCAGTTGCTCGCTGCTCAGTGTGCTTGATTAGAATCCCACGAATGTACGGAATTTTAGCGAATTAGAAAATAACTTTCCAAAGAAAAATATCCTGTTTTTCTGTTTCTTGCGGTTTTCTGGATTCATTTCATCATTCTTTAGTGTTCATGAAAGATATATATATATATATATATATAGTACAGGAAAGAGAAATATATATAGTACAGGAAAGAGAAATTTGACGGAATGAACAATGAGACAAGAAACAGGAGTTTTTTAGAGGTAAGAGAAAGGGACATTAGAAGAAGACTAGAATCATAGAGAGCAGAGGGCGGCACAATGAAGGCAAACCTTTACCGAGAAGACAGAGATAACGCCAGGGGAAAAAAGTTTGAAATTCCTGGCCGGGACTCGAACCCGGGTCTGCTGATTGCCGGTCAGATGCTCTACCGCTGAGCTACCAGGGACAGTGACTCTACTTCGCCCAAAGCGTCACCCCATCAAACCCAGTATCTCTCTAAGCTAGGAACCTCCAAGGAATTTTTATACCTCATCTTCTTACCCGCTTACAATTTAAAGGCTCATCCCCAAGTCACATACAAAAAAGAAGGAGCAAATGCAAGTTCTGCGGGTGATAACAACCACCACAGTGCTTTCGCCATATTTATTTTCTGCCTTTCAAAACAATTTTGAAGACAGAAATAAAGGTGCAGAAACCTTGCATTGCAGACTATATTACAATATAGTACAGGAAAGAGAAATTTGACGGAATGAACAATGAGACAAGAAACAGGAGTTTTTTAGAGGTAAGAGAAAGGGACATTAGAAGAAGACTAGAATCATAGAGAGCAGAGGGCGGCACAATGAAGGCAAACCTTTACCGAGAAGACAGAGATAACGCCAGGGAAAAAAAGTTTGAAATTCCTGGCCGCGACTCGAACCCGGGTCTGCTGATTGCCGGTCAGATGCTCTACCGCTGAGCTACCAGGGACAGTGATTCTACTTCGCCCAAAGCGTCACCCCATCAAACCCAGTATCTCTCTAAGCTAGGAACCTCCAAGGAATTTTTATACCTCATCTTCTTACCCGCTCACAATTTAAAGGCTCATCCCCAAGTCACATACAAAAAAGAAGGAGCAAATGCAAGTTCTGCGGGTGATAACAACCACCACAGTGCTTTCGCCATATTTATTTTCTGCCTTTCAAAACAATTTTGAAGACAGAAATAAAGGTGCAGAAACCTTGCATTGCAGACTATATTACAATATAGTACAGGAAAGAGAAATTTGACGGAATGAACAATGAGACAAGAAACAGGAGTTTTTTAGAGGTAAGAGAAAGGGACATTAGAAGAAGACTAGAATCATAGAGAGCAGAGGGCGGCACAATGAAGGCAAACCTTTACCGAGAAGACAGAGATAACGCCAGGGAAAAAAAGTTTGAAATTCCTGGCCGCGACTCGAACCCGGGTCTGCTGATTGCCGGTCAGATGCTCTACCGCTGAGCTACCAGGGACAGTGACTCTACTTCGCCCAAAGCGTCACCCCATCAAACCCAGTATCTCTCTAAGCTAGGAACCTCCAAGGAATTTTTATACCTCATCTTCTTACCCGCTCACAATTTAAAGGCTCATCCCCAAGTCACATACAAAAAAGAAGGAGCAAATGCAAGTTCTGCGGGTGATAACAACCACCACAGTGCTTTCGCCATATTTATTTTCTGCCTTTCAAAACAATTTTGAAGACAGAAATAAAGGTGCAGAAACCTTGCATTGCAGACTATATTACAATATAGTACAGGAAAGAGAAATTTGACGGAATGAACAATGAGACAAGAAACAGGAGTTTTTTAGAGGTAAGAGAAAGGGACATTAGAAGAAGACTAGAATCATAGAGAGCAGAGGGCGGCACAATGAAGGCAAACCTTTACCGAGAAGACAGAGATAACGCCAGGTTTCTGCACCTTTATTTCTGTCTTCAAAATTGTTTTGAAAGGCAGAAAATAAATATGGCGAAAGCACTGTGGTGGTTGTTATCACCCGCAGAACTTGCATTTGCTCCTTCTTCTATATATATATATATATATATATATATATATATATATATATATATATATATATATATATATATATATATATATATATATATATATATATATATATATATATGAAAAACTCACAAAGTATCACGTGAGGGTAGCAAATGAATGCAATGTCCTGCAGGAAAAATTGAAAAGGTGTTTCCAAGTACTTTCGAACTTTATTAAGTTCCTTATCAAGGATAACTACAAGAAATAGTATTATATTAGAGGTATATATACGAAAGAAAAGTATGAAAGACCGCCTCAAAAACAAGAAATCACCAATGAGGAAGACGGAAGGGGGAAGGTAAAGAAACACATTAAGAATTACAAGAAGCAGGTTGTAAGGTCAATTAATAATAATAAAGTTCGAAAGTACTTGGAAACACCTTTTCATTTTTTCCTGCGGGACATTGCATTCATATATATATATATATATATATATATATATATATATATATATATATATATATATATATATATATATATATATATATATATATAAAGGTCTTTCAACAAGGAAGCTCGAGCTTTGTCAGGCGATAGAGGCCATGTTGTTAAAGCGACATCTATCAAACTCACGGTGAACTGTTCAGTAGTACTTGGCAAGTAACGATGGAAAGTTATAGTGTTGAATAGCGTGTGCAAATCATCAAATGTTATTATGAAAATCAGTGCTCCGTTCGACAAACGTTCCCCGCATTACATGATTTCTATCTTCAACAACGAGGCCCAATTTTGGATGAATGGATTTGTGAACAAGCAAAATTGTCGGATTTGGGACGAAAACACTCCACATGAGATACACCAGCACCAATTGCATCCCAACTAAGGCACTGGTTTGATGCGGATTTTCGTCTAACGGAATCATCGGTCCTTATTTCTTTGAGAACGAAGATGAGATTGCCATAACCGTCAACGGCGAGACCTACATATTGATGATAAGCAACTTCTTATGGCCTCAACTGGCTTATATGCCTGATATGGATACTGACGACATGTGGTTCCAACAGGACGGCACTACGTGCCACACTGCGCACGTCACAATAGACATTTTGCACCAACGATTTCAGGTGAGGGTCATCTCGCACGGCAGCGACGTCAACAAGCCACCGAGATCATGCGATTTAACGCCATTAGACTACTTTCTTTGGGGCTACCTTAAATCGCATGGCTATGCGAATAATCGGCAAACAGTTGATGTCCTCAAAGTCAACATAACGAACACCATCCAGCAAATTCAGCCAGATCTGGGCGACAAAGTCATCGAAAATTAAGCCTCCTGAATACGTTCCACCAAGCGAAGCCGCGGCAGACATTTGAACGACGCTATATTCCAAACTTAATGACAAAATATACTTTCAAATTTTAAATAAATTGAGTGCATATATCACACAAAACTTGTTTTATTTACATTTAAAAATCGAGCGACCTTATTGAAAGACCCTATATGCATATTTATAAATACGAGGGGCAGTCAATAACTTTTGCAATTCGGATATAAGGAAACAAGATATGAGGAAAAGTGTTTTATTATTTTTCAATATAACTACCCTCGACTTCAATGCACTTGCGCCACTTGTCCCTGAGGCTTCGAATTCCCGACAACCAGAAATCTCCCAACTGCTGTTCAATCCACTCCTGGACGGCGAGCTGGACATCTTTATCGTCCCCAAACCGGCGTCCACGCAGTACAGCCTATTGCTGGCGGAATAAAAAGTAGTCGTTAGGGGCCAGATCTGGACTGTAGAGGGGATGGTTGAGCTCCTCGAATCCGCACTCGCACAGGGTAACTTGTGCAACTCTTTGCCTTGTGGACTTTGACGACGTTGAAGTCGATCATGGGGCGTGAGGTTTCTAGGGACCAAACGGGCAGAGACCTTGGTCATGGCCAAATTGTCGTGGATGATGTTCATAACACTTCCATGTGATATTCCAAGTTCTAGCTCGATTTCTTCGACCTTCACCCGTCGATTTTCGAGGATGATCCTCTCCACACAGGCCACATTGTCCTGGTTGGTCACGTCTGACGAGCGTCCTGGACGGGGGTCATCTTCAAGGGACTCACGACTATGGCGAAACTCCCTATTCTAGCGAGCAATGGTTGCATAGGAAGGGGAGAGTGTCGGTGTACACTCGAACCATGCGTTCATGGATCTCTTTTGCATTCTTGCCTTCCTTGGTAAAAAATTTGATCACTGTGCGGTGCTCAACCTTCTCCATTGTTGAAAAATTTGTGACTGACGATCTGCGATCAGCTACTGTTTCTTAAATAGACGAAGCAGGAGCGCGCGGCTGCGAGTCCTGACTTGTCATAACTTGTCCTAACACCCCCACAAACAGCCATCCCCCTTCCTCTGTTTTGCCCTACCGATTCGCAAAACTTATTGACCGCCCCTCGTATATATATTAGATTTCACGATGTATAGGTGAGAATGGGTGGATGAAGTAAAAAACTGGAAAACACTATGGAGGTCTTTATTAACGTTTCGCCTTTTCGCTTCTTCAGAATATACCTGTAGGAGCAAGGGGGGATCGCTCTCTATATACATGTCATCCCGGATCACCGCTGCTCGTCTTCCCTCGGCTTCTCTGGTTGATTTCTTCGGACCTTGACCTTTCCGCTTTTTTTTTGATGAGCCGCACTGCCCCATAGGCCAGCCGAAAGAATCCGTCCCGGTGATTGGTTGATCTGTCGGAGATAATATGTGAGGCTTTAATTATCTTTTTCTCTCTTTTCGCTAAACCCTTGTGAATTATTTTAATCCCACCCCAATTAGGCAAACGGCCGAATTCATCGACATGTACTACCATGGCGTTTGATGTCATATGCGCTCTAATATCCCTCTTATGTTCGTTGACTCTAGTCCTAATGTATCTACCTGATTCACCAGAGTAACTGTGGTCGCATCCGTCACAGGGTATTCGATAAATAATACCCTTATCCGTTTTTGCCGTCGATTTTTTGTGATTTACTAACTAGTTAGCGACCAAAACACCAGTCTTCTTAAGTCACCTATTCAATGTCCTTGCTGCCATAGAGTACGGAGCAGACAGGTACCTGACCCATTCTAATCCCTTCTTGTAGGGCTCATTACTTTCGATCACCTCTGTGAGCGTAACCGTTTTACCCCTCTACCCGCTATTTTTATTGCTTTATGCCGTAATTTTATCAAAAGGCCCTCTGCATATTTTAGTCTCATGACACTGGCTCTCTTTAGGTTTGAAATTTGATATAGGCAGGGATAAGGGGAGTTATTTGAGTTACCTATCAAAGAATTACAGATACAGTGATAGTTATGTGGCTAAAAAAATTGTTTAATGAATTTTGTTTTGCTACAAAAGTATAGAAGAAGAGCAAAACTATGCCTTACCAAAGAGATTCATGAATGCATTAGAGGATCTGGGTAAGTGTAAGGGTATTATAATAACGCAAGCGGATAAAGGAGGCGGGGTGATAATTTTAGACAGGTCTGCATATGTAGAAAAAATGAATGATTTGCTTAATGGTACGTACGAGAAAAGATACCCAGGAAAAGCCTGTAGCGGTCTACACCCTAACAAATGTAAATATTTATTCCATACTGTATATATATATATATATATATATATATATATATATATATATATATATATATATATATATATATATATATATATATATATATATATATATATATATATATATATATATATATATATATATATATATATATATATATATATATATATATATATATATAATTTCAAGAAGAGGGGGGAATCCTGACTTAAATCGGGTGATTGGTACACCCGCTCTCCCAAGCGTCTTAAAATTAAGCCATGAGGTTTCATTTGCTTTGCTGTCCCGCATCGGTGAAACAGGTCTGTAAATATTTGAATTGTAATTGTTTAGCTAAATATTTCCCAAAAGAATCCCGAATTAATACTTGATTCTTTTGTCTCATTTACATACTCATTCAACTCCGTTATAATCTATTTAACAATTATTCACTCTATTTACCAATTAATTTACCAATTAATATTTACCAATCAATTTACCAAATAATATTTGCCAATCAATTTATTAGGTTGAGGAATAAGTTCTTGCGTTTTTTTAAATGTTGTGTTGATTTAAGTTTCGTTGACGTGATTTGTGCACATATTAAGAAACAATAATAAATAATGAGAGCAAAATTTGCAAAGGTTATGCTACGTCTCTTAACAGTGTAGACTATTAGGCTTTTGCTTAGGCTACGTCTTGAAGTTGAATAATAAGTCATTGCGGTTTATTTAAAAGTTGTGTTAATTTAATTTTTGTTCTGTACCCTCAAAATGGAATGTCAAGTTGTTGTTATTCATTTTCATTCGAGACGGGATCAATGCAAATGCAGCCAAAGCTCGTCGCGATATTTGTGCTGCGTACTGAGAAAATGATTTATCAGAAAGGATAGCTCAATGGTGGTATTCACGTTTCAAAAACGGTCATTTCAATCTTAATGACTAAGAACGTTCTGGTCGCTCCATTAAGTTGGATGAAGATCGATTGAACGACCTTCTTCATGAAAATCCTCGTCAATCGACTAGAGAATTGGCTGTACAATTGGCGTGTGATCAGAAAACCTTCCTTTGATGGAGGAAGTTCAAAAACTCGGTGCATGGGTTCCGCACGCCTTGAGTGAAAGCAACAAACTTCAACGCTCCACGATTGCCGCAGGTTTGCTTGCTCGTCACAAGGCTACTCGTGGATATTAGGACAAATTTCTTCACCGCATCATCACTGGCGACGAAAAGTGGTGTTTTTATGTCAACATGAACAATCGAAAACAATGGCTTAGCCCCAATATAAAAAAACACTTCCGCGATTAAAGAAAGGACTTCGTCCACGAAAAACTATGTTGTGTGTGTGGTGGGATTGTGAAGGCATCATTCTTTATGAGCTCCTTGCGAACAACGAGATTGTCAATGCAGAACTCTACGTTCAACAAATATATCGACTCGCCGAAGCTATTCATGAAAAGCGACCTCATCGACGTTATGGAGTCCTTCTGCAACACGACAATGCTGTCTTCGCATTGCCAATATGACAAAATATGCCATCCAAACACATAATTGGGAAATCCTGCCGCATCCTCCATATTCACCAGATTTGGCTCCATCGGATTTCCATCTGTTCCGATCGCTCTCTAACAATTTGCGCGGCGTTTCGTTCAATACTGATGTATAATTAAGAACCTGGTTATACGAATTCTTCGAGTCAAAATCTAGAGATTTTTATTGCAGAGGCATTGAAAAACTAGTTGAACGTTGGGAAGAATGCGTAAATAACAACGGAGAATACATTATTGATTAAATTACATATTGTTATCAATTAAAAATGAAGTTTTCTAAAATTGTTAATGTTAATGAGTAAATTTGATAAAACCGTAAGAACTTATTCATCAACCCATTATTAATTTACCCAATCTAATTATCAATCATCATTTGTTATACTATATTTACCAATTATCCAATTTACTTACAATTTACCAATTTACTTCCAATTTACTAATTAATATTTGCAAATCAATTTACTAATTTACTTATAATCACTTTACCCAATCTAATTATCAATCATCATTTGTTATACTCTAATTGCCAAACCATATTACCAATTGTAAATCCATTCCAGTTAACTCACTCAAATTTAATTCACGCGTAATTCTCAATACAATCATAAACTGTTACTATATAAATTCACCCTGAAATAATCTAACTGTTTATTCAATATTATATATTTTTCTTAACTCTTAGTTTTTAATTTACGTATTTCCCTAACATCGCACAGATTAGACCTAAGGAATTCGTCTGCAAAATTTAGACTCGCGTGATCATTTAACAATTCATTCCCTTGAATAACGAAATATAGGTTTTTATGTTTATCGTAATCTGAGAGCTATCATGGATATTGCCGCAATATTCATTTAAAACCTATAGTGCCGATAAAGAGGCTACTTTATTTGAGAAGCAGGTGAAGAAAATACTTGGAAAAATGGTTAAGGGGTAAGAAGCTAGTCAAACTCATTGAGGAAAATCCAAGACCCCCTAAAATGAGGCGGCTCCAAAAACCCACAAGCAAGGCATCCCACTTAGATCGATCACCTCAGGGGTGGGGAGTGTTCCTCATAGGATTGCTAAGGTATTGGCCAAGCCATTATCTCAAGCGTTGGGCAAAATCAGTGTAGCTCATTTAAAGAATTCAGCCGATTTAAAAGATAGATTATGTGAGGGAAATCTCGATCGAATAAACTAGTTAGTTTTGATGTTAAAGTGTTATTCACTAATGTCCCAGTAGATGACGCTTTGGAAGCAGTGAAGAAATCAGTAGCTAACATGAATGACTCTGATCTACCGATTAATAAGAGGGACTATATCAAGTCAGTATTTTTATGTGTAAAGTTTGGTGCTTTAATAGCTTATCTGATGATTGGTTTAATGAGATACTTGCTTAGATAACAGCCATTAAGCCTTGCTATATATGAATTTAAAGATAAAAATGCGTTGATAGAAAAGACGTCAGAGAGTATAACTAAATCAGCCGAGAAGGTTTCGAAAGTACTGACTATAGTGGATAGAAGTGCGTATGCAGAAAACTGTAGCTTACATAGCACAATACACACTAACTTATACTCTATAAATGTTAATAAGAGAATTATCGAAGAAAATTATTCTGAAGAAAATTCCAGTTCTCGGCGAATGGCGAAAGACTTCTACGGGAAATAGTTTTGGAATAAATAAATAAAGCAAGGATTTATAACAAAATATATATTATTACTAAGAATCAAGTCTGCCAAACTGGATCATAAACTCAGAAGAAAACTTCATAACCTTATCGCCGATAGCGGTTGGACTAAGAATAGCCGGTCTGAAACTGTTACCAACCTCTCCTCCGTAGTTTTGGATGAAAATGTTGTCACCGCTTTAGGATATGGTTTAAATTTCTCTATCCCATCTCCCCCTTCAAGTGTTTCCATTGCTAAAAGTTTTGCCAATTTAGAAAAATTCAGTGATGTACCTAGTGATTTAATTTCTATTGTAAAAGGTTGTGTATATCAATGCTTGGCTAAGCCTGTCCACCTTAATTATCCCCTTCGTTTTCGTCGTGCTTTATCGACTCTTCGAAAAAATTCTTCCCTGCATATTACTAAGGCCGATAAATCTGGTAATATCGTAATCATGGATAAAATTCTTATCTTAATAAAATGAATGTAATGCTTAATGACCAAGATACTTACCTACCTGTATTAAAAGACCCCACTCTTCAAGTTAACAGTGACTTCCATAAAAATGTACGGCGATTACTTAAAAACTTTCCTGATTTAATTTCAAAATTCAAGTCTAGTAACGCTACCCACCCTTATTTGTACGGCTTAGTTAAAACTCACAAGCCAAATTTTCCATTACGCCCTATTATAAGTTCTGTTGGGTTTGTTTCATATTCTCTGTCTAAATGGCTTACTTCATTTCTTACTCCACTAGTTGGTTCCATTTCTCATTCTCATGTCACTAATAGTTACGACCTTATTTTTAAACTTAATGCTATTCATTATTCTAATGATTTTACTCCTGTTAGTTTTGATGTTTGTTCATTATTTACCAAAGTACCCGTTGAAGACCTTTTCAATTTCCTTAATGATCATTTTCAAAATTATGACTTGCCGGTACCCGTTACTACTTTCTTGAACCTCATTTACCTTTGTACCAAAAACTGTAAGTTTTCGTTCGAAAACAAATATTTCCTCCAAAAATTCGGATTAGCCATGGGTAATTGTCTTTCTCCTGTTCTTGCTAACTAATATATGGAGTTTTTTGAAACAAAACTTCTCCCTACTATCCTTGACGCTCCGATCGTTTGGTACAGGTATATTGATGATGTCATTTGCTTGTGGCCTAATTCCAAAGATGTTAATGTTTTTCTTACCAGACTCAATTGTCTCGTCCCTTGAATTAAATTTACCCACGAGTTGGAAAATAGTAGAACCCTTCCCTTTCTTGATCTTCTTATTCATAGAACTCATACATGTTTTAAATACTCTATCTTTCGTAAGCTTACTAATTTAAATTCTTATATTCATTCTTACTCTTTTCACAGCCCTAAAGCTAAACGTTCTGTTTTTTCTTCTATGTTTCTAGGGGCATTACGTGTTGTGAGCCCGGAATATATGGATTTCGAATTTTCCAATATCTTTGAAATTGGCCATAAACTTTGTTACCCTTACCCGTTTCTTCAAAACTGTCTTTCTTCTGCTAAAAAGACATTTTATCAAACTGTCCCTACTCTCCCTTTTAATAGTAATAACAATTTAGTTTTACCTTTTTCTCTTTGTTTTTGTGATCTTCCTCGTCTTTTGAATAACTTTAACATTTCTGTTGCTTTTAAATATGAGATGAGCATTAAGAATTTTTTAGTACGTAATAATTGTCATAGTTTGGGAGGGATGGAGGAGTTTATTCAGTTGAGTGTTCTGGTTGTCTAAGTAAATATTACGGACAAACAGGTAAACAACTTTCTGTTCGCATAAACCAACATAAATATAATGTCCGAAAAGGGAAAGATAACAGTGCTTTCTTTGTCTACATGTTAGATAATGACCATCTAATTAACTGGAACTCGGCCAAATTTATTTATCGTTCCAATGACCCTATAAAAAGGAATATCATTAAATGTGTTTTTATAAGCCAATGTGATAATTTTAACCTTTTCCCTGGCTTATATAAAATAGATGCTATAATTAAAAGATTAATACTCAAAGAAATTAGTTTTGTCTTTCGTTCCTAGTTTTTTTTATATGCATTCTTTAGTTATGTGGCCCCTATTTCATTTTAATTTTTATTATTATTTTGCATTTTTTAATTGTTACTGCTCTGTTTTGTACATTGTATTTTTTCCCCCTTTTTGCTCATCGTGTCTTATAATCTCCCTCGTTAGGCTATCTCCATTTCTTTGAATCTGTTACCCCTTCCTTCGACTTAGTTTGACCTTACTACCTGCTTCTTGTAATTTTTAATGTGTTTCTTTACCTTCCCCCTTCCGTCTTCAACAGTGGTGATTTCTTGTTTTTGAGGTGGTCTTTCATACTTTTCATTCGTATATATACCTCTAATATAATATTATTTCTTGTAGTTATCCTTGAT
Source organism: Ceratothoa steindachneri (assembly GCA_963969495.1). NCBI lineage: Eukaryota > Metazoa > Arthropoda > Malacostraca > Isopoda > Cymothoidae > Ceratothoa > Ceratothoa steindachneri. Next base: position 122,273,860 of record OZ018324.1, read on the forward strand.
AAGGAACTTAATAAAGTTCGAAAGTACTTGGAAACACCTTTTCATTTTTTCCTGCGGGACATTGCATTCATATATATATATATATATATATATATATATATATATATATATATATATATATATATATATATATATATATATATATATATATACGAGGTGCGGTCAATAAGTTTTGCAATTCGGATATAAGGAAACGAGATATGAGGAAGAGTGCTTTATTATTTTTCAATATAACTACCCTCGACTTCAATGCACTTGCGCCACTTGTCCCTGAGGCTTCGAATTCCCGACAACCAGAAATCTCCCGACTGCTCTTCAATCCACTCCTGGACGGCGAGCTAGACATCTTCATCGTCCCCAAACCGGCGTCCACGCAGTGCAGCCTTGAGCTGGCGGAATAAAAAGTAGTCGCTAGGGAACAGATCTGGACTGTAGGGGGGATGGTTGAGCTCCTAGAATCCGCACTCGCTCAGGGCAGCTTGTGCAACTCTGGCCTTGTGGACTTTGAGGACGTTGAAGTTGATCATAGAGCGTGAGGTTTCTAGGGACCCAACGGGCAAAGACCCTGGTCATGGCCAAATTGTCGTGGATGATGTTGATAACACTTCCATGTGATATTCCAAGTTCTCGCTCGATTTCTTCGACCTTCACCCGTCGATTTTCGAGGCTGGTACTCTCCACAAGGGCCACATTGTTCTTGTTGGTCACGTCTGATGGGCGTCCTAGACGGGGGTCATCTTCAAGGAACTCCCGACCATGGCGAAACTCCCTATTCTAGCGAGCAATGGGTGCATAGGAAGGGGAGGTGTCGGTGTACACTCGAACCATGCGTTCATGGATCTCTTTTGATACTTGCCTTCCTTGGTAAAAAATTTGATCACTGCGCGGTGCTTAACCTTCTCTATTGTTAAAAAATTTGTGCCTGACGATCTGCAATCAGCTACTGCTTTTTAAATAGAAGAGGCAGGAGCGTGCGCCTACAGATCCTGACTTGTCATAAATTGTCCTAATACCCTCACAAACAGCCATCCCCCTTCCTCTGTTTTCGCAAAACCTATTGACCGCCCCTCATATATATATATATATATATATATATATATATATATATATATATATATATATATATATATATATATATATATGTATATATATATATATATATATATATATATATATATATATATATATATATATATATATATATATATATATATATATATATATATATATATATATATCAAAGTAGCGCGAGAGAATGATGAAAATGAATCCATTAAACAACATTGAAAGAGAAAACGGAATAATTTTTCCTTGCAGTAATATTTTTATTACCTTTTTTTCGAAAAAATCCGTGCAGGAAAGCGATTCGAAACAGGCACACTGAGGCAGCGTAGAATAGTGTACTAACGGCATACTTTTAACTGTGATCAAAGCGGTGCTCGCTGCCTTAGTGTGCCTGTTTAAAATCGCTTCCCTGCACGGATTTTTCCGAAAAAAGGTAATAAAAATATTACTGCAAGGAAAAATTATTCCGTTTTCTCTTTCAATGTGGTTTAATGGATATATATATATATATATATATATATATATATATATATATATATATATATATATATATATATATATATATATATATATATATATATATATATATATATATATATATATATATATTGTTGAAGACCATTGTGTATTTTGCCTTAATAAATTTCATTTGGCAACTTTCTCTTCTTCTAACTACCTTTCTTTTTTATTCCATCTTGTAGATGGTGAATTATTTGCCCAGTATTCATCTCTTTTTTTAAATGAATGTGCTTGGTAAAAAACAAACTAAAATGCTAAAGCTTTCGATCTTATTCGATCATCTTCGGAGCATTATGAAGTTTATTGCCTCCTTTACCGATGTAGTGAGTGGAGTGAGGATCTGGCAGAAAGTTAAGTGAAACTATGATATATTTATTATTAGAAAAAGCATAAGACATTACAATAAATTAATATATATAATGTAACAGTAATAGAGTTGAAAAAAAGAAAAATATATCGCTGAGAAGGAGAAGGAATTTAGGGGAAGGCAAAAGTACATATAGAGGGGTTCTCCTGGAGCATATCACGCAGGAGTTCAGCTTTTTATACATTCAATATTTCTATTTACATTTTAAATATTACCCTTTAATAGGGTTTAGTTTATATAATCACATTTTAATCTAATGATTGGTTCCTATTTGTTTATTAATCCGATTATTTAATACTCATATTTACACTCTATTTCACTTATCAGCTTCTATTACATTTGTTATAGTTTTACCATCACTTTAATCACATTTCTATATCATTATTCTAACTTTATTATTCTATACTTATTTTTGCTACTATTTACACTTATCATTATTTTAATAATCCACTATGTTATTATTGTATACTTATTTTAGTTTGTTTTTTTTGTTATTATTTACACTTATTCTTATTTATTTCTTGTAACTATTTTTGCAATTTCACTTCTTAGTACCTAGCGTACTCCCATTTATTATTACAATTTAATTTAGCACTTATTATTATTCACATTCACTCATTGATTTACTATTTACAACTTAGTTGTTTAAGTATTGAATGCTACACTTTATAATTTTCAATAAATATAAATTAGTTATTTATGAAACTATATTTGTATGTTTATGCACTTATTTGATATTATTATTATTTAATCATGAATTTTTACACTAACACTTTATAATTATCATTAAATAAAAATTAGTTATTTATTAAACTAGATTTATATGTTTATGCACTGTCCTGATTTTTTCACTTTTTTATTGTTTAGCACTTCCTTACACTATATCCGACGTCTTCATCCCGCTTTTGATGCGTTTGAAGGTCGGCGCGTTTACCGTGTGAAGGCTCGTGTCCGGAATATACACGGTTCCACTACACATTAGACCTTCGATTTCTTTTGGGGACCAAGGCCCCTCGAAGGTCCATTTGAAGTCACCGTTGCGAATTCCTTGCACTAATTTTACTTGGTTACCTCTTTCCGGACGCCGATTGATGCTTCCGAAGATTTTCAGCTTGAGCTCCTCTCCGTCGAAAAAAAGTCCTTTTTCAAGGACCTCGGTTCTCTCGGTGAGAGGCACTCCTGGATAGCTTTCATCATCTTCCGAGCACTCGTCGGTTTCCGTATGTCCGTCTTCTATTTCCTTTGTAATTGTCTTTGTGTTCTTCTTCTTTCTTTTCGATTTCTTCGGGCTGCTTTTGGGGGTTGCTGGGCTTTCCTTTTTGTCTTCCTGGCAATCATTTTCTTTGTTTTTTGTGGACTTCGGTTGTCTTTTTTCTTCATCTTGTTTGGGCTGTTCCTCTGGAGTTTCCTTCGGTTCATCCACAAACTTGATGTTGAGGACATCCTGCGACGCTGGGTTCGGGGGGAACCACAGCTTTTTCTTTACCCCATTATGTTGGAGCATGGTGTTCAGCTCCTCCGAGAAGCAACCTGGGCGTGCAAGGTTCGCCAGGTGGGCGACAATGACCATAGTCATGATCTCCTTGCACTCCATTGGCATTACCAGTTTCGGAGAAGCTCTTTCTGTTGGTGTTGTTGTAGATGCTGCAGCGGCGTAAGATGTTGCGCTTGACTTTGCCTCCTTTTCCAGTTTTGACTTTTGGCGCTTTTCTCGGATTTTTTCCTTGCGTAGGGGACATCTCATGGCAAGAGCCCTGTGTTCCCCTCCGCAGTTTACGCATCTTTCCTTCTCTTCCCTGCACTCTCTCCAACCGTGGCCGGTTCGAGAGCATGCCGCGCAGGTTTGCTCTTTTTGGGGGCAGTCCCTCGTCGGATGGCTTTCCAGGGCGAGGCATTTTTGGCAGTTTTCTAGAAAGATGAATTCTTCTGCCTCAATCTGCTCGGGAGCTATCCTGAGGTAGAACCCCAGCAGACCGTCTCTCATAGCCTTTTGTGCCATTTCTCTCTTCGTGAAAATTATTTTTACGAGGCTCTTCCCAATCTTCTCCACTTTGGAGATCTTGGCCCAGGATTGCTTAGATAGCAGCTCGGCCTTAATGTCCTCAGTGGAGTTGTCCAGGAAGAAGGGGTCGACGCGTTTCAGGATGATCGTGCGACTCACGAGCAACTCGTGGGGGACGATCGCTTCCAGTCCAATTTCTTTCAGTGCAGGTCTTGCGTCTTCAGAAACAAGGACCTCCACGTCCTTGCTCTTCCAACACACCGGAGCCCACCCATTAGATGTCTCGAGGAGACGGGTTAGCTCGATATTGAGCTTTCCGACGACTTTTTCCAGCACGGCTTCCCTTGTGGGTTTTTTGTGCCCCGCAATTAACCGGAGGGGGATCCGTTTGGTGTCCTGGGGGGCCGGGGGACCCATGTCCCCCTGCGGGCACTGCTGCCCTTCCCCCTTCTGGGCCTCGCCTGTGTCACTGGAAGGTGGAGGGCCTCACCGCACCGACGTGGGGTGCGTGGCTTTTTGATTTGGATGAGGTTTCTGGCAGGCCTTGCCTAAAACTTTTCCTCCTTTGCCGGTGTAGATATTACGGAACTCAGCACAGCACAACAGGTACTCTACTAAGGTACTCTTAAGTGAAAGAAGTTGTTGAAGTTGATGTTGATGTAAGAAGAATGAAAAAGTGTAGTAGGTATATAAAGATAAAAAGATGGGTTGAGAATTGCCCTGGTGTAGAGGGCTCCTCACCGGTTTGTCCATTTCTTGAACTATCTGTCTCTTCTCCTTATTCGTTTGTAATTGTCTTAATCTTTTTCTTCTCTATTTATTTATATGAGTTTGTGTTAATATATATATTCTTTTTTATATACTTATTTATATATTTATTTATTTATTTATTTATTTATTTTTTTATTTATTTTTTTTTTTTTTAGGTAAAATAAATATCTCTACTATTTCCTCCGTCGTGGCTTTCAAGCCTTTCAAGTTATTTGTTTGCTCTTGCAATTATTATGTTATTTTTTGTAATTTAACAAATCGTATCTGTCTTGCCGGGGGTTTTGTATCTGAATATGGTTTTGTCATATTTGGTTTCGATGGGCACTACGCCTCTCTACTCTTCGCTTTCTTCATCTTCCGTGATTATTGTTGAAATTAATCTTTTGGTTACGTATAGAGACCAACTATTCGGTCTCTGGAGCAGTTCCTTCCACTCGGGAAGAGGGATTTTCTACTAACCCGTTCTCTTACCGCTCTCGGTATATCTATGTTTTGATTCATGTTCGGGAGTATTTCTTCTTCGATTTTGTCCCAGGTCTTACTCCCCAGCCTTTGGAGTTCTACATTCAGAGGGGTTAATCCTGCTCTTGCATGCAGGACTGTCTGCTGAATGTAGTCCGTCCTTTTTGCTCCAGCTATAAGCAGGGCTGCTTTGTTCTGCACTCTCTGCATTTTTCTGAGAGAGGTGGAACTCACAGCCTGCATGACCACTGCCGGGTACACTAATGTTGAGCGCACCAGAGCAGTGTATAGCTTTTTAAGGTTTTTGGAGCTGAGGTTTTTAAACCTATACAGTTTGCCAAGCTGTATTTTGGCTAGGGAGATTCTGTCATTGATGTGACCAATGTACCCTTTGGAGGTAAATTGAAGACCCAGGACTTTACCTTTGTTACTATATGGGTAAACTTCGCCATTTACTCTGACATCCACACGTTTGCGGCGGTTAATTGGTAGGATCTGGAACTTTTGGCGGTTGGTCTTGATTTTCCACATACGTTCATATCGATTGATGTTCTCGATTTCGATGGCTGTCTGCCTTGCTTGATATCCGGCGTGCTTGTAATAGCTGGGGACGATTTGCGTGATGTCATCTGCAAACTGCGGTACATCACATCCTCCCCTACCGGATCAGGTAAATCCAGTGTGTACAGAAGGTACAGCAACGGACTCAGACAGCCACCCTGTGGAACACCCGCCTCAAGTTGAAATTCAGGTCCTCTGTAGCCCTCGATGGAAATTCGGGCTTTTCTACTCATGATGTAGTTGCAGAGGACCCTTTCCAGGGTAGGGTTCAGCTGGAGGCTTAGGATCTTGTGTTGTAAGCCTCGTAGCCAAACCTTATCGAAGGCCTTTTGCACATCTCGCATCACCACGTCTGCGTATTTCTTCTCAGCCTTACATCGGGCAAGCTTTTCAGTGAGAAGGGCAAGGGCAGTATCCGTCCCCCTTCTCTTGCGAAACCCGTGTTGCTGAGAGCTGTGGGCTTCTAGCTCGGTTAGTTGTTCTTGTAACCTGTTAGCTAGAAGCTTCTCGTAGACTTTACCTATTATCTCCAGGAGGGATATTGGTCTGTAATCCACCAGTTGATCAGGCTTCCTCCCTTTGGGTATAAAGATGATTTTAGCTATCTTCAGCCCATCTGGGAAGTAGCCCGTATTCAGGGAAGCATTATAGATGTTAGTAATTCCCTGAATGATCTGCCGGGGGGCATGTACCAAATTATTCCTGGTGATGCCCGTCCAGCCTGGTGCCTTCTGTTTGAAGGATTTAATGATCGCCATGACCTCTTCCGGTGTAGTTGGCCGGCCATGGTCTACCATATTCCTCCCTTCGTCGACATAGGCATTTGGTATAGTTCGATGCACATTCTGATTTAGTTCTTCCATCAGTTGGCCTTCGAATTCCTGGTCGAATTCCGCATTTTCCTCTGGTGTTATCCTGAAGATATTTTGCCAGAAGTTGCGGAATCTATCCTCCAATTCCGCCGGGTCTTCCAAGTAGTCATCGCCCTCCTTAATGCGGGTCTTTTCTCTACTTGTCAGACCTTTCAACTTGTTCACAAGTCGCCAGAACACATCGGGTCGAACTTCGCTGTCAACTTTCTCAATCAGGCTGTCCCAGACTTCAGCCTGTTGCTGGTTGATAGCCTGCTTAAGTTGTTCACTCAGGCGTCTTAGTAGCGTTGTTCTTTCCCGATTAACACCCTCTCTTCTCGTTTCCTCATACACCTCCCTGTGCACTCTAGCGATCTCTCTCATTTCCTCAGACCATCTGGGTTGGGGGAGAGTTTTGTACCCTTTCATTGGTACACTCTCGCGATCTGCTTCGATGATGCGGGCAGTAATCGCTTCCAACTCCTCGTCGATCCTCTCCAGACTCGCTCCGTCGAGGCCCACTGGTACATAGCTGGCAAGGTTTTCCTTGTAGCGCTCCCAGTTGGCCGAAGCATAGCTTTTTCGAAGTGGTATCGGGAGTTGAATTGGTGCAAGAGAAATGGTCGTCAAGATCGGTATGTGATCACTGGGTATTGTCGGGCCCGGCTCACTACGGTGATTGAAAGGGAAGCCATCACTTGTCATGATTATGTCAGGTTTCGTAGCGGACCTTACGGTGAAATAGGTTGGAAAATCCGGTCCTATACGCTGAATGTTCTTCCTTCTCATAATCATTTCCAAGTTGTGACCTCTTTCGTTTGTGTTCCCGTAGCCAGCCGTTCGGCATCTGGCGTTGAGGTCTCCCCCAAGGAATACCATTCTGCCGTGGCCAAACAGGGTGTAAAAGTTCGTCAGAGGGAGGTATCTGCGTCGAGGTGGTTGGTATGCCGCCGCTATTATGAGCTTGCCTACTAACGTATGCAGCTCTACCGCCACGAAGGATTCGTCCATGTCTGGCAGACGTTTGAACGACAAGTTCCTCCTGACGGCGATGGCAACACCATCATACCTCTCTTGAGAATGGTTCTTTGATATTACTCTGTAGCCTGGTATCTTTAACTGCTTACTGGTCGTATCGATACCATGCTCAGTAATCAGTATGATGACGGGATCTAGCACACGGAATATGTTTCCGTACGCCGTGGCTTTCCCCTCCCATCCATTACTGTTGAGTGTTAATATCCTTAACCTGTTGTTTTGGTTTTCCATTCTCTGTTCTGGCTTGTGTGGATGTCTTTAGTGCTTACGGGTGGTTGACTTCCTTTTCCCGTTCCTCTTTCTCTTAAACTCGGCCTGAGATAATTCTACGAAGGTTTCACGATGGAAGGCAATACACTGACTATGTAATGCTTCTTCCACCGTTTCCTCTTCGCATTGGGCATCATAGTCCCATTTGTAAAATTTTTTCTTTATTCCCACGTTGATCTTATTTGAATCCCCATCCTTCGGGAATGGGAATTGCTCCGATGCGTATAGGTAAAGGTTAATCCTATCTGCATCAATCTTCTTATTTTTAATCTTCTTCGTTTTAGTGGCTTTGGCTTCGCAGATAGAACCCTCTGAGTCCGAGGAGTCCGAGGTGTCGGGTGTCTCCACTACTTTCGGGTTCTCTGCGCTCTGTGCCTTTTGCTGTACTGTCTTGGCAGCAGCCATTCTCTCTTTTTTGGCCTCGATCCTGGGATCCGGCCTTTTTGCCTCCTTGTTAGCCTGTTTCGCTGCTTCATCTGATTTGTTACTTGGTTCTTTTGGGACCATCTGCAACTGCAGCACGTCCCCTGATGGTGGGTTCTCGGGGAACCACATCTCAGCCATGCCATTATTTGCCAGCATCTGATTCAGTTCCTTGGCAAATGTCCCGGGATTGGTTAGATTTCTGACATGTGCATACAGAATGCATGTCAGAATCTTTGTCGAGTTTTCGTTCTCGATTCTCAAGTAAGTTTTTCTTGCCTCCGTTTCAGTGAGGACTGCTTTCGCCGCCTGGGCATAAGTAGTGTTTTTCCTCCTGTCTTGATCTTCCTTCTTCTTCTGGACCTTATTCTTTATTATTTCTTTTTTCAGAGGGCAGGCCATAGCCATGGAACGATGTCCCAGGCCACAATTGGCACACTTTTCCCTCGGGCTGTTACAGCTTTTCCAATGGTGCCCCGCCTCGCTGCACCTCGAACACAGCTCTTGCGGTTCTGGGCAGTCTTTCGTGGCGTGGCTCTCCATCTTATAGCAGCGGAAGCAGAATTGAACGGGAGTGAATTCCTCCCTTTCAATTTGCTCCCCGCTGATTTTAGCGTTGAAGAGCAGAAGCCCGTTCTCCTTAGCTTTTTGCGCCATTGCTGTGTCAGTAAATATGATTTTAAATACATGTGTGTACTCAGTATTTTCTTTCTTGTTCCAGAACTTGATTACTTCAGCCACTTTAGCCCAAGACTGGTTTTTGGCTATTTCATCTTTGATTTCCTCTTTGGTATGCTGACCTATCCACGGGTCCAGCTTTCTGCACACCACGCTTCTATGTGTTTGAATTTGAGGAGGAATAGCAGGCTGAAGGCCTATCTCACGCAGTGTTTCCACTGCTTCCTCCTTCGTGATTCCCTCCACGTCTTTCTCCTTCTCGCAGACCGCCACATAACCAGTGGGGACTTCGAGCAGGCGGAGCATGGCGATCTTCAGTTTCCCGAAGACCACCTCAAACACCTTCTCCCTCGTTGGCCTAACGCTACCACTAATTATGCGTAGCGGGATCTTTGTCGTCCCATTAGGCTCCATTTTCCCCTCTGGGGGGAGGCCCCCTTGGGCCGCTTTACTTCCTGTTATCTGTTCTTCTTTTGATGATCCTTTAATTCTTCAATAATGTCCCTTGTACTTGGCGAATTTGACTATTATTTGCTTGGATTTGTTTATTGAGGGCAGCCCCCTCCCCCCCCATTACAGGAGAGCGTCGGCGAACATGAACTGTGTGATGGAGTGGATGAATGGTGGATGAATGTACCCGGGGAGGCCCCTCAGACGGATGATATATGGCGGACTTAATGATGGGTGGTGATTGAATCAACTACCACCACCCGGGGGTGCCGCCCCGTCTGGGGTTTGGTTATCGATGCTGCTTCCAACTTGCACAGGGACGGTTGTATGTCCCCCTGTGATCTTGGCCGGAAACTACCCTCAGAGATTAGAGCGAACTCTTCCCCGAAGCTTTCAGCATCGCCTCGTAACCGGGCGTTCTCTTCCGTAGAGTTCTACAGTGGGCTAATCCTCAAACCTGCTTCCCTTTACGTCCCCAATTATGTCTATCAAAGTGGACGGACATAGTTGGGGCGAGAATAATGAGTGTCAGTTCAGTTCGCCTCAGTCCCCCCGTTCCGGGGGGGGGGACTGCAAGGGGACTTAGCCAGACATTTGACGTCTGTGTGCCAGTCCTCTAAACGATGTTAATCTGCTCCCCGTAAGGAGTTGGCAAAGCTGGTAGGCGTTTCAGAAATTGCTCTTGACTTTACCGCCTTTGCCGGCTACGACTTCTTGCAGAGCGTAAATTTTTCCAATTTTTCTTCTTCCAAGTCTAAGTGAAAGGATGATATATTTATTATTAGAAAAAGTATAAGACATTACAATAAATTAATATATATAATGTAACAGTAATAGAGTTGAAAAAAAGAAAAATATATCGCTGAGAAGGAGAAGGAATTTAGGGGAAGGCAAAAGTACATATAGAGGGGTTCTCCTGGAGCATATCACGCAGGAGTTCAGCTTTTTATACATTCAATATTTCTATTTACACTTTAAATATTACCCTTTAATAGGGTTTAGTTTATATAATCACATTTTAATCTAATGATTGGTTCCTATTTGTTTATTAATCCGATTATTTAATACTCATATTTGCACTCTATTTCACTTATCGGCTTCTATTACATTTGTTATAGTTTTACCATCACTTTAATCACATTTCTATATCATTATTCTAACTTTATTATTCTATACTTATTTTTGCTACTATTTACACTTATCATTATTTTAATAATCCACTATGTTATTATTGTATACTTATTTTAGTTTTTTTTTTTTGTTATTATTTACACTTATTCTTATTTATTTCTTGTAACTATTTTTGCAATTTTCACTTCTTAGTACCTATCGTACTCCCATTTATTATTACAATTTAATTTAGCACTTATTATTATTCACATTCACTCATTGATTTACTATTTACAACTTAGTTGTTTAAGTATTGAATGCTACACTTTATAATTTTCAATAAGTATAAATTAGTTATTTATGAAACTATATTTGTATGTTTATGCACTTATTTGATATTATTATTATTTAATCATGAATTTTTATTATTTTTGCTACTATTTACACTTATCATTATTTTAATAATCCACTATGTTATTATTGTATACTTATTTTAGTTTTTTTTGTTATTATTTACACTTATTCTTATTTATTTCTTGTAACTATTTTTGCAATTTTCACTTCTTAGTACCTATCGTACTCCCATTTATTATTACAATTTAATTTAGCACTTATTATTATTCACATTCACTCATTGATTTACTATTTACAACTTGGTTGTTTAAGTATTGAATGCTACACTTTATAATTTTCAATAAATATAAATTAGTTATTTATGAAACTATATTTGTATGTTTATGCACTTATTTGATATTATTATTATTTAATCATGAATTTTTACACTAACACTTTATAATTATCATTAAATAAAAATTAGTTATTTATTAAACTAGATTTATATGTTTATGCACTGTCCTGATTTTTTCACTTTTTTATTGTTTAGCACTTCCTTACATTATATCCGACGTCTTCATCCCGCTTTTGATGCGTTTGAAGGTCGGCGCGTTTACCGTGTGAAGGCTCGTGTCCGGAATATACACGGTCCCACTACACATTAGACCTTCGATTTCTTTTGGGGACCAAGGCCCCTCGAAGGTCCATTTGAAGTCACCGTTGCGAATTCCTTGCACTAATTTTACTTGGTTACCTCTTTCCGGACGCCGATTGATGCTTCCGAAGATTTTCAGCTTGAGCTCCTCTCCGTCGAAAAAAAGTCCTTTTTCAAGGACCTCGGTTCTCTCGGTGAGAGGCACTCCTGGATAGCTATCATCATCTTCCGAGCACTCGTCGGTTTCCGTATGTCCGTCTTCTATTTCCTTTGTAATTGTCTTTGTGTTCTTCTTCTTTCTTTTCGATTTCTTCGGGCTGCTTTTGGGGGTTGCTGGGCTTTCCTTTTTGTCTTCCTGGCTATCATTTTCTTTGTTTTTTGTGGACTTCGGTTGTCTTCTTTCTTCATCTTGTTTGGGCTGTTCCTCTGGAGTTTCCTTCGGTTCATCCACAAACTTGATGTTGAGGACATCCTGCGACGCTGGGTTCGGGGGGAACCACAGCTTTTTCTTTACCCCATTATGTTGGAGCATGGTGTTCAGCTCCTCCGAGAAGCAACCTGGGCGTGCAAGGTTCGCCAGGTGGGCGACAATGACCATAGTCATGATCTCCTTGCACTCCATTAGCATTACCAGTTTCGGAGAAGCACTTTCTGTTGGTGTTGTTGTAGATGCTGCAGCGGCGTAAGATGTTGCGCTTGACTTTGCCTCCTTTTCCAGTTTTGACTTTTGGCGCTTTTCTCGGATTTTTTCCTTGCGTAGGGGACATCTCATGGCAAGAGCCCTGTGTTCCCCTCCGCAGTTTACGCATCTTTCCTTCTCTTCCCTGCACTCTCTCCAACCGTGGCCGGTTCGAGAGCATGCCGCGCAGGTTTGCTCTTTTTGGGGGCAGTCCCTCGTCGCATGGCTTTCCAGGGCGAGGCATTTTTGGCAGTTTTCTAGAAAGATGAATTCCTCTGCTTCAATCTGCTCGGGAGCTATCCTGAGGTAGAACCCCAGCAGACTGTCTCTCATAGCCTTTTGTGCCATTTCTCTCTTCGTGAAAATTATTTTTACGAGGCTCTTCCCAATCTTCTCCACTTTGGAGATCTTGGCCCAGGATTGTTTAGATAGCAGCTCGGCCTTAATGTCCTCAGTGGAGTTGTCCAGGAAGAAGGGGTCTACGCGTTTCAGGATGATCGTCGACTCACGAGCAACTCGTGGGGGACGATCGCTTCCAGTCCAATTTCTTTCAGTGCAGGTCTTGCGTCTTCAGAAACAAGGACCTCCACGTCCTTGCTCTTCCAACACACCGGAGCCCACCCATTAGATGTCTCGAGGAGACGGGTTAGCTCGATATTGAGCTTTCCGACTACTTTTTCCAGCACGGCTTCCCTTGTGGGTTTTTTGTGCCCCGCAATTAACCGGAGGGGGATCCGTTTGGTGTCCTGGGGGGCCGGGGGACCCATGTCCCCCTGCGGGCACTGCTGCCCTTCCCCCTTCTGGGCCTCGCCTGTGTCACTGGAAGGTGGAGGGCCTCACTGCACCAACGTGGGGTGCGTGGCTTTTTGATTTGGATGAGGTTTCTGGCAGTCCTTGCCTAAAACTTTTCCTCCTTTGCCGGTGTAGATATTCCGGAACTCAGCACAGCACCGTACTAAAAAACTACTAAAACTAAGTGAAAGGATGATATATTTATTATTAGAAAAAGCATAAGACATTACAATAAATTAATATATATAATGTAACAGTAATAGAGTTGAAAAAAAGAAAAATATATCGCTGAGAAGGAGAAGGAATTTAGGGGAAGGCAAAAGTACATATAGAGGGGTTCTCCTGGAGCATATCACGCAGGAGTTCAGCTTTTTATACATTCAATGTACTCAAGTGAAAGAAAACGATTTTTAAGGCGTATTTATTCTCCTTGGTTGAACGTAACGTTAGAGGAAATGGACCACTCATGTACGTGAAATTTTTTAAATAGTTTTAACGTACGATTCTTGCTTGTCGCTTGACTGTTGATGGCCGGCTTTTCTTCATTTATTAAAATCGCTTCTAAGATTTTAAGCTTCGCTTTATTAACCTCATTTCTTTTAATAATGGCGTTGTCAACGAGCATATCTCTGGTTAGGTTAATATTATGTACACTCTCCATAGGTTTTTTGGCCCTCCGCTTCGTAGATGCATCGTTAATCTCCTCGAAAGTGTGGTAGTTGTTATGCCAATATATTTAGAGTTATTATAATGTTTGAAGTCTTTATTGGGGCAGGTGAACTCGTAAACTATGTTGGTTGAATTGAGATTCGAGGAGTTAGGGCAGATGTTATTTTTCATCAGAAGGTTGCTGTCTCTTGTAGTTTTATAATAGAAGATGAGTTGGATTTTATCCGTTTGATTTTTAACCTTGATGTTACAGTTAATAATCTCCTTGATTTTTTTTTTTCATCTATTTTATATTCCGTGGACATCTGGTTTCTGTAGTACACTTTGATGTTATTGACTTCTCCATGATTACTTACAGTTTTATCCGCATGTTTGTAATGGTTATTTGAAAATGATTCGAGCTGTTTATCAATCATGCTGCTTGAGAAACCATTATTCACAAGTATTTAATTAACTCTTGCAATCTCATGGTGAAAAAGTTCCCATGTAGAGCAGCATTTGTAAGCTCGGCGGATGTATGAGCTGATTACGCTTATTTTGCATCTTTCAGGGCATTCGCTATCTGCATTGAGGCATCTTCCTATGTCCGTACTTTTCCTATGTACTGTAGTAGAGTAGTTGCCATTGATGTTATGGACCTCAACATCCAAGAAAGGGAGTTTATTGCCCGTGCTCAATTCATAAGTAAATTTTGGCACGGAGTTCTCCTCAAAATGCTGCTTGATGTTAACGAGATGTGCTTCGTATTCGACGTTGATGTAGATGTCATCTACATATCGGCAATATGTTTGTGGCTTATTTTCCATGGTGTCTAATAATTTCTCCTCGAGTTGACCCATGTAATAGTTGGCGAAGGTCGGCCTTAAGGGTGACCCCATAGCCACTTCATCCACTTGTGTGTATAGATTTCCATCCGGGGTCCTGACCGGCGCCTCTGATGTGCATGAACGTAACATGCTTCTTAAGATGTTTTGGTCAAGATTTGGAGGAGACATTGTAGGATGGTGGTACACGTTTTTTTATAATGATGTCAATGGTCTGAGCGATAGGCACATCCGTGAAAAGGCTATCTACGTCAAGGAATGATATTAGTCCTGACGGTCTTGTAGCATGAAGTATGTCAATGAATTCCTCTGTGGATTTGATACTATATTTCGAAGGGATGTGCGGTTTTATTAATGCATTTAGGGTTTTAGCTAAACAGTACGTAGGAGTAGTGACTTGAGAAATGATGGGCCTCAATAGATGATCTTTTGGAAGTGAAGTCCCCCGATGAGTGCATTGGATTTAGTTATTTGTACGTTTATCTTCTATTTTAAGTCGTATGTTGGATATTTTTTCAAGCGTTTAAATTTAGTGGTGTCACTTAAGATGGTATTCAATTTGTTGTTATATTTTTCTTTGTTTAGGATGACGTATATGTTGGATTTGTCAGTTTTTCTTAAGACTATTTCTTTGTTGTTTTTTAGATTGCTGATGGCCTTACGTATTTCTGGTGTTATGAGTTTGCTGCCCGTAAAGCATCTTCGTTTGGTGGCTTCTGTGCGTAGTTAGACTTTTAGATTGGAGTTAATTTCAATGATGGCTTGATCTCGTATCTTCAACATCGATTGGAACAGGGATTCTAGTTCGACTTTTTTTAAATTGAATCGAATTTGGCTTGTAGGGGGCAATTCAAACCAAGGTTAAGAGCTTCTATTTCACTAGTGGAGAGCGTGTGCAGGGAGAGATTGATGAGTGATGTTGTTGCTTCTGGCAATGTTATACGTCCTTTATACAGTTTATTAAGCTTTCGGTCTTAATGCTTTTTTCGGAATTTTCCGTTTGTAAAGCGCCGTTGGAGAGAGCTTTTGTGATAAAGTCTCGTGTTGCTTGTGGAATTTTGAGCTCTTCAAGTTGTGATAACGTTTCCTCCACATCACTTTCAATTTTGGGGATAGTTTTCTTTAAAAGTTCTATTTGCCCTTTATATAAGATGGCGACGAAAGGCTAAAGTTATAGGTTCATTTTCTCGCTACTAGGTCATGGGTTCTAATATTAGCGTTAAGATCTTAGAAGCCATTTTAATAAATGAAGATAACCAGGCCATCAACAGTCAAGCGACAAGCTGGAATCGTACGTAAAAACTACTTTAAAAATTCCACGCACAAGAGTGGTCCATTTCCTCTAACGTTATATTCAACCAAGGAGAATAAATACCCCTTAAAAACCGTTTTCTTTCACTTAACAACAACACACTAAAGAGCTTAACAATTAACCTCAACGGATGGATAGGGAAACACATTCCTTACGGAAATTTTTTTCGTAAAGTAGATCCCGACATAATCCTCATCACAGAACATGGCGTTAACACAAACATGAACAACATTAAAATACCCAATTACACAATCATCAGCAAAAACCATACACAAGAACGGTTCGATGGCGCTGCCATCGCGATCCGGAACAACCTAACATATATAACACTTCCAGGTCTAGATTAATCATTCGTGGCAGTAGCAATACCTACCCTAGTTGGAGACCTGACCGTAGCGGCGGCCTATCAACCACCGCGACGAGATTACCTGCCGATCCCTAACTTTTAAAACCTCTTCGGGCGTGGGAAATTGACATTGCTTGGCGTGATCTTAATGCCAGATAGCGTGCATCAGGCTACGGAAGCACCGATCAAAGGGGAAGAAACCTAGATATGCTACTCGTAAGAGACAGACTCCAGAGGGCCGGGCCAGATTTCCCGACCTTCATAACACAACGTTCAGCAACAAAGCCGGACATTGTGTTGACATCCAAAAACTTCCCCTTCAACATTGTCAATAAGCCCGGACCAGTGGTTCCGAGCGATCACATCCTGATTCTCACTACCATCTCGCTACCGCCAATACTCAAGCCCGTTACACTTAGGAAAAGTTACGCGAAAGCTGACTGGGAGCTATATAGAGAGATACTCAGTACATACCAACCAACTGATCTGGGAGACGCTAATCTCGAAGAAATTGATGAGGAGATCAACAAGATCACCATTCTCTTCATTCAAGCCGACGAGAGATGTGTTCCCAGAATCTCCTATAAAATTCTCCCACAACCTGAGTGGACAGACGAGATGAGAAAAATCGCCCGAGAACATAGAGCAATCTATGATGAGATCGGCAGGAGAGGTACCAATAGGGAAAGGACGGCCAGAATGAGGCATCTAGGCATGAAAATGAAAGACATCATAGTAGAAAAACAAAGAATGATATGGAATGACATCATTGGGAGACTGGACAGGGAGAGTAATCCCGTAAAATTCTGGAATAACATCCGGAGAATTAGGGGATTACCTCCCAGACCCAGAACCCAAATTAAGGAAGGAGACGACATCATAGAGGACCCAGATTCTCTCGAAAGAAGATTTAGATCGCACTGGCAAACGAATTTCGCTATATCACCGGAGGAGAACGACAACTTCGACCAGGACTTTGAAGACCAACTGCTAAACGACCTAGGCACAATGATACATAGAACCCACCCCCATCCGCAAGTATCACAGGAAAGAGTGATGGATGGCCACGGATGCCCGATAACTGTAGAAGAGACCTTGAACACCATAAGTTCCTTCACGCAGAGGGTTCCAGGCTGGTCTGAGATTACGAAAAAAAACCTCCTAAATGCCCCAAGGCAAGTTATTTAGGGATTGACAAACACGATGAATGCCGCCCTGAATACAGGCTACTTCCCGGATAGATACAAGATGTCCAAAATCATCTTTATCCCAAAGGGGAACAAGCCCCCAGACCCGGTGGCAAGCTATCGCCCCATCTCTCTTCTTGAGATGCAGGGTAAAATCTTTGAAAAGATTTTAGCGAACAGGCTACAAGCTCAACTGAGCGAGTTAGGAGCGCACAACCCACAACAACACGGGTTACGCAAAAAATGGGCACATACACTGCCCTGGCACTTGTAACTGAGAAAGTAGCATACACCCAAGCAAACAGGTTCTATGTAGACATTGTGTTGAGGGACGTGCAAAAGGCCTTCGATAAAGTCTGGCTAGAAGGACTTCAATACAAGATCCTGAACCTCCAGCTAGACCCAATCCTGGAAAGGATCCTCTGTGACTTCATCATGGACAGAAGGGCGTGTCTCATGATTGAAGGGCACAGAGGCCCCCAATTCAAATTAAAGTAAGCGTCCCTCAGGTAAGCTGCCTGAGTCCTCTGCTTTACTTGGTCTTCACCATCGACCTCCCAACTCCGGTGCACAGGGACACGATGTATCTGCAATACGTAGATGACGTCACACAAATTGTCCCGTGCCCGGAGAGGAAAGCAAGGGCGCAGGCGGCCTGCACTATAGCGGAAATCAACAACATCAGCCGATTCGAGAGACGATGGAAAATCAGGACCAACAGGGACAAGTTCAAAATTGTCCCATTGAACCGCGAGTTGATATGGCTCATCATCATAGATGGGAGAAGGTACGGCTACTCCACCGAAGGCACCGTCCTGGGCCTTAAAATCACCAACCATGAATACTCGAGACACCACACAGAGAAGCGGAACCTGGTGAAGAGAGAAATCTCCAAGCTCTACAGGTTTAAAGATCTTAGCTCGGCCAACATCAGGAAATTGTATATGATGTATGTCCGGGCTATGCTGATCTACTCCGCAGTGGTGACCCAAGCGGCTAATAAAACTTCAATGAAAAGTCTCCAACGTATCCAGAACACTGCCTCTCTGCTTATCAACAAAGTAAGAAGGCATGAGCGAATCAGGCAAAGCGTCCTGCATCGGAGGAAATGCTTGGGGCCCATCAATGTCGTCACCCAGAAACTGGGCAAAAAGATCTGGTCCACTCTAACGGATGATGTCATTCCAGAACTGCAGGGAGCAGGCGGCAGGTTGAATATACCTGCGTGGCTATGGGCGAAAGTCTCAAGCAGAAGCCGGTTCCCGAGCACAAAACTGTGTTCACGAAATAATATCACTCCAATATACACATAAAAAGCGTCACAACACATCACATCTAGTCCCATACATTTACTCACGAAAAATGAGACTACAGACAACACTAAAATAGCATTGTCGGCAAGAAAAGCTATAAAAGGCTTGAATGCTACAAATAACACTACTAAACTAAAAGTCAAAAGACAGAGAAGAATAAACAAAATACAATAAGAAGAACATTACAAACATATGAAGATACAAATAGACATTAAAAAACACAAAATAAAAAACAAATAAAGGAAAAATGAAATAGTATAAAAATGAAGTGATGCCCTCCCTACTAGGGCAAAATACCCCTCCCTATCTTTAATTTTTTTTCACCCACTATATCTTCCACTATACCATCTCTCTTCGAAAAACTGAGTACATCAACATCTTTCACTTAACTTTCTGCCAGATCCTCACTCAACTCACTACATCGGTAAAGGAGGCAAGAAATTCCGTACCGCTCCGAAGATGATCGAAGAAGATCGAAAGCTTAGCATTTTAGTTTGGTTTTTACCAAACAGATTCATTTAAAAGAGATGAATACTGGGCAAATAATCCACCATCTACAAGATGGAATAAAAAAGATAGAAGAAGATAAAGTTGCCAAAGGAAATTAATTAAGGCAAAATACACAATGGTCTTCAACAGAATTTGTATTCAAGAAAGACTGCCACCCAACTACACTAATATATATATATATATATATATATATATATATATATATATATATATATATATATATATATATATATATTGTAGCTGTAGAGCTGCTACAAATACCGCCCCCAAAGAGTTACCCGCCCATCCCCCAAAATTCTAAACATGGAATATAAATTTTTAATTCAGATACCGATGAGTTCTCCTAACAACGCGGCCAGAATGTGTCACGGTGCCATGTGGCTGATTTCGATCATGAGGATACAATTGACTGGCGGTGTGAATCAATTGCAGTGAAACACTGTCGTACGCGAGGACAGGCGGGGCGAAGGACATCCGTTATGTTCCCCCCTAACTGGCGTCTGACGGGGGCTAGCCGTTGTGAGACTGGCTCTCCGCTGCCGACGAGGGCTCCTGTAACAAAAGAGGAGGCGGATGCAATCGGGAATGAGAATTGGGTGTTGGAAAATAGTTTGTAAGAGGGTTTTGAAGAAAAGTATGAAAAACCACTAACACTCATAGTGGGAGGAGAAGACAGTGGCTGTTCAAGGTGAACATCCTCTATAAAGGCGGGTTTCAGGCGATCGATAGATACAGTATCCTGCTTAGTGCCAAACTGTAGTACGAAGAATTTAGGTTTTCTAGAGATGACGAGAAAGGGTCCGTCATAGACTGGTCGCAAAGAAGAGCGAGTTGAGTCGCGACGGACAGAAACGTGAGAACAGGTTGCCATCTCCTTTGGCACGAAGGGTTTCTGATGAGCAGGCACTCTTGGGTCGGTTGGATTAACTTCAGACATTGTCCGTACTAAATTACGTACGTATGCAGCAGGATGAACATATGATGGTAGATGACAGTCAGAAGAAGAAAATAAATGACCAGGAAGACGAAGTTGAGTACCACAGACAAGTTCCGCCGCAAAGCAAGCCAAATCCTCTTTCAAGGATGCACGAATACCCAGGAGAATCAAGGGTAGCTTGTCCACCCAAGTTACGTTGGGATCACTGGAGCGTAAGCTTGCCTTGAGAGTCTTGTGCAGCCTTTCAACGAAAAGAGTCAAACACTGACATTAGTGCATCCCATTGGTGGGATTCAAATTGGCTACCACGATCAGTCATAATCGTTAAGGGAACACCAAAACGAGCAAAATATGCTGAGACAAAAGCTTGAGTTACAGTGGAAGCTCTGATGTCCGAGATAGGAAGTCCCTCCGGCCAACGACTAAAACGGTCGATCATGGTGAGAAGATATGCGCAACCACACAAAAAGGGCAGAGGGCCTACCAGATTGATGTCAACGGCTTCAAAACGTGCCAATGGAGGCGCTTTCGGGCAGGTCCCTGTTTCCAGCGGGAGTCCCCCCTTTTCTTTCCAAGGGGACTGCCAAGAAAGCCAGCCTGCAGCCCATAGCTGACCGCTCCCCATTGAAGCGGCTCGGTATGGCAAAACCCCCTTAGAGGGGAGAGCGAAGCCAGGCCCATTCGGTCGCTTTCCTCAAAAGACCTGCTGGCAAGAATATTAAACCTTGCCGGGGCAAGGCCTGTGCCTCCCCACACATGACTAGTGACAATGATGTCAACGGGACCTGCGATGCCCTGGGGGGTGGGGATAGCCAACTGGAGGCCCCCTGAGATAGACATGGCCCTTGACGCAACCCAGCCTCAGACGCTAGGGACTTCCATGGGGGGAATCCGGGCTCGGCGCCAAGCAACGAACCTGAATCCGCCCCTATGCAAGGTCCTCCTCAAACGGCGAGGGTTTCAGAGGCAGTAAAAGGAGGGGAGGGATCTCCTCCGGACGGTGCCCCTACGACTGCCAGGACCTTCTCCATTTCGGAGAAGGACCTGGCTGAGGCCGGTCCATCTGGCCCTAGGGCTCCTCCTGGCGGACTTAGGGCTCCTCAACATCCGCGGGGGCTGGGGGGACAAATGGGTCTGCTGCCACTTTGGTAAGCGTCCAAACCAAGATCGGCACATCCGGCCCCTCTGCTCCCCCGGGTGCGAAGCCCCTGACTATGACTAAGGCCAAAAGTGCACACGGCGGAGCCTCGATAACCTTGGGGCCCCTCATTCCGAGGTTACCTGGCGTTTTCGAGCGGGCTGGCTTCAAACGCTTCCTCGTTATTCGCTCCACTGATGACAGCATGTTGGTCAAGGGCAACATGATCCATTAGAGGAGAGCATTAGTTAGTGTAATTGGTAGAAAGCCGAAGGTGACCCATTTCGCGGACGGGAGCCTTCTGGGAAATGCGGCGAATCCCGCCGAGGCGGCCAAGATAAGTGCTCTTCGGACACTTAAGGGCACTCCGGTGAGTGTGACGCCGCACTCTACCATGAACTTTGTAAAAGGAATAGTTTATGCGAGGGACCTCGTTGACTACTCCATAGAGGACATCACCTTAGAGCTGGCCGACCATAGGGCGGTCAAGGTCGAACGTGTGACGAAAAAACAGGGAGGGGCCTCGAGACCCACCCCTACACTCTTCGTATCGTTTGACTGTTACAAGCTTCCTGAGTCCGTGCTTGCCGGTTGGTACCGCTACCGCGTGAGGGCATTCGTGCCACTGCCACCACGGTGCTATTACTGTCACCGCTTCGGCCATACGAATCGTTCATGTAGACGTGCAAAGTCGAAGTCACCTGAAGTCTGTGTAAATTGCTCCAAGGCCGCACACGATAAGTCCAAATCGTGTGTGGCCAAGTCTTTCAATTGCGGAGAACCGCACCCCGCTTCTTCGAAGCAATGTGGTGCATATCTCCTTGAAAAGGAAATCCTGGCCGTTCAGGCCCATGATCGACTCTCGTTCCGCCAGGCTAAGGACTTGGTCCTGGCGCGCCCGGCTCTGCCTGGGGCGTCTTATGCCTCAATAGTTAGAAAAGCACCCTCTGCTCCTGACCCATCTCGGCCAACGAGCACGGTTGTTTCCGCACCCATTCGGAGCCCTTTTGCGGGTTCTACTCAACCCGGGCGCTCCCCCGGTAAAGCTGGCGCAAGCAAAAAGGGTTCACACCCAGCCCCAGCTAAAACCAGCCGCCTTCCTTCCCGCAGCAAGACCGTTTCCCGTCTGTCGAAATGGCCACGCGCCTCCACCGAGTCGCTAGAGTCACAGGAGGCAATACCCCTGAAGTTGGTTACCAGTCCTTCTTCCGGGCTTCCTAAAGATGGCCCCCGAAAGGAGGACAGCAAGAAAGGAGCTTTGGCTCCTTCGCCCACGTCTAGTTGTCGGCTGAGTGGCTCAGAGACGGTGGTTCCTGAAAAAGAGGGCCCTTCCCCCTGCCTCCGAAGCCGCAACGCCTGCCTAAGGTTTCGAGGCGGAGGGAGGAAAAGACTCGCATGTCGAGCCCAACCTTCCCCAATAAGTCCTCGAAGGTGACAGCGCCTTCAGGACTTCGTCCGGCCAACAGCGCCCGGGGTTCTGCCTGCGGGAAGCGTACTGCCATTCCCGTAATGGTCTTCTGTTCAAAGAGGGGCCCCGCGACTCCTCCAAGCTAGGCCTGGAGGGCATATTCCGCTAATGGAATTGCCGTGGACTCCGGGCCAACGGGGAGGAGCTGCGGAGGCTCGTCTCGTCCCGTTCCCCGTAACCTATTTTTCAACAGGAAACGATGCTAGGCGCATGCCTCCTTTTCGCCCTCCAGGGGTATAAGGTTCTTGCAACCTCACCACCAGGAGTTGGTCGGGCTGGGGGATGCGCGGTTTACAATCGGCACGATGTCTCCGTTCTTCCTTTTAAGCAGTGGCTGTGCAGCTTCACCTGGATAAGAGGTATACTATCATTTCTGCGTACATTTCACAGTCAGCTGACTTCGAAGCGGGGGACTTCCGCCGCGTTGTGGCGCGGTTGCCGAGGCCTTTTCTTCTGCTTGGAGATCTGAAAAGCAGGCATCCTCTCTGGGAAGATTACTTAATAAATCCAAGGAGACAAGTCCTTGCTGATCTGTTCGAAGAGCTTTAGATAGGTGTCCTAAATGTAGATGAGTATACGCATCACTGCCCGAGAACCACTTCATTTTCTTGCATTGATCTATCTTTGTGCTCTTCGGATGCACAGCCTGATTTTGATCATGGGATGGTCGATGACCTCCATGGTAGTGATCACTTTCCCATTCAAATATCATTTTCAGGACAACTGCCGCCTGAGAGCCTATCTCAGTGGTGCTTGGCGAGGGCGTGGTGGCCTGCATTTCAGGAAATGACTGAATTCTCTATCTCAGTCGACGAGTTTAGGTCGGTAGATGAGGCCGTTGAGTTCTTCTCCGGCAACCTTATGGCCACGGGCCTTGACTACTATTTCCAGAACGTCTGGCTGTTTTGCACGCCGACCACTCACATGCTGGTCGGCCCTCAAACAGAAGCGTTATGCCTATATGCGCTATAAGCGCCGCCCGAACGATTTCACTGTCAGTGAATTTCGTCGGGCTGGGGCTAGGTTGCGGTATATTTCGAAGCACGCCCGCCGCTCTTCTTGGCGGGCATACGTGTCTTCACTTAACGGGAAAACCCCCCTGGCAGAGGTGTGGAAGCGAGTCAAAAGGATTCGGTACAAGTTCTCGCATTACCCCTCTCCCGTTCTCCAGGAGAATGGGACCGCAATCTCGGACCTCGCGTCCGTGGCGGAATCCTTCGCGCCCCCTTTCTCCGCATTCTCTAGACGGGATGCTGCTCCGCCAGCATTCAATGCACCTCGTGATGTCGCGGAAGGCCGCCGGCTGGACTTTACCTCAAGAGGCGGAAAACCCTTCAACGACAGCTTTACTGTGAGTGAGTTGCGTTCCGCTCTCGCTTCGTGCGCGGACACCGCCCATGGTACGGACGATGTCCCGTACGCCATGCTTCGACACCTGGGTGAGCGAGGCATGACCTTTCTCTGAGATTTGTTCAACAGGTTCTGGGTGGAGGGTCTCCTCTTAGATTCCTGGATAATCGCTACGGTAATCGCCTTTCGCAAACCGGGGAGAGATCACTCTACTCCGGCCGGTTTCCGCCTGATCTCTCTACCTCTTGCGTGTGCAAGTTGTTGGAGAAATTGGTAAATGTTAGATTAGCCTTTTTCCTGGAGAGCGGAGGCCATCTGTCTTCTGCACAGTGTGGCTTCCGCAAGTTCCACTCCACGTCGGATGCTCTGCTCCGACTGGAAAAAGCCGTCTGCGAGGCTTTCCTTCATAGACAGCACCTTGCTGGAGAAGGCCCATGATACCGCATGGTGACACGGTATCATGGAGGCTCTTTATGTGCTGGGGACGAGGGGACGCCTCCCAATGTTTATATCTTAATTTTTGCGAGGTCGTCGATTCCACGTACGGCTGTTTGGAGCTCTTCTTCGGCCCAAAGGAGCAGGAAGAGGGTGTTCCGCATGAAAGTGTCCTTAGTGTCACACTCTTTGCCCTGAACATCAACAGCATCACCTCGATGGTAGCGGAACATGTTCTCGCTACGCTCTACGTGGACTGCCTTTCGATCTCTTTTGGCGCGGCTCAGATGCCAACTCTGCAGCGTCGACTCCAACGGGCATTGAACCGCGTCTCTCGCTATGCCAAAGCGCACAGGTTTCGGTTTTCTTTCGTCAAGACTAAGGTGGTGCCCTTCTGCAGCCATCCACGGCTCAACCCTGATCCAGACTTGTTTCTCAATGGGGTGCGCCTAGAAGTGGTTGAATCGCACCGTTTCCTTGGTTTTGAATCCGACCGACGCCTCACCTTGGAGGCTCATATTCGCAGCTTTAGGGTCTTTTGTTTCCGCGCCATGGATATTCTCCGTTCCGTGATGTTCAGCGATTAGGGTGCTGATAGGGCCACTGCCTTACCTTTTTATCGATTCTTTGTTCGTTCGAAGCTCGACTAGGGAGGCGAGTTTTATGCATCCGCAGCCGAGCGTTTATTGCAGAAGGTGGACTCAATTCACCACACCGGCCTTTGCCTTGCGACCGGTGCCTTCCTCACTTCTCATATTGAGAGCCTGTTGGTCGATGCTGGGGAGATGCCACTCACTCTACGCCGCGTGCAGTGCATCACCCGCCTGTTAACGCGAACCCGGCGCCTTCCTCACTCGCCAACAGCTCTCACTGCATCCGCAGCTGATCTCCACGGTGCCTGTGCCGCTGAGATACGCCACTCATACCCTAAGCCTTTTGGTTTTAGGGCCAGGAAACTCCTTCGAGAGCTAGGTATAGCTCTCGGGCCGGTGGCTTTCCTGATTCTGCCTAGGACGCCACCCTGGAGGGTACTACATTTGGCTATTTGTCGCCACGCCTCTGCTCCCAAAGCTTGTACAGCGCCGGGAGTATTGCGTTCGACCTTTTTAGAGCACACCTCGTGTTACGCTGGAATCGTGCCAGTGTTTACGGATGGCTCCAAGTCCGAAGAGGGGGTTGGCTTCCACGCCGTATCCCCTTTGTTTGAAGTCAGCGGGGCTCTGCAGGCGCTGCATCTGTCTTCACGACCGTGCTTGTGGCAATACACCACTCGGTACGGGAGATTACGCGACGTGCCTGGTTCGGAGACCGGATTGTAATCTATAGCGACTCACAAAGCGCCCTGAGTTTGCTCGAGGCATTGGAATCTCCGCATCTCCTGGTTCGCGGTATCCGTGACGCCATGGTTTTGGCGAGCCGGACGGATGTCGAGATTATCTTCTGCTGGGTTCCTGGACATGTAGGAATTGCGGGGAATGAGGGCGCCAAAGAGTCCGCGAGGACTCTGCGACCGGACCAGCGTTTCGCTCTTCCTCACACTAGCTACATGGCAGGAATTATGGGCAGCTCTTCTTGCTGCTTGGCAAAGAAGATGGGAGAAGGTCGAAGGGAACTTAAAGTTGCGTGCCATTGCTCCGCGACTGTTCCCATGGACCTATTCCCCCAATGCCGCGATGGCTTCAGGTTGTTTTCTGTCGTCTCCGATTCGGACACACTTGTGTGACGCATTGCTATTTGATGGAGCGCTTGCCTGCGCCCTATTGTGACGACTGCGTCGTCCCCCAGACTGTTCGGCACATTCTTGTCGAATGTTCCAGTCTGGGTGATCTTTGCTCACGTTTCCTGTCCTGGTACCGGGATGGGCGGGGTCGCTACCGCCTGTCCTTGGAACCCGGGACGAGTGCGTGCACATTGACTGGCGGACTTGTTGACTTTTGGGGGAGGCCGGCCTTCTCCCTATTATTTAATCAGTTTTTTTTTGTTGTGTCTTGTTTTGTTTTTTTGTTTATTTCTTTTCCTTATAAGGCGCACGTTCCTGCGCTGACGGGACCTCCCCCCGACGCAGGATCTTGCTTACTGCTTTCTTTTTTTTCCCCTTTTGTTTTGTGTGTTGGGTTTGCGTTTTTTTTGTTGCTTTTGAATTTGATTTTAAAGTAGCCTAGTACTATGTAGGTTTTTAATATGGCGACTAATGCCCAAGTAGGCAGTCGCCAGATGAGCTCTTAAAAAACAAAAATCCCGCAAAGAATCCAACGGGGGAACTCCAGCTCAAGAGGTAAGGCATGACAGAATAATTTCATTCATGACCCAATTCCGCCTATCCTGGCAATAATTCTTAAGAGTCTCTGTTGGTATCATTCTAAATATGGTAACAACGCCGTACGTTGTGTACAGCCTTGTAGCTTCTACAACACACCTAATCCTTTTTATTCACCTAATCTTTATTCGCAACATTTTCACCTTCCGACAAATCATGCTGCTCACGACCTTTTGGTCGATTCTCGCAATCGCAAGCTTGTCGACAGAACCACTACTCTGACCGTTTCTGGTTCGTCTTTTCCTTCTCAGAGTTCTCTCCTGTCTGTTTGTCTTCCTATAACTGCCCCACACTTCCAACAACTCCTGTGGGAATTTGTTGGCCTTCGTCTGTCATCTTCAAAGGACAGGACTATCAAGCACGATGTGGTTCATAGGATAGAGACGAGAGGAGGGCCTGTATTCTCACGCCCCCGTCGCCTGGCCTAGGATAGACCTGCTCTAATGAAGAAGGAGTTTAAGTTTATGGTGGAGGCCGGAATAGCTTTTCCATCTACCTCTCTCTGGTCTTCACCGCTTCACGTAGTGCCAAAGTCTACGCCGGGTGAGTTCAGGGGTGTGGGTGTTTCCAGGCGACTCAATGCTTATACCATTCCAGATAGATATCCTCTTCCTTATCTGTCTTATTTTAATTCTGCTCTTTTTGGTTGTTCAATCTTTTCTCGACTCAATTTAGTTCGTGCTTTCAACCTATTCACCCAGATGACATCCCAAAGACGGCTATCACCACGCCATTCGGTTCCTTCGTCATGAAGCGAATGCCTTACCGTCTTCGTAACAGTGGTCAGACCTTCCAACGGGTTATGGATCAGGTTCTGAGAGATCTCCCCTTCGTATTTTGCAACATAGATGACCTCCTGATAGCATCTTCGTCTTTTAAGGAACATCTTTCTTACCTTCGTCAGGTTTTCGCTTGTTTAGAAGGGTATGGTATCGTACTCAACACTTCTAAATGTCTTTTGGTGTCACGCAACTCTTCTTTTTGGGACACCACATTTTCCCTGGCGGAATTCGTCCTCTCGAGGATAAAGTTGCAATCATGTGGGATTTTTCTTCACTCAAGCAACTTTGTAGATTTTGTGGTATGGTAAACTTTCACTACAGATTAATTCGAAACATTATGCAACCTCTCTACGATCTTTTTTTCAAAATCCAAGAAGAACCTTCTTCTATCATGGTCTTCCGTAGCGTGCGAGGCTTTCTCTCGCATGAAAGTGGCTATGGCTTTCTCTGTTTCCCTGGCCCACCATTGTCCAGGAGCTTCTATATGCGTTGCTTCGGACGCGATGGCTACCCATGTTGGTGCGACGTTTCAGCAGAAGGTTGCTGACTCTTGATAACCGCTCGCTTTCTTCTCCAAAGCACTTATTCCTTCACAACAGAGCTACATTACGTTTTCCCGCGAACTCCTTAGTGTTTTCCTCGCCCTCCGCCACTGCCGCCAATACTTGGAAAGGCGTGAATTTACTATTTTTACCGACTATCAGCCGTTGGGTGGTGCGCCTGCTGCTAGTATCACCTCTGCTGTTGATTCTCGTTAACTTGATTTCCGACTGCACACGACAAACGATATTCGGTACATTCCTGGTTCATCAAACGTCATTCCGAACGCTCTCTCTCGCACTTCATCGATTTCTGGCACGCAACTCTCTCACATTGCGTCCATCAATCATGCGATAATACCGCTCACCCAAGAAAAAGATGAAGTCACGCAAACACTGCGTCACTCTTCTAAACTAGTCGGTCGCGAAATCAACTTGCCGGACAGTCTTTCCAGGCGCATGCTGTTGACTATTCATTGTCTGACTGTCCTCGTCCACTCATTCCTCTCGGTTAAGATTTGGCTTGTTCTGCGGCGGAACTTGTCTATGGTACTCAACTTCGTCTTCCTGGTCAATATTTTTTCTTCTGACCATCCTCTACCATCTTATTTTCATCCTGCTGCATACGTACGTAATTTAGTATGGGCGATGACTGAAGTTAATCCGACCGACCCAAGAGTGCCTGCTCATCAGAAACCTTTCATGCCAAAGGAGATGGCAACCTGTTCTCAGGTTTTTGTCCATCGCAACTCAACTCTCCATTCCTTGCAGTCTATGAGGGACCCTTTCTCGTCATCTCCAGGATACTGTCTCCATCGATCGCCTGAAACCTTCCTTTATAGAGGCCGTTCACCTTGAACAGCCACTGTCTTCTCCTCCTACTATGAGTGTTAGTGATCCAATGGTTTTTCATACTTTTCTTTAAGACCCTCATACAAACCATTCTCCAACACCCAATTATCATTCCTGATTGTTGCCGCCCCCCCTTTTGTTGCAGGAGCCCCCGTCAGCAGCGGAGAGCCAGTCTCACAACGGCCAGCCCCATCAGACACCAGTTTGGGGGAAACAGGACGGATGTCCTTCAGTCCGCCTGTCCTCGCGCACAACAGTGTTTCACCGCAATTGATTGACACTGCAAGTCAATTGTGTTCCCATGATCGAAATCAGCCACATGGCACGGTGAGACACGTTTTGGCCGCGTTGTTAGGAGACCTCGTCGGTATCTAAATTAAAAATTTATATTCCATGTTTAGAATTTTCTTTGATGGGTGAGTAACACTCTTGTGGGGAAGGAGGTATTTGTAACAGCTCTGCAGCTACAAAAAAAATAAAATAATATATATATATATATATATATATATATATATATATATATATATATATATATATATATATATATATATATATATACAAAATAATTGTATATCATTTTTCTTAAATATTATATATTTGTAAAAAGTCTTCCAAATATTCGGCATGCGAGGTTAAATTTTGACTTATGCCTTCGCCCTCTCCAACTCAAGGTCAGTTGAATTCTTTCTCTATATAATCCTTAGATTTTACGAGCAAAAACACTGTCTAATTCCACTTATTTCTTTTTCTAGACTCTCATACATTTCCCCTTTTAACTATCGTGATTTTAATAGTTACAATTACATTTCAATGATTTTACTTACATTTTAATTTCATTTCAATTATTCCAATTACATTTACCCACAGTTCGTGATATCAATTTCATTTACCCATAATTCGTGATTTCAATTCTTTTAATTACATTTTAATTAGTTACAATTACATTTTAATTAATTACCTATCTACTTTACGCCAAGTTTAGTCACGACAAAAATTCAGTGTTAAACTCATGTTCGTTTTGTATAATTAAATTCAAATTCAACCAATATAATTTCAAACATGTTCCATTCTTGTTATTCTATAATAATATATATATTTTTTTTGTATCCCCGTTCTATTTCCTCTATTCCTTAACGATTTCATGTCCAACCATTAAGCCTAACTTCGCCATAAGATTAGCCGCTCGAGCAATCTTTTACGATTCAATAACTCTCCTTAATAACTTAAAGATATAGATTTGTTGTGAATTTTCTATCTAGGTTCATACTCCGATTGACCTATATCTATAGGTGGGATTCAAATTGGCTGCCACGATCAGTCATGATCGTTGAGGGAACACCAAAACGAGCAACCCATGTTGAGACGAAGGCTCGAGTGATGGTCGGAGCTCTGATGTCCGAGATAGGAACTGCCTCTGGCCAACGAGTAAAACGATCGATCACGGTGAGAAGATAATTGTAACCACGAGAATAAGAAAGAGAGGACCTACTAGATCGACGTGAATGGCGTCAAAACGCGACAAAGGAAGAGGAAAAGGGACCAGAGGAGCTTTTGTGTGGCGATGACTTTGGTACGCTTGCATGGCAAGGATGAGAGAGTCCATTTGGCCACGTCGGCATTCATACCTGGCCAAACTAAGCGTTGGGCAACAAAGGTTGCATGTGGCATTAACACCAGGATGAGAGAGACCGTGAGTTTGGACGAAAATGTACCAATGATAAGCGAGAGTAATGAGAGGACGAGGCGAGTCCTCCATGATGCGCCTGAAAGGACTGTCTTCATCTTGTTTCTGGGCAAGCGCTATCGGTGCATGATCGATCGGCGCAATGTGGAATAATTGTGTGCCTGAAATCGCTGAAATGCGAGAGAGCGCGTCTGGTACGACGATTGAAGAACCAGGAACATATTGAATATCGTTCGTCAACTGCATGATGAAGTCAAGATGACGACTGTCAACTGCAGTGTGTACTGACGAAATACTACGAGAAAAACAAGCCCCGACCAAAGGCTTATGGTCTGTAAAAATGGTAAAGTCACGTCCTTCCAAGTTTTGTCGGAAGTGACGGATTGCGAGGTATATTCCAAGGAGCTCTCAAGAGAACGTACTATACCTCTTTTGATAGTCTAAAAGAAAGTGAGAGAAAAAAGCAAGAGGTTGCCATTGGTCACCAACTTTCTGCTGCAATTTTGCACCTACGTGGGTTGAGGATGCGTCTGAGGCAACGTTGATGGGAGTTCCTGGAGAAGCATGAGCCAATTTTGCAGCTCGGGCAATAGCCTCTTTGACGCGAGAGAACGAATCGCACGCTTCAGAAGACCATTTGAGAGCGAGTTCTTTTTGGTTATAGTATATGTTTATTCATGTGAGGGTGCGAAAATGTATCAGAGAAAAATTCCTTCCAACTCGATAATATAAATAGCCAATTAAATTACCAACTCAAGACGGACTACAGCCTGGTCGTGAGGCTAGAGTGGTGGCGTTTAAATCCAATGGTATCGCGTTCGAAACTCAACAGTCCAAAACCTTTTATGAAGAAAACGGAAGAAAACGATTGAAGGACCAAGGAATCACTAACTCAAGATAATTGGACGAAAATGAAGATACATCAAAAAAGAAAAACGAAGATTAAGGACCAACCCAGCCAAGAAGAATACGAAAGTCGAGAAAAGTGAAGACAAATGTTTGAAGGGGGCAACTTAAAGAAGAAGTAAATAGATTCGATAAAGTAAAAAGCAAGATGAACAAGAATAAATAAATAAAATTATAATACGTAAGGCCACCCCATAACTGGCGACCCTCAATGGCAGATCAATCTTTTGATCTTCGTTACAATGCACCTCCTCTCCTACTAGAGATTTAAGAAAAGGTGCTGCTGGGAACTTCGGAGATCCGGGAAGGAGAAGCTATTACTCATTGATTAGAGACAAGACTTCGTTCGCTCTCCTCAATCCCACTAAAATTAGTTCCACTCATCCCACAGACTCGGAGGCCGTAGGAGGGAGAGCTACTACTTCTTGATTAAGAAATCGAAGACTAGTCTCTCCCCAATCCTCAAATTCTCTCCGCTTTCTAGAAAGGGACCTGTGTAGGGGTGCAAAATGTATCAGAGAAAAATTCCTTCCACCTCAATAATATATAAATGGCCGATAAAATTACTAACCAAAAACGGACTAAAGCCGGTCGTGAGGCTAGAGTATTGGCGTTCAAATCCAACGCTACCGCGTTCGAAACTCAAGAGTCCAAAAACTTTTATGAAGATCTCACAAGAAAGAAAACGGATGAAAACGCTCGAAGGACCAACTCAACAAGAATCAGGAAGAATCAAGAAATCAGCCCCTGAGATAAATAGAAGAAAATTGAAGATGCATCAAGAAAGAAAAAACAAAGATTAACGACCAACCCAGCTAAGAAGAATACGGAAGTCAAGAAAGAAGAAAAATTCGAAGAAGACAACGTGCATCGAGGAAACCAAGTGAATAGCAAGAATAATATGGATAAATAAATAAATGGGAATAAGAAGAAATAAGTGCCCCCCCCCTAGCTGTTGCTTTTGATAAAGTGAGTATGCCTTTTGATGTAAGCAGGGTGTATGTAGTTTGTGATTTTTGTGGTGTTGAAAGAAGAGCAAATGTATCTGAATGCCCAGTGTGTTATGTGACTATTGCAAATGTGGCTTTGGTAGAGGAGGTGAGGCAGTTGCGTGATGAGTGCAAGAGATTAAGTGAGTTGGTGGATGAAGTGAGAAGGAATGCGAGTGTACGCATGAAGAATGTGGCTGGGACCAGGAGGGTGGAAGGTAGCTCTAGACTAGGGACTGGAGAGGAAGAAGTGATTGATCTGAATGAAGATGAATGGTGGGTGAATATGGATAAAATAGATAGGTTAGGACAGCTTAGGTGTGTAAGTAAGAGGAACATGGAACCTGTTAGGTTTACTAACAGATTCGATGCCCTGATAGAGGAAGTGGTTGAAAGTGATTTGTCTGATGTGGTTGTGGCAGAAAGTGAAATAAGTAGTAGTTTGAATGAGAACAGAAGGGGGATAATGCTAGGCCTAGAGTGACTAGGAGGATGACTGAGGTAATTGTGATGGGTGATTCTCAGATTAGATATTTAAATAGCAAGTTTAGTGCGAGTAAATGGAAGTGAGTGAGAGTTTATTTGCCGGCTGGTGGTGTAAATGATTTGTCTGAGAGGTATGATAGTCTGGGTGTGAGAGAGATTCAGTTGTGATTACGCTTGTGGGAGTAAATGATGTAAAGAATGTGGGTTCAAGTGAGTTATGAGAGAGGTACAAAAGGTTAGTTGAAAGTATTAGTGAAAGTAGAGTGAAAGGCGTTGTTTCAGATGTGCTTCCGAGATTGGATGTGGAGATGGGTCTTTGAAGGCGGGAAACTAGTTACTGATAGTGGTCAGGGAAATATAAGAGTACTGGGTGGGGCAGGGAAAGGAAAGAGATGCAGAGGAGATAAAGCGGAAGGTATACATTCTAAAAAGGTGCTTCAGGGATAGGAGGGCTGAAGTTGTCTTCATACCAATGCTCGTAGTCTTAGAAATAATCAATATGAGTTATTTAGTTATATTATTGATGAAGATATAGATATAATATGTGTAATAGAATCGTGGGTTAATGAAAATAAATTTAATGACAACGTGAGTGAATTTGAACTACAAGGTTATATATGTACTTAGTCAAAGGAGAGATAGGAATGGTGGTGGGTTGATTATTCATATCAGAAATATAATTTCTACAAATCTAAATCATCATCATCACTAACTCTATAATTTAAGAAGAGGATTTTTTTGAGTATTTGAATAATTTCATCTTAATTTGGTTATGACTTATGTTTTTTATCCTAGTTATTTCTAATAATTCTTTTATAATATCGATAAAACAAAATGGTGAATTTCAGAAATAAATATAAGTATCGAAATTTTGTGAATTTTTTAAAAGCCAAAGAATTACAAATGGTGAAGTTCAGAAAATTTACTTTTATAGAACTATATTTTAGCAACGTGATATTTTAAAAGGGGTGAAATTTAGTTCAGATTTCCTTTTGAAAATTATTATAATTCGCGAAGTTCAGAAAATTTATAAAAATTTAACCATGGCTGCTTTTTGTTAGATTTTAAATTTTAATCTTAGTAGCGATGCGCAAGCTTCCCCCTTAGGCGGGGAAAGCGCACCCATTACCTGGTAATTCTATAAAACAAGAGGAAGTTGAGTCACTGTGAATAGATATTAGGGTCAGTAAAAATAAGACAATACACTTGGGAGCCTTTTACAGACCACTCAGAGAAACTGAATGTATTGATGAGCTAATGATCAGCGAAATAAGGAAAGGATGTGAAGTAGATACAGTTATTCTTGGTGACTTTAATTTAAATTCTGTGGACTGAGAAAATATGATAGGAAAGGAGAACGCAAGTTGTAAGTTTATAGAATGCTTTGAAGATAATTTTTTTAAATAAATTTATTAATAAGCCAACAAGGTGTGCCAATATACGAATATTAAATCTAGTTCTTTCAAATGATGATCACTTGGTTCAGGAATTGACTGTAGAGGAAGCATTGGGAAATAATAATCATCAAATGGTTCGTTTTAACTTGGGAATAGTAAAAGGTAGAACATCAACAAACTCCAAATTTTTATAGGAGTATAGCTATTGAGTTACATAGATGAACAGGCCACAACAGACCTTGCGGTCCAAACTAGGTTTCCTGAGATAAAAGATAATAAGGAAGATAGTAACTACCTTTAGAGACCGTTTGGTCCATTACAATGGAAGTACCTTTATTTTTATCCTAAATTCTAACTAAATACAATACTTCGAGTAAGGCATAGGATAGCAAAGATGAAGTCTCTCCCCACCCACCTCTCCCACCCGTTTCCGGGCTTGGAATAGTAAAAATATATACCTGGTAGTGTTATAAAATAGACGCAACCAGGAAATTTAACAAGAGAACAGGAACACATTAGTATATACAAAAAATAAACGAGCATATGACTTATCTTAAAAGTCTTATATTAGAACATGCTCTTTTTTTTACTTCTTTTTTTTTAACATTCAATTTTTTATATTTTTGACGCTTATTATCTATAGGATCCATCTAATACTTCCATCTTATTTAATAGACACTGCTAGTACCGTTTGGAGATGCAAACTTTCTGTAGGATATTTTTAATTCTATTTATTCATGTACATACGAGAGAAGGTCAATAAGTTTTGCAATTCAGATATAAGGAATCGAGATATGAGGAAAAGTGTTTTATTATTTTTCAATATAACTACCCTCGACTTCAATGCACTTGCGCCACTTGTCCCTAAGGGTTCGAATTCCCGACAACCAGAAATCTCCCGACTGCTGTTCAACCCACTCCTGGACGGCGAGCTGGACGTCTTCATCGTCCCCAAACCGGCGTCCACGCAGTGCAGCCTTGAACTGGCGGAATAAAAAGTAGTCGCTAGGGGACAGATCTGGACTGTAGGGGGATAGTTGAGCTCCTCGAATCCGCACTCGCGCAGGGTAGCTTGTGCAACTCTGGCCTTGTGGACTTTGACGACATTGAAGTCGATCATGGTCATGGCCAAATTGTCGTGGATGATGTTCATAACACTTCCATGTGATATTCCAAGTTCTCGCTCAATTTCTTCGACCTTTACCCGTCGATTTTCGAGGATCCTCCTCTCCACATGGGCCAAATTGTCCTCGTTGTTCACGTCCGACGGGCCTCCTGGACGGGGGTTATCTTCAAGGGACTCACGACCATGGTGGAACTCCCTATTCCATCGAGCAATGTTTGCATAGGAAGGGGCGGTGTCGGTGTACACTGCAACCATGCGTTCACGGATCTCTTTTGCATTCTTGCATTCCTTGGTCAAAAATTTGATCACTGGGCGGTGCTCAACCTTCTCCATTGTTGAAAAATTTGTGACTGAGGATCTGCGATCAGCTACTGCTTCTTAAATAGATGAGGCAGGAGTGTGCGGCTGCAGGTCCTGACTTGTCATAACTTGTCCTAACACCCCCACAAACAGCCATTCCCCTTCCTCTGTTTTGCCCTACCAATTCCCAAAACATATTGACCGCCCCTCGTATCTAGGATTTATGTGTTCTGGAAAAGATGATAGAAACGTATTTACATTTTATATAAATGTAGAATCAAATTATCTTATTCATCTAGGCTTAGAACATGCTCTTTCTTTCTTTTTCTTTTTATCAACACAGTGTCTTGTCAGAGAGAGAGAGAGAGAGAGAGAGAGAGAGAGAGAGAGAGAGAGAGAGAGAGAGAGTGAGAGAGAGAGAGAGTAACAAGGAGTAACAAGGAAAGAAAGTACCCTAGGAGACCTTACGGTTCATTGAAAGAGGGTACCTTTGGACTAGCAATCGAGCGGGCACATGGATGCTCAATTATTTTGCGTCCCTAAACGGCCACTTTTCAAGACTTTGTCTAGTCTTGACTTGAATTGGTCAACAGATTCATTGTTGACAACATCCACTGGAAGTGCGTTCCACTTACCGCAGATACTGTAAGTGAAAAGATTTCTACACAGATTGCGGTTGTAACGCTTCAGTTCAAGTTTGAAGCCGTGATTGCGCGTTCTGTTCTCAATCAGTGTGAAAATATCCCGGTGGTCAAAATTGTCAAACCCTCGAAGTATTTTGAAAACTTCGATGAGCTGACCACGCAGTCTACATGTTTCCAGCGAGAACAGATATAATTCCCTCAGTCTATCTTCATAACTTTTATGTCGGATAGAGGGAATCAGCTTGGTTGACCTGGCTTGTACGCGTTCCAACCTTGCGATGTCCTTTCGAAACGAAGGACTCCAAAATTGTACGGCATACTCCAGGTGCGGCCGAACGAGGGAGTTGTACAGACAAAGTACTATCTCCTTGTTACGGTATCCAAACTGGCGCTTTATGTAGCCTAACATCCTTTGGGCTTTCTTCTCTGCCTCGATGCACTGTTTCGAGAGCTTGAGGTTGCTAGTGATTGTTACACCCAAGTCCTTCTCAGTGTCACTCGATTCAAGAGCAGTGCCTTTAAGGATGTACTGAGATTTGGGTTTCGGTGGCCGATATGCATTACTTTGCATTTCCCCACTTTGAAAGGCATTTGCCACGTGTCCGACCACTCCCCAATCCTTTGAAGGTCCTCTTGGAGGCGGGCAGTGTTCTCCTCCTTTATCGCATTGATACCAAGCTTGGTGTCGTCGTCAAATTTACAGATTTTGGCAACCATGTCGTTGACATAGATAATAAACAGTAGTTGTCCCAGGACAGAACCTTGAGGGACACCGCTAGATACGGGTGCCAATTCACCACTACTCGTTGCCGTCTGTCACTTAGCCAGCTTTCTACCCAACCTGCTACCTTGCCGTATATGCCCTGCGCACGCACTTTCCGGAGAAGGCGGCGGTCTGGTACCTTGCCAAATGCCTTTTGAAAGTCCAGGTACACAACATCCACCGCTTTATCCCGATCATGCTCACTGAACACGAAGTGGAAGAATTCCACAAGGTTCGTCAGGCATGATCGTTGCCTTCGGAAGCCGTGCTGGGAACTCTTCAGTAGCAGCTTTGACTCTAAATAAGATGTCATCTTGTCCACTATCATGCTTTCCATGAGTTTACCGAGTATCGAAGTCAAATTGATGGGTCGGTAGTTTGACGGATGGCTGGGGTCTCCTTTCTTGAAGATTAGAGTCACCTCCGCCTCACGCCAGTCTCTAGGAACGCATTTGGTCCGGATTGACATGTTAAAGATAGCGCACAGATGTCGTGATACTTCATCGTACACTTCCTTCAACACTTTGGATAGAAACCCGTCCGGTCCAGGGGACTTATTCGTCTTTAGGTCAGCGATCTTTTTCTTTATTTCTCCTTCGGTGAAGTCCATTGCCCCCAGCTTTTCCTCCAAGTAGGAATCCGTGGGCTGGGGGATGGGACCACACTCATCAGTAAACACTGAAGAGAAGTAGTCATTGAGCAGGTTAGCATTTTCTGCATCTGACTGAGTTAATGCACCCTTCTCGTCCACTGAGGGTCCAATCCTACGATGGATTGGTTTACGGCTATTTACATAGCCGAAGAACTCTTTGGGATTTTCCTTGCAGAGTCTCGCCACTCGGAGTTCCTCAGTACGCT
Organism: Ceratothoa steindachneri; assembly: GCA_963969495.1. NCBI lineage: Eukaryota > Metazoa > Arthropoda > Malacostraca > Isopoda > Cymothoidae > Ceratothoa > Ceratothoa steindachneri. The sequence continues at coordinate 122,312,018 of OZ018324.1, forward strand.
TAGCCGCCCTTATGCTGGACTTCACTCTTCTGGCTAGCCTTCGGTACTCATCAAAGGCACTCGAGATCTTCGATCGCCGGTACGCATTTCTCTTCTCCCTAAGCAGCTGGCTGATTTCTCGATTAAACCACTTTGGTTGAACAGAAGACCGACGGAGGCATTTCAGAGGGATGCAACTTGATTGAAGATTCATGAACTTATTTTTGAAATTGTTCCACGAATCCTCAACATCTTCGCATACCTTTAGCCTTACATCAGTCAGCCCTGCACGAAGGCTTGCAAAGTCTGCTCTTCTTAAGTCAAGTTTCCTTGATTGACTGGCAACAGACCTTACCTTCTGTTGTACAGGAAACATGGGAGAGATTCCGAAGTGAAATTTATTTAGAGGAGATTGGGTTAACCTGACACCTGAATGCTCGGGAGTTAGTTAATCGTTATAAAATCGCTGTTAGTCGGAGATTTGATTTAAAGTATCTATATATACGGATTTGAAATTATCTACGGTGTTGCAGTCAATTACTTTACTAGGAAGCCCATTTCATAAGTTCACGATTTGGTTAAAAAAGAAGTTCTTAGATTCGTGCGAGTTAAAATGATTACCTATAATTTTACAACCGTTTCCTCTCGTGTAACTTGACTGGTCGATAGTGAAATATTTATTGCGGTCCATATTGTCTATGCCTTTGATAATTTATAGACCTGAATTAAGTCCCCTTTTAATCTAGGGTGATTTAACCGAAAGAGATTCAGTTTTCTAAGTCGCTCTTCGTAGGTTTTGTTCCTTAGACTTGGCATCATTTTAGTGAGCCTTCGTTGGACTCCTTCTAATTTCACTATATCTTTCTGATAGTACGGGCACCATGCTTGGACGCAGTATTCCATAATAGGACGGACCAAGAAATTATAGAGAGTAGGGATTGTATTTTTGGACTTATATACTCGCACGTTCTACCAATGAATCCAATTATTTTATTCGCTTTTTTAATGACGTCTGAGCATTGTTGAGTGGGCTTTAGATCGCTCGATATTGTTACTCCTAGGTATGTCTATCTGTTTACGCTTAAGAGTTGAGTACCATTTAGTAAGGAATTTGCTTTGACATTTCGGTATCCGATATGGAGCACTTTGCATATGACGGTGTTAAAAGGCATTTGCCACGTTTGCGCTTAGTTCCATAATTTATTGAGGTTGTTCTGCATTTCATCAATCTGTGCGTTAGTGAGGACTGAATTAGCGATTTTGGTGTCGTCAGCAAACTTCGATATTATGCCTGAAATGCCTTCGTCTAAGTCGTTAATGTATACTAAGAAAAGAACTTGCCCTAGAACAGACCCCTGAGGTACCCCGCTAGTGATGTCTGTCCAGCTAGATGATTTTCCATTTATAACTACGCGTTGCCTATGATTACTTAGCCAGTTTTCTATCCACCTTGCTATTGCGGCTTCAATTCCGTGCGCTTATAATTTAGTTAGTAAACGTTTGTGTGGAACTTTTTAGAAGGCCTTTTGAAAGTCTAAGTAAATTATGTCGACTGCTTTACTTTCGTCGTATTCATTAAAAATGTCATTGAAGAAGTCTAATAGATTCGTTAGACAAGAGCGTTTATTTCGAAAGCCCTGTTGGGTGTCTCTAAGTAGCTTCTTTTCTTCCAAGTGGTTAACGAGTTTGTCGCGTATAAGTGTTTCTAACATTTTGCTACGGCCGAGGTTAAACTAATTGGGCGATAATTACTAAGTAGAGATCTACTTCCTTTTTTAAATATTGGTGTTACGTTAGCGAGCTTCCACTTATCGGGTATAGTCCCGGTCTCTAACGAATAATTAAACAATAACGACAGCAGTTTGGCTAGTTAACTTTTGGCTTCTTTTAATATTCGAGGGAAGACCATATCCGGGCCGGGTGACTTATTTACCTTAAGCTTTTCAATGCATCTCAGTACGTATCTTTCTGTAACGGTGATACTACTTAACGCCTCGTTGTAACCTATTTGGATGGCTGTCGGTGTTGGGATTTCGCTAAGTTCTTCTGTAGTAAAGACTGATATAAAAAATGTGTTTAAAATACAGCTCATTTGTTCATCGTTTGTGGTAAAGTTTCCGCTCTCATCAGTTAGCGGTCCGATAGATTTAGATGTTTCTCACTTTTGTCGTATGTAACTATAGAATCTTTCGGGATGGTTTTACTTTGATTTGCCACATGTGATTCCAAGGACTTTTTACTCTGTTTAATTAACCTTTTGGATTTATGTCGTAAGTCTGAATATTTGGCACGTTCTGTCTTGTCGTTAGAAGTTTTTTATCTAATATGGGCATTCCTCTTGTCTCGTAGACAGTTAGCTATCTCGCTACTCCACCATTTAGGTGTATTTTCGTGTAGCAAACGACGATTTTTTAAAGGAATACATTCTTTCACCGCCTCGAAGTACGAACTAGTAAAAAATGTCCATTTATCGTTTATATCGTTTATGTCACGCAAGTTGCTCCAATCTTTTTGCTTAAGTTTTGTTCTGAGCTTAGTAAAATTCGCTTTTCTAAAGTCTGGGACTCTTTGGTTGCTACTAATTATATAGTTACGATTGAAATTTATACTAAATGTGATTGCACGGTGGTCGCTATTACTAAATTCCTATCGACATTAATATTCTCTATCAAATCCTCTTTTGTTGCAAAAATTAGGTCGAGTATATTATTTCCGCGAGAGGGGCATAGTACAAACTGAGTTAGTGAACTTTCTTGTAAGTTAGTATAGAGTTCGTTACCATAATGAGTGGATAGCGGTTCTCACCACTTTGGTACTGGTAAATTAAAATCGCCTAAAATTACGGTATCGTGCGCGTTACTTATCTCACTGATTTGTTCAAAGAAATTGATCTCGGTTTGTGTTGGATAAGCTGGAGGTCTGTATATTAGAGCCAGCACTATTTTCGTCCCGTGGTTGTTTTTAAGAAGTATGTACGATGTGTCTATGTTTGCGATTTGGGGATTTGTTAATTGGATCGGGTTATTAGTTCGACACCACCTCCCTTTTTGTTAGTTTGACATTTTTTAAACAATTTGTATCCAAATAGATTATATTCTGCTAAGAAATCTCTATTTTCAACATTAAACCAAGATTCTGTAATGCCGATTATATCATAATTATCTGTTAAGGCAATTTCCTCTAAATCTGAAAATTTGTTACGAATGCTACGAGCGTTGACATAGAAAATATTCAGGTTGTGATAGATGGGTGTCCTCGTGTTATTCCCAGTTCTTATATCATATTTGCTGGCCTGGTTTAATGCCACAAGGTCATCGAAGTTGTTTCTCAGACTTCTCGCGTTAAGTAGGACACAGGACAGGTGCTAATAGGTGCTAGTATGGAAATAATTATTTATTTTTTTAGTGAGTGAAATCTCTTTAGTATCTGAAAATTTATGATTGCCTTTGTAAATAATCGTGACAACCTTGTTGAACCCATAGTGTTGAGGTGGAGTCCGTCTGAAAGAAAAAGCTCCTTTTTATTATAAAAGTCGTTCCAGAACTTTACAAATTCTACACCTTCACTCCTGCAAATAGTCTCAAGGCAATTATTTGTGTAGTGAGCTATACTGAAGAAGCTATCTCTGCATTTGTTCCGTGAGACAATGCCTGAAATAATAAAATTATTTGTTTTTCTTTTAACTGATTTAATCATTTTCTTATATTTATCTAGCAGTTCTTCAGATCTGGTGGTTAGCACTTCGTTTGTTCTTACGTGCAGAACAAACGACAAAACTTGCCTAGAATAGCAGCCATTAAACCTTGCTATATGAATTTAAAGATTAAAAATGATTTGAAAGAGAAAACGTGATGAAGAATAACTAATTCAACAGGGAAGGTTTCAAAATCACTGACTCAAATTTAACAAGATTTATTGAACAACAAATGATGGAATATGGCTAATTTGAATTTGATACTACGGTTAATGAATATAATGTGCATTTTTATATATATTGAATATAATGAATATAATGCATATATATATATATATATATATATATATATATATATATATATATATATATATATATATATATATATATATATAGAAATATATATAGAATATAGGGAAATGGCCGATGATCATATTGTTGAGAGGAATAAGCTATATAAGGTGATATTTTAGTGAATAAGATATAAAATATTGGGGGATTATATAAAATATAGTATAGTACTGCCACGACGTACAAAAATGGATTTTGGGGTGAGATGCATAATTTTCTCAGACGGGAAATTGCCAACTAGTTCTTCTTGACGAACTTTGTAGCAGCTTGCAAAGATGTCAGATGCTACAATACTTTCCCCAAGAGAGTTACCCAACCCGTTACAAAAAAGTATTCCACTAATCCAGATATCTTCGAGGCCTTCTGATAATGCGACCAGACCGTGTGATGACGACAGTGGGCTGGCTAAGATTGCTGGGAATGGCACAAAATGCGGGCGAGGCACTGTGACTATGAAGAGTGGACGGGTTGATGGTGATCCGTTTGGGTGCCCTCTCCAAGCTGGCGTCTGGCGATAGCATGATGCTCTGTGCCTGGCTTGCTGGTTGCGAGGTGACCAGAGGTGGAGGGATGGTCTCATGACTGGACAGCTCTGACGACGAGGTTTCCTGCAACAAAAGAGGAGGTGACAGTAATTGGGAAAGAGATGGAGATATGAGCGAGGTAGAGGAGACTGGGTTTGAGGTTAGATCATGATGAGGTAAAAGAATCACTCAACCATTATTAGAGATAGTAGAAGAGGAAAATGAGGACTGCTCAGAATGAACAGCATCAATAAAGGCAGGTTTCAAGCGATCCAGAGAAAGAGTATCCTGCTTGGCGCCAAACTGCAGTGCATAGAATTTCGGCTTCCTAGAGATGACGAGAAAGGGTCCGTCATAAACGGGCTGCAATGAGGAGCGAGTAGAATCGCGATGGACAAAGACATGAGGAAAAGTTGACATCTCTTTCGGCACGAAAGGTCTCTGATTAGCAGGCACTCTAGGGGCGGTAGGCTTAACCTTAGCCATTAGCTGCACAAAATCGTGTAAATAAGCAGGATTGAGGTAAGGAGGTAGAAGTCGGTCAGAAGAAGAAAAGAATTGACCAAGCAGAGGAAGTTGAGTACCGTAAATTAGTTCCGCTGCAGAGCAGGCAAATCCTCTTTCAAGGACGAACGAATGCCCAACAAAATCAAAGGTAGCTTGTCCACTCAAGTGATATTAGGATCGGCGGAGCGTAAGCTTGCCTTGAGCTTCCAATGCAAACTTTCGACGGCCGAATTGCTTTGGAGGTGGTAGATTGTGGTACAAAGGCGAAAGGAACCAAACACTGCCATAAGCGTATCCCCATTGTTGATAGAAGGGAGTAGGAAAAGAGGCAAATAAAAAATAATAGCGTAGGCGAGTTGCGAACAGCTTCCCGCGTCGCTGGACCACTGCTAGCAAGCGGCGAATCCACTCGGCCAACCTAAGTCTGAAAAAAGACTCATTTAAACGAAGCTTTTAAGCCACTCGCCTGCACTTCTCGTACGCTATACAATTGTAGATAAAGGAGAGTCGGAATAGGGGCAAAGAAAAAATAATATTGTATGCAAGTTGCAAAAGGCTTCCCGCGTCGCTGGACCACTGTTAGCCAGCGGTGAATCCACTCGGTCATCCTGTGTCTCAAAAAAAATTAATTAAAGCAAAGCTTTTAAGCCTCTCGCCTTCACTTCTCGTACGCTACACGACTCCCCTCCTAAAATCGGAGCGTGAATGAAGAAATGAAGAGAACCCGTTTGGAAGTGTTATTCAAGGGCTAACGCTCCCTCTCCCGGGTCTGGGCACCAATTATAGCTATTGAGATTGGTTTAATGACAAAACTTGCCTAGATAGCAGCCATTAAACCTTGATACATGAATTTAAAGATTAAAAATGACTTGAAAGAGAAAACCCGATGAAGGATAACTATTTCAACGGGGAAGGTTTCAAAATCACTGACTCAAATTTAACAAGATTTATTGAACAACAAATAATGGAATATGACTAATTTGAATTTGATATTACGGTTAATGAATATAATGTGTATTTTTAGATATATTGAATATAATGAATATAATGTATATATATATATATATATATATATATATATATATATATATATATATATATATATTGAATATAAGGAAATGGCCGATGATTATATTGTTAAGAGGAATAAGCTATATAAAGTGATATTATAGTGAATAAGATATAAAATATGTCGGAATTATATAAAATATAGTATAGTACTGCCACGATGTTTTTGAAGTTATAAATCAGGGAAACTTGCCTGGAGCGCTGCTGAGATAAAAGTGATCCTTAATATATGCTCAGGACTCGGGAAACAGGAAAGTCTATTCTGATTGGTTAATTTCAAATTGGGTTGTACAAAGGTTTTGATTGGTAGGTTGTTGGGAGGAGTCGTACTTTGATTTTGATGTAACCTTATTGGTATCAAAGGTCGTACAAAAATTGATTTTGGGGCGAGATGCATAATTTTCTCAGACGGGAAATTGCCAACTAGTTCTTCTTTACGAACTTTGTAGGAACTGGCAAAGATGTCAACTGCTACAGGGGCGATTACGATAAATTACGCAACTTGCTAAATCAGATTAAGTGGGATATAGAATTCTGGGGGAAGAATACTTATGAGATGTGGGAAACTTTTAAGACTGTATTAAACATAGTCCAGGAGCAGTGTATTTTAATGAAGGCTATTAGGAAGAAATGTTGGAAATCGTTTTGGTGGAATCAGGAGATAGCTAGGAAAATTTCTGAGAAAAGGGCATACCAGAGATAACAGAGAGGAAGTACTTGTGACAATTTAAATCATTATAGGTCGACCAGAAATGAGCTAAATAAAATTATTAATGAGAGCAAAGGGCGGAAGAAATTAATTTAGCTTAAAATAATAATAAAGATCTAAGAAAATTCTTTAGCTATTATAGAATTAATAATAAACTTAAGTGATAAAATAGGGCCTACTAGTTATGAATGGGTTTTGAAAGAATCTGATGAGGAAATAGTTGAGGTTCTTAATGATCATTTTTTTTTCAGTATATACAGAAGAGAATCCAGATAGATTAATTGATGATAATTCTAGGTCAAGGGAAGTAGTGTTGAATATCATTAATGTGAACAGGGAAATAATTAAAGGGCTTATATTGGAGTTAAATACTAGTAAGTCATCTGTACCAGACAACATTCATTCTAGGTTACTCAAAGAAGGTGCAGATAGTATTGCAGTAGTTCTTCAGAAAAAATATACTAGATCACTAAAATTTAGAGAAATGCCTAATGATTGCAAATTAGCGAAAATAGTGCCAATTTTTAAAAAGGAAAGTAAAGAGGACCCGAATAACTTTAGGCCGGTAAGCTTAACTTCTATCGAGTGTAAAATTCTTTAGAACATAGATAATAAGGCGATTTCTGACCATCTAGAGTGTGGTAGGTTAACAAATGAAGCTCAGCATGGGTTTAGAAGAGGTAGATCGTGTCTAACAAATTTACTAGATCTTATGGATTATGTTACTAAACAATTAGATAAGGGAGAGAATGTTGATGTAATTTACTTATATTTTAGCAAATCTTTTGATAAGGTTCCACATAGGAGACTAGTTCACAAATTAAAAATGCATGGGATATGTGGTAAAGTTTTGAATTGGATAACTGAATGGATGAAAGACAGGAAACAGAGAGTTGTGCTGAATGGGGTCAGGTCACAGTGGAAGTACGTTATCAGTGGCCCACCTCAGGAATCCTTTCTATGCCCTTTATTATTCATAGTTTATATAAATGATCTTGTGGAGGCCGTAAATAGCAAAGTGTCAATTTTTGCTGATGATACTAAATTGGCAGCTGTAGTCAAAGAAGTTGAGGGTAGAAGTAAGGTGCAGAGTGACGTAAATAAGTTATTAGCTTTGACTCAGAAGTGGCAGATAACTTTTAACCTTGAGAAATGCAAAGTTCCTTACATGGGAAGGGATAATAGAGGATTTAGCTATAAAATGAATGGGCATTGGCTGAATTCAGTTGAGGAGGAGGAGGACCTAGGCGTAGTAGTAGATAGGTCACTGAAGTTTTCAAAGCAGTGTATTGAGGCAAAAAATAAAATAAATAGGGTGCTAGGATACAATAACATTAATGATAGCTAAAAGAGTAAAGGGGTTATCCTTAAACTCTACAACTCGTATGTTAGGCCACATTTAGAGTACTGTATACAAGCATGGTCACCACATTTTAGACACGGCATCAACCTGCTAGAATCAGTACAAAGGAGGGCAACAAAAATAATACCTTCCCTGAAGCACCTTGAATATGAAGATAGACTGAGGGTACTAAATATGTTCTCATTTGAAAGAAGATGCGTGAGGGGAGATATGATTGCGCTTTTCAAAATATCGGGGAAAGGGGATTGCCCATACTCATGGGCAATCTCATTTTCCCGATATTATGCAATCTGTTTATGGAGGATTTTGAAAAGCACCTCCTTCCCCCCATTTTACACAATCCTATAACGTGATTCCACTATGTAGACCATATATGTGCCACATGGTCTATCAATGATAACAGATTTGATTCTTTCTTTAAAAAATTGAATAAAATCTACCCAACTATTACATATAAAGTAAAATGGGAACTTAACAACTCAGTGCCGTTTCTGGATGTAAAAATATCTAAAATAAACGACAGAACATATGGTTCCGTCTACCGGAAACCAACTAATTCTAATGCCTATATTCATTATTTCTCGTGTCACGATGTGTCCGTTAAAAGGTATGTAGTTTCTTCCATGTTCCTGAAAGCATATCGCATTTGTGATCCTTGTTTCTTGCATGACGAAATTAATACAATCATCTAAACATTCAATGAACTGCACTATCCCCTTTGGTTCATAGAAAAGTGTCACTATAAAGCCAGAACCATCTATTAATCCCCAGCTAATTATAAGGAAAACAGATGTGATAAATATTATGTTACCTTCCCATACTCCCCCAAGTTAATTAATTTTAAAGAGTTGGCACGGACCAACAACATCAATGTTGCCTTTCAGTACGAAAATACGATCAGAAATAGCCTATCCAAAAATAGATCGATTGATAAAGAACAGGGAGTTTATTTTATTCCATGCAAATCATGTAATGAATTATAAAGCGGGTTACATTAAGACGGATCGAAGTTAGCAGTAAATAAAACAGTGTTATTGGTGAAAATTTATTGATTTCACTATTGGATCATGTAATTTGAGTCATGGCAATTATGTGTGAAAAATATTATCGCCTAAATGTCCGCCAAAGCTTCGGCGGCACACCTCCACTCGATGGTCAAAATTTTGATGACGTATCTGCATAGTTGTTCCTCGATCTCACCAATATGCCTTACTATCTCATCCTTCAGCCGTTGAATTGTTGTTGGCTTGTTGGCATAGACCTTACTTTTGAGATGACTCCAAAGGAAGAAATCTACATAAAGGCGTCAAGTCACACGATCGTGGTGGCCAATTGACCTCGCTGTTTCGAGAGATGATGCAACCTAGGAACTTCTCATTTTATAAAGCCATTGTTGCATTGGCTGTGTGGTATGTGGCGCCGTCCTGTTGAAACCACAAATCTTCGACATCCCTAGAATTCAATTCAGGCCATAAAAAGTTGGTTATCATGGCACGGTATCACTCGCCTGTCACCGTAACAGAATTCCCGTCATCATTTTCAAAGAAATACGGCCCAATGATACCCCTAGCAAAAATGCACACCAAACAGTGACCTTTTGTGGATGCAGTAGCTTTTCAACAATCTTTCTGGGATTTTCATCAGCCAAATGCGACAATTCTGCTTATTAAAAAATCCACCAAGATGAAAATGGGCTTCATCACTAAAAATCATTTTTTGCGAAAAATCATCATCGGCTTGTCTTTGCTCGTGCACCCAATTGTCAATTGAATTTTGTAAGCGTGCAGAGACAAATCTTTTGTCAAAATTCGATGTACCGTTGTTGTGGAGAGGTTCAATTCCTGCGTGCGATGACGAATAGAGGTATCTGGATCTTCAGCCACATTCTCGCGCACTGTAGCAATGTTTTTAGCTGAAGGGCGTAAACAAGCACGCAATGGCATTTTCATATCTGCCACCGACCCCTTCTGTTTGAATTTACGAACAATTTGCCCAATTGCACTCTTGGTTGGTCGATTATGTTGACCAAAAAAATCGCGAAGTGCCCGAAATGCATTTCTGTTGGAACGTCCATTTTCGTAATATGCTTCGATAACTTTAACACCTTGTTCGATTGTTAATCTTTCCATGGTTGAAATTGCCAAAGACTGAAGTTGTTAAATCTGAAAGAAAAAGAAAAAAATCATTAGACGCTTAAACTTAACTCACATTTAAAATCAGTCCAAGTTATTAGAACACCCATTATATCGGTGAAAGCAGTAGATTTTCCAAGCTAATGAATGAACATAAATGCGATATGCAACGTGGTGCCCTATCCTCGAGTTTATTTCTACATATGTCCAATAAAAACCATTGAATTGATATTGATAACGCAAAAATAGTTTATAAGCCTCACAATTATATACATCGACGCCAAATTGAATCTGCACTTATAAAAGAAATTTCCAACTTTAATACTTCCGACGGCCAATTCAATACTAATACCTTAATAATCAAGAAATTCATACTTCAGTTTCACAAAAATGCGGCTATATTCTCGCATCTTCCACCTTAGCGCCACTGATTTGTATGTTTGTACGTTAAGCAACTTCTGTATTTCACTTGTTCACAAGCGACTGGCGATGATGGATGTTTCCGTCGAAACCTGGTTTCGCATATAAAATTAGTCCTATTACTGTGGTTTTATCCATATATATATATATATATATATATATATATATATATATATATATATATATATATATATATATATATATATATATATATAATTGAGACATCCTTCGGAAACCTCGATTTCAGTATGTAAATCAAAGCCAATTTTCATCTCAAAAATTATTATGTGATTAATTGTTGCTCGCTATCTAGGCTAAATAAAACACCAATTAATTACGCTTCCAAGAAAATTCTTTAGCTATTATAGAATTAATAAATCTAAGAGTGATAAAATAGGGCCTATTAGATATGAAAGTATAGCAATGCCCTCTGGGCCATTCCTATAAATATAATAATCCTGGGAAAATTATATTCATATGTATATACATAATATGTAAAAATTAGCATCCAAAAATATAATCAATCAATTAATTTGTACCGCTAGAATATTTAATGTAACTTCACCCTAATACATACTTAAAGAATACAAACACACGCCTTTCGCCATCTGCCTTTGAGCACTGCATTTAGTCCACTTCTGCAAAACGTCGCTTCGAATATGTTTAGTTACTTTTTCTCTCCCAATTATTCTCGGCAATCATTCCATACGAGAGTAGATCCTAACTCCTGTTCTTCTCTCATTGCAGACTTCAATTCACACTCCATCATAACTCTATCCTACTAATTATACTTCCTACACCTACACCACATAATTATATTTATACACTCACATATATTCGCGTGTGCTCACCTATATCCCTGGTATATGTGCATAATTATATTCACTGGTATTCATGGTCGTGTACTCAGAGTACTAACTTGTACTCGCATAATTATATTATTTGTATTATATTTCAAACTCAACCGTTTACTTCTCTTTCATATTCTCTGTATACTGTGGATAGAGAGGAGTAGGAAAAGGGGCAAAGAAAAAAATAATAGGGTAGGCGAGTTGCGAACAGCTTCCCGCGTCGCTGGACCACTGTTAGCCAGCGGTGAATCCACTCGGCCATCCTGAGTCTCAATAAAAGACTAATTCAAACGAAGCTTTTAAGCCGCTCGCCTGCACTTCTCGTAAGCTATACAACCCCTCTCCTAGAAGCGGAGGGTATTTTGAAGAAATGAAGAGAGCCCGTTTGGAAATGTTATCCAAGAGCTAACGCTCCCCCTCCCGGGTCTGGGCACCATTGTAGATAGAAGGGAGTAGGAAAAGGGGCAAAGAAAAAATAATAGCGTAGGCGAGTTGCGAACAGCTTCCCGCGTCGCTGGACCACTGTTAGCCAGCGGCGTTATAATACCATAAAAATTTAATTCCTCAGTTATTATTCGTGTAATAAAATTTACGAAATTAACCTCAAATCCATACTATCTTGTAAAATTATAATATATCCTATTTTTGTTCATATCAAATCATTCCATTCCTTGGGTAGCTTAAGATCGAATCCACGTTAGGGTTGCCGTACGATCAGTCAACTCAAATAACAATTTATGCACATATTGACTATTGCATCGCTATCTAAGGTAACTAAATCATTCATGCATTAGTCAAAACCTTTACATAAAAAGTGTTTGAAAGAATCTGATGAGGAAATAGTAGAGGTATTGGGGTTACGTTTGTTATAGAGGTCCTGTTTATAGGGGGAATGTGCGACTGGCAGATGTATATTATTATTGACCGTCACCCGGATTATAGAGGGAAGAGAATTAATGCCAAAAATGTTTTTGGAGAGGTCCCTCAAGTCCCGCGAGTCAGGTGATAGGCGGTGTTAATCTCGTATGTGACTCCAAAGATACTCAAATAATATTCCGACTTGGCTGGGCTAACCGAAGGCTTTATGATCGAGAAAGGACTGAGAGAAACCACGTGAACAAAAATAAATGTTTAATTCCAACAAACAAAACAAGCAAAGCTAAAAGGAAGTTCGCGTTTACATTATACGGTCAGAGAATATTTCACTACCGGTCAGGAAAACGAGTGTACGGACACGAGACTTAGGCCAGTACAGCTGTGGCCTTCGTGAATGAGAAGGCCGCGTCACTCGGCTCGTGACGTCACACCTGGAGGCCATAGCTGCGCTGCCGTCCACTGCAGTTTCCATCTTATTTGCCCTTCATTTTGTGCATATACACTTCTTAGTATGTCTTTTATCGTCATACATAACTATTTTAACATTAGAAAATGATCATGAACTTAAAAAATACTGAAATCACCTTTTTACAATCAAACTGATCATAACACAATGGAAGATAAAAAGATAATAGCTATGTATTCCTACTTTTATTGACAAATTTGGGCATCCTAAATACTAGTAAAATCAAGGCGGAAAGTTCACATATAGGCCTATTCTATAGTCTGCAGCTTCCTTTTTTACCCTGATGTCTGGCTTTCACAAATAAAATAATTTTCCTTAGCACAGAAGTTGTTGAGGAAAGTATTGGTTGAGGCCCACAGCAGCATTTTTTGAATTTTCTCTATGTTATGAACATTATTACAATTATTCATTGGGAGGAATCCATCATTATCATTTAGTACATTGAGTGTTACTTCTGTAGCAATAGTCCTTGAGTGAAGTGATTTTATGAATTGAGGATCTTCTTTAAGTTTATTTATAACTAAATAGTTATACATAATAATATTTACTACAGCGTGGTCAGAATATAAAAGTGAGCCTCTGCTAATACCACGTATATAATCATGGTTGTGTGGTAAATTTTCTATGGTTTCATTACAAGTAAAAAGGTCTTTGCACAACGCGCATTTCATTTTCTTTGCAACGTTAAAACAAAAATATCCAGCTATGTATGTAAAAACTTGTTGATACCCCATACAATCTTCAATATCATTTTCAGTGATGTCTATATCATACTTCTCCAAATTTAGCAAATCAGTTATTTCCATGTGTTCCCAACTCGTTTCTTCAAATATTTTCCACTCTACACTTTTGTTGCAGAAAGGTAATTTCAGCACAGACATCATTCTCAGTTTTTTCTCACACTCGAACACTTGCCGAACTGATACGAGTATGTATAATTGCCACCCGCAAGCTGGCGATATGTGACAAACCTTCCCTACAATTGATCTGTCTGGAATTTTCCATGTAAAATATATTTCCAGTTAAGTTCACGTATGCAGTAATCGGTTATTTGCAATATACCAGTGGTTGTGTGTTTGAGAGCATTAAAGGTTTCACGAGTAAGTTTTCCCGTCACCTCCATTATGGAATTCCAGAGATTTAGCCAGTTGAGAAAATAATGCAAGAAAAAATTTCCTTCATTATTCTTGTCATTCGTCAGAGGGGTAGTGTAGGGGTGCGAAGATGTATCAGAGAAAAATTTCTTCCAACACGAGAATCAAATAGCCCATTAAATTACTAACTCATCACGGACTCGCTATAGCGTAGTGGCTAGAGTGCTGGCATTTGGATTCAAAGCCCCGCGATCGAAACTCCCAAAGTCCACAATTTTTACGAAGAAAATTCACGTAGAAAACGGAAATCAAGGAAAACGCTTTAAGGACCACCAAGAAGACTCAAGATAAAATCGATCACCTCAAGAAAGAAAATGACTTCAAGGGCTAACTCATCAAATCAACAAGAAATCATCATGTCATCAAGAATTAAGAAGAAATCATCACATCAAGATAAATGCAAGTTAATATGAAGATACACCACGAAATAAAAATCGAAGATCAAGAATTAACCCAGCCAATAAGAATACCAAGAGTCAGATAACAGGAAGACATTGTCATGTTTCAAGGGGCAACGTCTAGAAGAAATAAATAGATTCGAATATAGAAATCTCGAGATGAAGAATGATATAGATAAATAAGACAAGATATTATGGGGGGGATGGCATTTATTATATCTTTTCTTAATTTTCAATATCATACTTCATCTTGAGATTCCTATATTCGAATCTATTTATCTCTTCTTGTCTGAAGTTTCCCCTTGAAACATTTGTCTTCCATATATCTTGACTCCAGTATTCTTGTTGGCTGAGATTCCTTCTTCTTTTAAGTTGGCTGGGTTAATTCTTGATCTTCGTTTGCTTTTCTTGATGTATCTTCATATTAACTTGCATTCATCTTAATGTGATGATTCCTTCTTCTTTCTTGATCACGGGATGATTTCGTCCTGATTCTTGATGACGTGATGATTTCTTCTTGATTTTTGACGACGTGATGATTGCTTCTTGATTCTTGATGAAGTGATGATTTCTTCTTGATTCTTGATGAGTTAGCCCTTGAAATAATTTTCCTTGATTTCCGTTTTCTTCGTAAAAATTGTGGACTTTGGGAGTTTCGATCGCGGGTCTTTGAATCCAAATGCCAGCACTCTAGCCGTCACACTACGGCGAGTCCGTTCTGAGTTGGTAATTTAATGGGATATTTATATTATCGATTTAGAAGGAATTTTTCTCTGATACATCTTCGCACCCATACACAGGTCCCTTTCTAGAACGCCGAGCGAATTTGAGGATTGGGGAGAGACTAGTCTTGGATTTCTTAATCGAGGAGAGTAGTAGCTCTCCTTCCCCGGCCTCCGAGTCTGCGGGAGGAGTGGAGTTAATTTAGTGGGATTGAGGAGAGCGAACGAACGAAGTCTTGTCTCTTAATCAATGCGTAATAGCATCTCCTTCCCGGATCTCTTGAAGTTCCCAGCTGCACCTTTTCTTAATCTCTAGTAGGGGAGCAGGTGCAGTTGTAACGAAGATCAGAAGATTGTTCGGCCTTTTGAGGGTCACCAGTTATGGGGATGGGGGGCATATTTTATATTTCTTTATCAATATTATTCATCTTGAGATTTTTATATTCGTAACTATTTATTTCTTCTTGGCAAAAGTTGCCCCTTGAAACATTATCTTCCATTTATCTGACTCTTGGTATTCTTATTGTCTGGGTTAGTTCTTGATCTTCGTATCCTTGTTGATGTATCTTAATATTAACTTGCATTCATCTTGATGTGATGATTCCTTCTTCTTTCTTGATCACGTGATGATTTCTTTCTGATTCTTGATGACGTGATGAGTTCTTTTTGATTCTTGATGACGTGATGATTGCTTCTTGATTCTTGACGACGTGATGATTTCTTCTTGATTCTTGATGAGTTAGCCCTTGAAATCGTTTTCCTTGATTTCCGTTTTCTTCGTGAATTTTCTTTTTAAAAATTGTGGACTTTGGGAGTTTTGATCGCGGGTCTTTGAATCCAAATGCCAGCACTCTAGCCGTCACGCTACGGCGAGTCCGTGATGAGTTTTTAATTTAATGGGCTATTTATATTATCGATTTAGAAGGAATTTTTCTCTGATACATCTTCGCACCCCTACAATATAATGCGTCTAGGTTCTGTTTTATCTGAAAACGATAAAACCTTCGATCTTTTAGTGAATCATCAGCTAAGAAACACCAAAAGCGAGTGCCCGACCTGTAAGTCGGAACTAAGTGTTACCAAAGTTCTTCTTTTCTGGTGTGATAAGTCGTTTGTTGGCACGGATTCTGGATCGCCGCACTGAAACTTTACCCACCGTCCTAAAGTAAGTAAATTATAAAGGTAAAAAGACCTAACCTAGCTTAACCTCAGGTTAGGTTAGGTTAAGTTAGGCCTTTTAATCTTAATAAGTAACTTATAAACTTAAAAAGACCTAACTTACCTAACCTCAAAAAGTATCTTAAAAAAGTATCGTTCATTGGCTCAAAACAATTAAGTGAATGGGGCCAAAAAAGTAGCTAGAAAAATAGCCCCACAAAATCGCTAGAAAATCGTGCGCCACTAAAGTTAACAATTAACCAGGTCTGAAATTCATTTTTGCTGGAAATACATACTTTTCTTATTATGCACCTTCAGTCGATTATGGAAAAAGTATGTATTTCCTCGATAAACGAGGGTCAGATCTGATGAGTACAAATAAAACTGCATAAGATAAACATTTTTTAAATTCCTTAGAAGATATGTGACGTCTTAAAACGAATATATACAGTTTTTTAATTTAGACTTTTTTTATCTGGTAACTTACAATAAAGTGCTGGGAGGAGGGGTTGTTAGGTTATTGGATCGCATCATATTGTATATCATTTTTAAGGTACTTTTGAAATGGGGGCTTTGCGCCGATATCCACGTTTAATTGTGTGGGATTGCACCCCTATAAGCCCCGTTATTTTTAAATAAATTTTTAGTCTTCATAATTCGAATTCACAGCCAATATCTTACCTTGATAGCCACCCCTTTTCATAGCCTGAGAGTTGGTAGGATAATTAATGGCGGAATAAGGGGCAACTGAAACTGCAGAAGAATATAGTGCTTGAGCCAGAGCGTCGTGAAGACCTGACTTGAAGGATGGAAGAGAAGTATTGGAAACAACGGAGTCTGGAAGACTGTTCCATATTGAGACGCAACGATTACTGAAAAAGCGCTTTCTGGGCTCGTTGACGGAAAATCGATGATCGACTTGTGACCGGTGGCGTATTTAGTGGGTGTGGGCATGGAATTCTTTTACAACCTTTTTGGAAACTATTTCAGTATGATTTAGATTCTATAATAAATGATATACTAAAAAGCTTTGAGCGTATAGGTTTTTTTGCTAATATTCTACAGTCATCGTCTGTTTTTGATTTATCTTAGTTCATGAAAAATCTTAGTTTGTTGATGAAAAATTACTATTCATTTTAAAGATTGACCTATATACGATGTTCTCAATTGTTAACGAACGTTAATAGGGTTTTGTGCTTGTATAGAATTTCCTCATTAAATTTATCATTTTGCTGTGAACTTTCATATAAACAATTTCAGTATGATTTTGAGGCATATGAAGATCTTCCCCCCCAGAGTACCCAACTCAAGATTCCCCCTCCCCCCCGAAAAAATTTGGTTCCACAGGCAGTCCTTCGGCATGTGGCCTACGGCCTATTTGCTATTCTAAACCGCTTTTTTTAAATCCCCTTTATAGACTCTTTATTTTAACACCCTGAACACCTTTTTCAACATAGATACCCTGAAACATTTTTTAAAGTTATTTCACCTTTTATTATATTGTCTTTATCCCTTGAAGATTTATAAATGGTTGAGAATTTTCAAAACACTTTTTTCAACCTAGACACCCTGAAACCTTTTTTTAAAAGTTATTTCACCCGGTTTGATATATAGAAAAACCTTCGTCAGATCTCTTTTTTCATCTAAATTTGTTTCATATACGAAATGATAGTAAAATAGCGCCAAAGCCCTAATTTTAATACATTTTTTGAACGTCACGATTTTTATGTTTTTTCATTCCAAATCATTCGATAATTATATTTATTTTTTCTGAACTCTTAGAAAGAACTTTGAGAAAAGCTCGAAACATGCAAAAAACAGCCCTGCGAATAAAAGTTTTAAATAAACTTAAAACCAAAAACATGAAAGGTTACTTGTCCACTAAGTAAAAAAAATATTTTCAAAAATTGCAAAAATTCACCAAGTAAAATTATAGAGTTAAGGACTAAATAAGGAATAAATAATAAAACATTATTCATATTACTTTTTGTTGCACTAAATATTGCAGGAAATTTGTGTGCATAGGTTCTTAAAAAAAGGATTATTACACTAAATATTGCAAGGAAATATGAGTACATAGGTTATCAAAAGCATTCCTGAAGAAACGGTCACGCCACATAAATTCTTGAAGATAAGAATTCAAGAAGTCCCGCCTGCATCCTCGCATCATGCTGATATGTGCTTTATGTTTGTTCCAGTACGATTCTATGGCCTGAGTGTGGACACCAGTTTGCGAATCCACAAAATTTGCTGAATGGTTCACTGTCCTGTGTGTGAAGCCAATTCCTTGTATATTAATGTATGCCTTCCACTCATCACTGTGGATTATCGATCCCTGTTGCACTACTGCTTGTATTATAGGGAGAAGTGGGGCACAATTTCCATGTATCCTGTTCCTGGTGAGGTGCTGGTATTGACCATTCCAAACACCCACATAGGAGTGTGAGGTCCTCTGCCCCAATGATGCTTTGGTTTGTGAGAAAAACACGATTCATCGATATGCACAACTGTTCCTGGACCACCAAGTTGCACTGGGTTAGCCTGAAGATATCTACTGCACACTTCCCGGAAAAACTGTAGCAGTCGATCATGGTCTTCTCAGAAACACCAACTTAACGGCTTGCCCTTGATTCACCAATACGTTCACTCCACATATAGATTGCATCAACCCAGGTCTGAAGCGTTAATCTAGAGTTGGACAAAAACGACCCAGTCCTTATAGATACTGTAGATTTATACTTGGCACAATCTTTGGTTTGGCATTTCAAAGCATAGCCATTATTGGATTTGGCATACTTCGTCTAGTTCATTTTACTATCACAAGAGGGACATTTCACTTCACTTTTCAGCATTCTGCGTTGCTTAAGCCAATTAATAACTGATAGAGAATCTTCAGTTAGCAAGGGCAGCACAACAGTCTTGAAAGTATCACGGTCTATGGTGCTCTTGATACTGAGTACATGGGCAAAATGTGACAATATATTTCTATTTCAATACAAATCTGGTTATTATTATTATTATTATTATTTTTAATTCAAAGCCTTCGATATTCATCTATTTCTGAACTTCACCATTTTGTTTTGTCAAACCTTATGATCATATGAAGATCCTCCTCCCCAAACCTACTCGGGGGAAGGGGGGGACATCTTCATATGATCCGATTCGAAAATGCCTCCAGATCGCTTCTTCGCTAATCTAGTTTAAAAGAATTTTCCCCGGCCCCTCCTCTAGTCATGCGCTCGCCTGTCCAGTGGCTTGGTCAATGTCCTCTTCCCCTTTCTAAGTCACCGATTGAAAAAGAAACCATATTGATTATTTAAATGTAATGATGTGTCATTCTGCAGTCTAAAAAATAGGGATTGTCATTCTTATGTGTAAAAATCTTGCTCGGAAGTTTGTCAAATTTAGGATGGATGTTGTCTACTTTTGATGGTCGTGATACGTTCTGAGATATGCCCAGATGCGAGGAAAACGACACAAAATTTCAAAAATTTCCCGAGGGTCTCCCCAGGATTTTCCCCTGCGCGCTCTGCGGTTCATATGCTCCCACCCCCCTTCAACGGAATCCTAGCTATGCCACTGCCTGTGATCCCTGTTGCCAGGCCGAACGGTTTGCGAAAAAAGGTCAGCGGGATATATGCAGGAGAGTCCGTGGAAGATTTTCTAACACATAATCATATCCGCCCGCAACAATCAGCAACAGCCTGCCCTGAACAGAATAGAGATTAAGTGTCGAAAGGCGGTCGGCATATGAAAGGTCCCGAGCCCCTCGACATGTCTGGTCCATCGCCGTTGAACTGATTCCAAGAGCTTGAGATCTTCAATAAATCCAGTATCCCAGACGCAGCTAAAAAAATTGAGAGGCCTGATGGTGCTAATGAAGATTGTAGTCATAAAAGTAGGCATCCTACATAGGGTTGATTTGACAATGTTGGATGCGACGCCGAAAGCTTTCTTAACTGTAGCTCTTATGTGCTGGTGGAATTTTAGGCTGGTGTCTACTAGGATGCCCAGGTCTTTTCTCATATTATGGTGTAATTTTGTCTCCTCAGCCAGATGGCTGAACGGCCGGTTACTCGAGTGATTAGGCTGTTGTTTTTTTTAGAAGCATAAGCATTGTTTTCACCTTTAAAAAATGACGACCTACGAACTTTCTAGAGAATGAACAATGTCTGGAGGGTTTTACGCAGTGGATCTTCCGAGAGATTTGCAGGGAAACGTGCGAGTGTTTCATGTATGCAGTTCTTGATAGATCGGTGCAAACATTATTATAGATAATTAATCTTTGACACAGATGAAGAATAAACATTTGACTGTTAATCACTCGCAGAACTTTAAAGATCCTAAAACAGATGCCCACACAAACCAAATATAGTCACTCTGAGCCAAGGCGAAAATGGGGAATAAAATAGAATGTGGAACCGCCTATTTACCCGCCAAACCCACAAAATACTTATAGCATAGGAATGATCCAATTCCTTGATTGTCACACATGAGAAAGGCAGTTCAGCCTCCTCAACTGGCCGCTCAACCATCTGGCTTAGGATACGAAATTGCGCCATAATAAGAGAAAAGATCCATGGGAAGAAACAAGCGAGATTTCACGCCCCTCAAGGTCAAAGCACTCGAGCGTATCAAGTTTATCCCACTCGATACTCTTACGATAATAACGCATGGCCACGCATTTGCTGATGTTGAAGCAAATGGAAGTGTGCGACGGCAACGATGGTGTTAATATCCCGTTGACAGGAGGAGATGCCAATGGCTGATAGAGATGCAACAGTGGCCGCTTGAATTTTGACGATGAAGGGATCAAAGGATAGCAAAAGTTGTGAATGCGAGAGAACAGGATAGGATAGTTAGAAAATATTGTATATGTGTTGATGAGATGGTTATGAATAGAGGGCCGTGGTGTATTTATGGGGGGGGGGGGGGCATTGGACCATGCCACCACCCCTCTTTCAGGTCATGGAAATTTGTTAAAACCTTTTTGGAAACCATTTTAATGATTTTGAATCTATACTAAATAATATACTAAAAAAGTTTGATCATATAGGGTTCTTTTTCTAATATTCTACAGTCATAGCCTGTTTTTTATTTATCGTATTTTTATTTTTTTTCATTTCAGGTCAGATCCAGGAAGTCGAGATGAAGAGAAGTATCGTCGATTACTTCACGCGCCGTGAGCCTGCGACTGCAGTTAAACGAAAGGCGAAGCCATTGCCTAGTGAACTTAAATTAGGAGGTAGCCTCTATTAGAATATAAATAGCATCAACCGTTTCACCCGTGGATGAATAGGATTTAAGCCAATCCTTTGGGGTTTTTTTTATTCTTGTCATATAAATACGACCAGGCAATGGCTTGCCCCCCACCCCCGAGGGGGGGGGGAGGTAGCTTGCGCTTCGCTACTAAGATTAAAATTTAAAATCTAAAAAGAAGCAGCCATGATTAAATTTTTATAAATTTTCTGAACTTCGCCAATTAAAATAATTTTTAAAAAGAACTCTAAAATACATTTCCGCCCCTTTAAAAATATCACGTTGCTAAAATATAGTTATAGAAGAAGATATATAAAAATAAATTTTCTGAACTTCACCATTTAGGTTTTAAAAAATTCACAAAAGAACTTTTATATGACACGTAGTGAGGCTGCATCACTGGCAAACTATATAGACAGGCTTGAAACTGCTATTATGTCGCATTGTTGAACCCAATGCTGGATAGATTTAAAGCAGTTAGCGCATGCTTGCAGAGTGCTAAGGTGGATATCAGCATTGTGGTTTCTCTCTACAACAGTCTCATTACATTTGTAGACCAATGCAGAGAGGATTTTGATAAATATAAAGAAGGCAAAGCCCTCTCTGGACAGGAGGAATATGATCAGACAACTTCTAAAAAAAAAGAAAAGGAACTCATTTGGTGAAAATCAAGCAGACCAACCTATATTCAGTACAAGGGATGAATTTCGCATTAATTGATTCCTTGTCATAATTGATAGTTTGAAATCTGAAATCGAAAAGAGAGCAGTAGCTTATAAGTCATTCTTTGATTACTTTTCTTTCTTTAAAAAATTACTACAGCTTTCAAAAGAGGACCTGAGGAGTCAAGCACTGAATATCATGCAGCATTATGACTGTGACATTGAAAAAAGCATAGTGGATGAAGCCATGCACCTGCGTGCACACCTGCTGCAAATTGAAACACTCATCAACACAATAAGTGGCTTGGCAGAATTTATCTTCACAAATAACCTGGGAGCTGTTTATCCAAATGTTACCATTGCTCTAAGAATTTTCCTTTGTACAATGGCAAGCAACTGTAGTGCAGAGCGGTCATTTTATTGTTTAAGGAGGATAAAAAAACTACCTGAGGTCAACATTATGTCAATAAAATTTAAACAGTCTTGCCATACTTGCAATTAAGTGTAATCTCACCAAATCCCTGGATTATGATAATGTTATTAACCTGTTTGCTGATTAAAAGTCACGTTTGAAAACTCTTTAAACTTTATAACATTATTTAATTATGGATATCCTCTTTGTACTGAATAACTGATCTATGGGCTAATGAAATTGCCCATCACGAATTCTTTGATGTATAAATAAATCACTGCATATATGTCAAAGCATGCTTTTGCTTCCTTCTAGACCGTAAGTTATAACGAATCATATGGGCTTGAAGAGGGGATGGTAAAATTTCTATAGCCTATGAGCGACTAGTACTGACAATAAGAATCACCTTTCCATAAAAAAATATACATATGTTTATGAATATGTTGCATAAGATACATTTTATTTGCTATTATGAGCCAATTTCAGCCCCGCGAGAAAAAGAATTGTCAGAAGCTATGTTGTTTCCAGATAGTGCATGCAGATACCGAATGAAAAATAATAGCTTTGTAGAGGCTGTTGAAACTGCACCGCTTGGCTTGCTGCCTTCAATGTTCAGTTCAGTGCTTGCTTACTACAGTAGTGGGATCTTCGATGTGTAATTTGTGTTTTCAGTTAATTTCTTCAAAGCCATCATAAGAATGAGTGAGAAACAGAAATTTGTAAAAGGAAAATGTGAACAAGAAAACAGTTTTCAACCTAACAAAAATGCCGCTTGGGGCGTATTTTTATTTGGCAGTCCCTTAAAAGTTCTAATAACACTTCAAAACGCCGAAAATGGAATAATACAGGTATATAGGTATGCAAAATAAGAAGACACACGGCAGCAACGCTTTATTTCACTCAAATTTACTTGTATAATGTTTATACACAAAAAAATAATAGGAAAATAAGTTAAAGAAAAGAAGGTGAGTGAATTACAAAAACAAAACGATTTACAAATTGGTTTTACGTGCCTTTCTCTTCGGAAAAACTTGAATGACTTCATAAAAATCAATTTTATCCACAAGGTTACGCTCTATGAATAGTATTGCCAAATCAGTCAACCTTCTTTGGCTCATTGTTGATCTGAGGTAGTTCTTGATGAGCCTGACTTTAGAAAAGGACCGTTCGCAACTAGCAACACTAATAGCACGAGTTAGAAAGATTCTTAAAATTATTTCTATATTTGGCACTGTATCACTAAGATTATATTTCTGAATAAACTGAAGAACTTGCAAGCTCATTCTTTTCTTTTTGCGAATTCAACGTTATATGATGAGTCCCATATCAGAGCAAATTTGGTTGAATAGGCCAACGCGTCATCTACTATTTTGTCTCGGCTTAGAAGTAGCTAAGTTTTCAAGGATGATAGTTTAATGGCACATTGTTGTAACTCCAGTCCTTTCGTTTATAAGTACTTTTGAGTGTCATTAATTTCAGGATTTATATCTCTCCAAAGGCCAAGGAATGGAAAGAAAGAAAATGACAGCATTGTCTGAAGAATTAACCCTGCATCAGAGCTCGTAGTTGTTTTTTCTGCATCTTCCATCAACCGTTCTATCGCAGAGATTATTTCCGTTAGGAAGAATGAAAATAAACGGTCCAATGTGCCAAAAATGTAACTGAAGCTACATGCACAACAGCAAAATTCAGAGAGTGATTGGTGCATGAGAAAAATACAATTTTGGAGTTAGCTTCTGTGATGCGTGTTTGAACACCGGACCGATGACTTGCCATTACTGCCGCGTTATCAAATGCTTGTCTACGACAGTCTTGAATGTTAATGACGTCCATTTCTATTTGTTTCAGAATCATTGATGCAATTTGATCAACATTTTTACTTTTCATCTCAATATTACGAAGAAAGGATTCTTCTACTTTTACTTTCTTTTCATCTATCTTAACATAACGTAGCACCTGACTCATTTGGTATATGTAAGAAATGTCGGGAGTACCATAGAAAATAATACAGTAGTATTTACTGTTTCACTTCATTGATAACTTTCTTTCTCACTTGATCTCTGAAATAAATTCTGCTGTCGCTTGTTCACTACAGAATGATCTGAAAAGCTACGTGGCTTCCAGCTTAGCACTGGATGAATCTAATGATATTCAAGATATTCCTCATGAATATAAAAGAAGAATTCGTGGATCTGATAAACTTAAACGAACCATAAAAAGTATTGATATAAAAAAGCACTCGAGAAAGATGCTCAACTATCACTTCATAAACTTGTCAGCACTGCAACACATGGGGCACCACCCATGGTAGGTCACAAAACTAGCCTAGTTGGGCAATTAACACAAAATCCAAACTATACTAAATGTCTCTTTGTTCACTGTATAATCCATCTTGAGCATTTAGTAAGTAGTAGTAGTAGTTAGTTGTCCGTCGATTTTGTCGATGACGTCACTCCATACCTTTGAAAATAATAAGTTGGGCATATAGAGAAACTTGCACAATAGATGCTTAGAGTGGGAAGGGGGTGTGCATTCTTCAGTCCACTATCTTGGACCTCTATAGTTGGGCTGATGGCAAGATGGTCCAAGACGACCAGTCATTGTGGAGTGTTGCAGGAGACTGCCGAGTCGTCGGTGTAATAACGCTCGCCTAGTGCGGCTTACCACAGCAGATTTTGCATTAGGAGTTGACTCCCGTAGTCTTTGTCCAGTTGAGGACATTCACAAGACAGTGGGTCATGAGTTGGTGATGGACCAGGGCGTGTCCACACATTGGTTTTGAAGAGCTGTTCCTATTGCTCAAATACATTATAAGATAATTTTTCCTTGACTCTGGTTACTGTTTGTTTTGAAAAAGTAACTTCAGCCACCGCATTAATAATTTAAGTTCGACAATGTTATAAATTGCGTTTTAGAAATTGTGAATTTCATTCGGTCAAGTGCCGAAACATACCGTGAATTCAGACATTTTATTGGGGAACTGGAGCTTGAAGAAAAGCCAAATGGCCTTTCATTCTAATGTATTATAAGATGGCTGTTAACTATTAATCTTTTGAATAAGTTTGTTGCCCTTTTTGAGCCAATTATTGCCTTCATGAAAGAAACAGAAAGAAGTACCTATAACTAGAAGATCACGAATGGATACAAGATCTGATGTTCTTTACAGATGTAATGCAAAACCTTCAATATTTAAATCTTGCACTTCAAGGGAGGAACAAAGTTATTCCAGAGCCTAGCCTTATCAGTTTTATGTTTTCCAAATAAATAAAGCTTTTTCAAAGAGATCTGGCTACGAAAGATTTTGACTACTTTCCCTACCTTAAATCAAGATTAGAAGCTTTTTTGAACATTAAAATTCAAGAGAGTAAATTAACATAATACAACAGAAACCCATATACTCTTTATCATGATTTTGATAACAGGTTTGAGAAACTAAAATGGCTGAAACCATGCTTTGAATTACTTTTGAATCCTTTTGCAATCGATGTAATCAGTGATGGCTATCCTGTTGCTCCACTTTTTTTATTGGATGCTACTTCAATAGAAACAGAGCTTATTGATCTGTAAGAAGATTTGGCTTTGAAACTAGCACACAAAAGCTAATCTCTAACTGACCTTTGGATACAAATCCAAGAAGCAAAGTATCTTAATCCTCAGGAATTTGAATTTCGGTTTCTTTCGATTTTCGGAACAATTTACAGCTGTGAATCTCTCTTCTCTGTTTTGAAATTTGTCAAGTCAAAACCTTGTGCTATCCTCACTAACAACCACTTTACTGAGGTCCTAAAAACAGCGTTAACATCGTTCTAGCCAGATTTTAAAGTTTTAACTAGAAAAATGAAAGGATAAATGTTTTACATCAGTGAGAAGGAATTCAATAAATTTTAATTTTGCATCATTCAAATTTTATAAATATAAATTTAAAACGGCAATTTTGTTTATGAACATTCAGAAATTTATGAACTAGCGAAGATTATACAAGATTTGGTAATGGTGAGTAGAATTTTTATGAGGTACTGGTATTTTTTAACACTGTAAAATGCAATTTTAAAGAATAAATTCTGCAGCTCTTGAACTTTCAAATACGTATGCAAATTATCCTATGTGGCTCTTCTTATCAAGGAACTTGGCCAACCCTGACACATATACATTTTAATTTATATATCTCGGGTGACGCCCCCAAAGTTCGCAATTTTCCAACTCGTTATATGTCGGTAACCAGTCCGTTTATTTTGACGATATTTTAATTTCAAGGTTCAACACCATCTTGCCTCACAATGTTTAAAGATTTAAAATGATTCTATATATACTTTTATCGTAATATATATAAAAATCGATAAAAGAACACGATATTTTATTTATTTTAGTAAATGATCGATTGGACTACCATTTTGTTGGCGAACTAATCGGAGCCTCTCCTTCCATACAGAGGTGCTTCGTTTTACCTAATATATATATATATATATATATATATATATATATATATATATATATATATATATATATATATATATATATATATATATATCCATTAAACCACATTAAAAGAGAAAACGAAATAATTTTTCAATGCAGTAATATTTTTATTACCTTTTTCCGAAAAATCCGTGCAGGGAAGCGATTTGAACCAGGCACACTGAGGCAGAGAGCACCGCTTTGAACACAGTTGAAAGTATGCCGTTAGTACACTACGCTACGCAGAGAACCAAAAAATTCTCTGAATAGAATAGCTTTTTAAGGAACACTTTCGCCAGCTCGAACGGAGACTATGAAAGAAAATAGAAAATTAATTGGGAATTCAAAGAATAAATGAGGAATAGTTAAACGCGTGGCAGATATACAAATGTATATATCACTCAAAGTAGCGCGAGAGAATGATGAAAATGAATCCATTAAACCACATTGAAAGAGAAAACGGAATAATTTTTCCTTGGTTCTCTGCGTAGCGTAGTGTACTAACGGCATACTTTTAACTGTGATCAAATCGGTGCTCGCTGCCTCAGTGTGCCTGGTTCGAATCGCTTCCCTGCACGGATTTTTCGAAAAAAGGTAATAAAAATATTACTGCAAGGAAAAATGATTCTGTTTTCTCTTTCAATGTGGTTTAATGGATTCATTTTCATTATTCTCTCGTGCTACTTTGAGAGATATATACATTTGTATATCTGCCACGCGTTTAACTATTCCTCATTTATTCTTTGAATTCCCAATTAATTTTCTATTTTCTTTAATAGTCTCCGTTCGAGATGGCGAAAGTGTTCCTTAAAAAGCTATTATATTCAGAGAATTTTTTGGACCTCTGCGTAGCGTAGTGTACTAAAGGCATACTTTTAACTGTGATCAAAGCGGTGCTCGCAGCTTCAGTGTGCATGGTCGAATCGCTTTCCTGCACGGATTTTTCAAAAAAAGGTAATAAAAATATTACTGCAAGGAAAAATGATTCCATTTTCTTTTTCAATGTGGTTTAATGGATTCATTTTCATCATTATCTCGCGCTACTTTGAGAGATAAAAACATATATATATATATATATATATATATATATATATATATATATATATATATATATATATATATATATATATATATATATATATATATCGTAGAATAGCCTCTCGACGATATACCATATATAACTATTCTGCCACGCGTTTAACTATTCCTCATTTATTCTTTGAATTCCCAATTAATTTTCTATTTTCTTTAATAGTCTCCGTTCGAGATGGCGAAAGTGTTCCTTAAAAAGCTATTATATTCAGAGAATTTTTTGGACCTCTGCGTAGCGTAGTGTACTAAAGGCATACTTTTAACTGTGATCAAAGCGGTGCTCGCAGCTTCAGTGTGCATGGTCGAATCGCTTTCCTGCACGGATTTTTCAAAAAAAGGTAATAAAAATATTACTGCAAGGAAAAATGATTCCATTTTCTTTTTCAATGTGGTTTAATGGATTCATTTTCATCATTATCTCGCGCTACTTTGAGAGATAAAAACATATATATATATATATATATATATATATATATATATATATATATATATATATATATATATATATATATATATATATATATATATATATATATATATATATATATATCGTAGAATAGCCTCTCGACGATATACCATATATAACTATTCGTTGAGGCAATTATTCTAATATTTCGAGTGCGTGGTAATCTGATTGACCGAGGTTATTTATCTTCAATATGCTTAAGAAGTGGAACTGAGCTCAAGGATAATAATATGGCTATCATTAATAAAATAGAGTTTTATTAATTAAAACTATCAACAACACACAAAAAGAAAATGTTTACATAAACGGAGAATGGAAAGGGTCGTGGGAAAATCTAACTAATCCAAGGATTAAGATTTGGAGAGATTTAAAAAGGTAAACAAATAAAAATTAAAGGGGAAGAATGGTTCGCTAAACCATTTAAAGCACAGGTTAGGGTTGACAAAAGGTTAGATAATTAAAGGTAATGCTCAGCTTACGTAATTACAAAGTTGTTGTGCAGAGGAAGACGATGCATAGGAATCTTCGGTCCACTGGCGATTTCCAGCAGAAGGGTTCTTCGGGGGTCGTCCTTAGCGAAGGGGAAGGACTGTCTTCGAAGAGTGAGAGCGAAGTGGTACTCGGAGGTACAAGCGATCTTTGTGACAGCAAATCGGGGATGTTCTAGATGAACAATGGAGGTTATCGTTGAAACCAATCGTTCTCTTGAAGAACGTTAAAAAAGGGGAGGAATCAAATTATTCTGACGTGATGTCTTGAGAATGAGAACCGTTTCTTGACGAACGGGCTCGAAGAACAATGGCTGTTCTAACATTGTTCTCTTCTGAACAACAGAGGGGGGGTTAGAACCGTCTCTTGTCAACGGGCTCAAAGAACACTAGCTGTTATAACGTTGTTCTCTTTCTGCACAACAGGGGGGGGGGGAGGGTGAGAACCGTTTCTTGTCAACGGGCTCAAAGAACAATGGCTGTTCTACTGTTGTTCTCCTTCTGAACAACAGGGGGGGGGGGCCTTATTGACTTGGCGTCTCGAAGGCACGAACCTTGGCACTCAAGGGATATTGTCCTCTTCTGGACAATAAGGTGGTTCTAGATGTAGAGCTACCTGGTGCACATGGTGAGACCGGATCAGCGTGATGTCTCGCGAAGATAATCTAGATCTGATCTTATTGGGAATTGCTCTTGTATAAGTACCCGGAGCCATCTCCTTGGCGTAGGCGACAATTGAGTGGGAGGCTCGGGGGAATGCTGCGGTCGCGCCTGGGAAAATACCTTATCTGCCCATAAGCCTAACTCAATCTGGCGAGATCGATATATGGAGGCGAAACGGGGGGAATAACCTCTTTGGTTAAATATTGACTCAGGTGGCGATAAACGCGGCCTGCTTCACCCCGCAGTTGCACGTGGGTAGCATGTGTCCGTTTCTAACATGTGATAGCGGCTGAATTTAAGCGGCCTCGGACCGTTCTATCACACCCCTCGATTCCAAGGGAAGATGTCACTTCGAAAAAAAAGAGAGAAGGGACAACCATAGAGCTCCGTTGTGAAGGACTCGCTTTCTTGCACCGACCGTACCTTCATGCACTTAGCTATTATTACCTCAATACATATGATTATGTTGATCTTTTGATTATAGTGGAAACTAACCTTTACTACAAACTTAACCATAAAAGAGATATGGAACAATGAAATAATATAAAATTAGTACATATGGGACAAAATAAATTATACGTAATTCAATAGATACAAATATATACACATACAAGAAAAAAATAGACATTGAGCCACAAAATTCAGACATATACATTAACTAATTATATTACAGGAGAATCTAATTTAAGTCGTACAAGACGGTATATACATACATGGAGATCCTAATCCTACGAATTTCAAATTAATCTACACTATTTGGTAACGCATTCCTACTGAGTGCGTCAGCGACCTGATTATCGGAACCTTTTATATAATGTATCTTAAATTGGTACTCTGGCAAGAGTCGACTCCAGCGCATAATTCGGCCGTTGGAGTGTCGTACATTCCGAATATAGGCCAACGGGCAGTGGTCAGTTCCTATCTGAAATTCTTTACCTATCAAGTACATTTTAAACTTGTCAATAACCCATATAATTGCTAGGCTTCCTTCTCTATAGAGGCATATCTCTTTTCGCGTGGTAATAACTGGCGACTAGCATATACAACTGGATGACTCGTTCCGTCATCCTCATATTGAAGGAGTACACCTCCAATGCCCTCGTTGCTCGCGTCGGTCTTAATCCCAAAGGATTTTTCCGGCTTGGGCAACTTTAAAATGGGGGCAGAAATGAGCTTACTCTTGAGCTGATTAAAATGAGAAACAGCGACATCATTCCAACGTACATAGACGATCGGGGGAATTCTTTTTTAAAAGGGTGCTGAGGGGCGCCGAGATTGCAGCGAAATTCGGGACAAATCGCCGATAGTAAGAAGCTGATCCTAGGAATGATCTTAATTAATTGCTTCTTAGTATTCGGGAGGCGTATGTCGGCGATTGCCTTAATCTTGTCTTCCTGTGGACCTAACTGGCTTTGTCCTATTTTAAAACCCAAGTATTTTATAGTTTCGTGGGCAAAATGGCATTTGCAGGGGCCAATGGTGAGGCCATTTTCGCGCAGTCGCTCGAAGAGAGCTAATAGGGTGGTTAAATGGTGACTCCATTCACGAGTAGCGACGTAGACGTTATTGAAGTAAAAGGAGACATTCGGAAGTCCATCTAACAACCTTCTCATGAGACGGTTATAGTTACTACAAGTGGTCACGAGGCCAAAAGGAAGGCGTTTAAATTGCATTAAGCCTTTCTCAGTTGCAAAGGTGGTATATGCTTTCACATCGGGCTGAGGGGAATTTGATAATACGCCTTGCACAAATCAAGTTTTGAGATGAACTTGGCGTTTTCAAAAAGGAGGAGGTTTCGGTCTATCAACGGGATGGGCTCGGCGTCGAACACAGTTACCGAATTTAACTTCCGGAAGTCGATGCACATCCGATAAGAGCCATCAGGTTTCTTGACCATGACGATTGGGGAACAATAACTAGAGGCGGAAGGTTCTATTATGTCTAAACTAATCAAATTATTGACTTCGGCGTTAAAAGCTTGGCGTAAATGAATCGGCATGGGATAGGGTTTTGAACGGACGGGTTCTAAGGTCGTTAATTTAATATCATCCTCGAAACTAGTAGCGCATGCAGGCTTCTCTGAAATAACGTCGTTGAACTGACATAATAGTTCTTGTAACTGACTCTTTTGATGTGGTGTCAGCTGCGCGTCAATATCCAGGTCAGAGGGTTCAAAAGACTCGCCTGGCATGGAAGGAAGAGGGTAATCGGCATCAGGCTGGATGCACACTGTCTGTATGATATTAAGGGACTCCGCGGGGTAATCCTCTTCAAGCGCCGATGTTTCGTCCAGTGCTACGAACGTATCTCCATGGGCGCGTCGGTGGTAGTTATTTTCTTTGGGTCCACGGACAGTCTCCGTGTCCTTGTTTTGGGCATAATCCCATAAGGGTGTTAGTACTTCACACTCCTTTTGTGCCAACCTAAAGTCCTGGTTAAGGATCTCCGAGAATTCGGACGGTATCGGGGTTCTGAGGGGGACGGGCTCCTGGGCTTCTTTCTTAGCTCGGCCTCGAGGAAGGGCGGCCTGGGACACAGGGTCGGAGCTCACTTGAGGGCTCTGTCCTATAAGTACGGAAAAAAACTGTATGGGTGCTGAAATGACTTCAGCCCAGCCATCATAATACTGACACTACAGGTAACATCTAACGACGGGGAATCGGTTCGCCCGCCCAAGGTAGTCATGTACCACCGCAAATTTTTCGTGGTTAGGGTCCACTGGGGGGATGAGCTCGTCGGGCACGATGAAACACGTGCACCCTGTGTCCCTGACGAGAGTAGATACACGGCAGCCGTTCACGCTGCCCTCCTCAAATTTCAAAGCTCCCGGGGAACTTTTATTTAAAAATAAAATTTACCTGGTGGCCTGACGGAGGGGGAGAAGTTGATGCTTGGGTTTGCACCACCGAGGAAGCCGGGGTGGCATTAATCTGGTGAACTTGGTGGGCTGGTCCGCTTTCAAGCCTAGAATTTTGGAGGCAATTCCAGCTCATGTGGTTTTCTACACCGCATGTGAAGCATATGATTAGTCGATTCGGGAAGAGTGATGGAGGAGAAATCTTAACACGAGGTTTGGTGTCATGTTGTTGCTTTGGGCAGGAGAAGTTTTGGGGTTTTACGGGCCCGGAAACTTCGTCGGCTTTCCTGGGGAGGGGCGCGAATCCTTCCTTCTTTCCTGGTAAGGGAATTGGTGAGAAGTTCGATTCTCCTTGGGGTATAAATTATGGCTTGCGGCATAGACATGTGCTTCTTCGGTACACTCTTTAAAGGTCTGGCACCGACGATCCTTGACGAACGCGCGGATCTCCGTCGGGAGAGACGCCAAAAATTGATCCCGCAACACGAAGTCTGTTAAGGACTCGTAGTTAGGATCAACCTTTGAGGATTCTAACCAAAATTTAAAATTCCTCTGAAGAATGTATCCGAATTGACGGAACGTCTGTCCGGGTTTAATGCGACCTCCTAGAAATTCTTGTCGGTAGAAATCGGGAGTCATATTATGAGCGGCCAATAACTCAGCTTTTAAGGTGCTGTAGTCAATTGTACATTCAGATGGTAGAGATACGAAAATGTCGCGCAATTTACAATTTAACAGTGGAAGTAATCTTACTACTCCTTCAGCCTCCAGATCCAGGTTATTGATCTCGAGGATCTTTTCGAAGTGGGCTAAAAATGCTCCGAAATCCTCTACATCCCTGAAATTGGGGAGCTTAAGTGGGAGATTGGGTGGGGCTTCTGAACGTGAACTGACTGATTGTATTTCGACCTGTACTTTAGCCATTTCAAGCTGATGGTGAAGCTCAGCTTGTCTTTTCCGTTCCTCTCTTTCTTTTTCTTCTTGTTGGATTTCTCTTTCTCTTTCTCTTTCTTCTCGTTAAATTTCTCTTTCTCATTCTTCTCATTGAACTTCACTTTGCCTTTCTTCTCTAAACTTTTCTCTTTCTGTTCGTTGCTCCTCTTGAACGTACTCAATCAATTCTCTTACGGAAAGTCCCAAGGATTCTCCTTGCGCTTTGAAGATTTCGAACTGAGTCATATTTGCACTTGAGGGCGCAATAGTCAACCAACTAAATTCCTTGCAATAAGAATTATGCCTTCTAGAGTATTAGCCTACCTAAATATGGGCACTGACCTATTCGTAATTGAATTCTCGACCTAGATAACCAATGACTAAAATAACACAAAAAAACACAAACGAATTATTATAACAGTTCCTTGAGCTACTCCAGCTTCTTAAGTTTAAAAAAAGGGATAGCAATCGTTAAAACAAAAGGGAACTGCTATCCTCTATTCTTATAACGAATAACACTATGCTTCACTCGACTGA